>CM051039.1:7447564-8047564 GCA_027627225.1 Congeria kusceri
GAAAAAATGCTAGTCCGACTTATTTTAATAAATGATGAATGTTTCACTGTAACAACGTGATGCAAAACTGAGAGATGGGGACCGACATGGATATACACACGCGAACACGTGAGAACACTATACGAAGGAGCGGAATCCGGATGCGATGGGGCGACAACACGATGCGACGTTGCGACAACGCGATGCGACGGCGCGAGAATACGATGCGACGAAGCGAAATAAATATCGCGATCTCGCATTGCGATTTCGCTCTTACGTATCGTGTTGTCATGTTATCACGTTTTCGCGCTCGTATATCCATAGGTCGAAAGTGCGAAACAACGAGGGAACTAACGGAACACCGTACTTAATGTTTTATCTAGCGCGGCGTGTTTTCGAACACGAACAATTTAAATGGCAAACCATGTACTAGTAAATCATGCGTGCTTTATATAATTTGACCAATCATATTTTTTCACACACCTGTGAAGAATAGGATCTCATTTGTCACATTCTAAGTGTGAAGAATCACGGTGCATACACCGCATACTGCTGAAATAAAATTGGAAAGCACAGTATACTTCGTGGTAAAAGTCGTTGAACAGGATAGATATATCAGTATTATATTCAAATATTAAACAATCCATATACTCTATTATAAAACCACAAGTTGCACGGAACAAAATATTATTTAAACGGCCTATGTCGTAGAAAATGTGGATTCCTATTACACTATAAAAGATAGTATGTGATAGAAATGCGTTTTATAACGACATGTGCATGGAATAAACAAAACCTAATATAATACACAATAAGATATTTGATAAAAACAAATACGCAAAAAGTCTGAAATTTTTTAAACCCCAAGCAGGGATCGAACTCACAACTTAGGAGTCATTTAACGATTTAACCAACTGCGCTATCATGCTTGGTAAGAAGTAGAGCGTAAACTATGGTTATAGAAAATTTACTCACAATAATGACGTCAAAATGTAAACATGAAAAGGGCCAAACAAACAAGACCCATATTATAAATTGATTTTTATCTTAGAATGCGTAAACTCTTTTTTATTGTATATACCCAGTTTTAACCATTATTTTGTGTTAGTATTAATATCTTAATTTCAGATTTTATTAAAGAAATTGCCCCCTTGAGGCCCGTTTCGATTACATAGGCCCTTTAAGCCACACATGAAAGTTCAATTTTATTTAAATAGTGCTAACATGGTGAAGATTTCGGTAAAAAAACCTGTATTGAATGATATGCATAATTCGCATTTAAACCTTAAGTTTCAATATAAAGTTTATAGTTCCAAACGTATGTTTTTAACAAAAACACAGTGATAAGATTACAGAAACTTAAATGAGCTTCTATCACACGAATTATAGCCAAATGGAAGAGAAATCTGAATACATATTTAAAAATTCACTTTATGAATCAAAGACATGGACTTTTTTAACTTCGTCTATGACGAGGGATGAATTTCAGGAAAATATGGTGTAAGAATAACTAAAATTATTGTCATATTATGATGAAAACCCAGAAAAATTAACATTTTCTTGCATTGCACTCTGTTTATTTGTCCATAAGTATGCGGTGCCCATCCATTCATTATAAAGGTAACGTAGTTTTATTACATCGGTATTACGGTGACCATATGCACCGTGAGAATGTGATTGGCCAAACACGAGTTATCCGTGAAGTAGAAGATGTGATTGGCCAAACACGAGTTATCCGTGAAGTAGAAGAATGTGATTGGCCAAACACGAGTTATCCGTGAAGTAGAAGATGTGATTGGCCAAACACGAGTTATCCGTGAAGTAGAAGATGTGATTGGCCAAACACGAGTTATCCGTGAAGTAGAAGAATATGATTTGTTTGCATATAAAAAATTGGATGCGTTCACAAACTTCACAGAAAATGTGAAGAATAAGACTGTGCTGTATGAAAAATAAGATCTCAATTTTCAAACCTATGAAGAATGAGATCCGATTTTTTCACAGATGTGAAAAATATTATTTTTAGCTCGACTTGCGAAGAAAAAAAGTCGAGTTATTGTCGTCGCTCTGTCGTCTGTGTCAGTGTCTGCGTTAAACCTGCCGTCCACTAGGCCCCCGAAGGTTCCCGAAAGCGAATTTGGCGAAATCGGGGTGTTTCGGCATGTCTTCGCGATGTTCTGGAACCCTTCCATATCCTTCCTTAACAATTCTGGAACCTTCTTGGTACTTCGGGGCCTGATCGGAATTGGAAAAACACGGGCATCCACATTTTAAAAGTTTTAAAATTTGGACGCCGAATGTGTTATTCGGGACAGCTTCTGGGTCTTCGGCAAACCATTGGCAACCATTCTGAATGTTCGGGAACCCATCGCCATTGACTCGGCTTCTTTGGAAAGCATTCTGCAAGGCTTCGTAATCGGTTAAGCCACCCCGAGTGGTCCCTGAAGGAAGCTGAATCGATGTCGAACGCTCTTCGAAGACGAGGAGTGGAAGAGTTCTGTTCGCGTGTACACGCGGAAGCTATGCCGATCATGTAATGAAAGATACCGAATCGTCGCTAAAGAAGCCGATTGTCAGCGGAAGGGACGCCGAGCATTAGTCGTGTTTTCCGAACTATAAAAGAGCGACAGCAGAAGTGTTGCCGTCATTTTGCCGATAGTATTCGAAGTGACAAAATCGGCATTGTTCTGGTGAATTGAACACTTAGCATGGTGAAAGTCATGTACAAGCTACTCAAGAAGAAGTTTTGCGTGAGGTTACTAGTCAGTCAGCCGTTGGACATTACAGAAGGTATGATCCTTAGTCTTGGTCTTGAAGGCTAAAACCTTTATCGGAAAGCCCAAGCTGAGAAGACAAAAAATAATATAAAATATATGTAAAAGTATCTAAGGGATGCCCATAATCACCCCACTCTTTTTGCTATTAAAGAAGGCAAAGCGAAGTGAAAGCCAATAGTATGGGACATGTTCCACCTTCTCTCAAATTGGGCGGCCATTTCACGTCAGGCCTTTGGAGTATTTGGAATGACAAGAACTTCATCATTATACTCCTGAAGCTGGGGAGTAGACACTTCTGGGACAAAATGGCAAACACTTTCCACAGCAGCACAGAAGTACAGAAGTCGCACACCAAGAAGGCGTACGTGTCCACAGATGTCATGTAACTCAGTGCCTTCGCACGCTTTAGGCCAGCAGGAAGGTCGTTACGGAACCTTGTTTATTTATTTTCTGAATGCGAGGCGTTGGACGCTGTGGTATGCCATCCAAAATTGTGTATGATCCTCATATACTGTTTGATCCACAATCGATGATGTCTTCTTCTCTGTGTCAGATGAAATGCCAATACAAGCTTGACATCAAGTGCACTGTGAATGCACCTAAAGATCTATTGTCGGGCTAGCAACTGATAATCAGATTGTAGTTCGGCGTCGTTCATAAACCCCAAACTTCCAATCGGCAACATTTCAGCATTATGTCGACAACAAATCGGCAACTATTCAGCATGTTCTGCAATGTTACCGCAACCTTTCGGCACGATCGGAAAACATTCGGGAGCTAATTCCGAAACTGTCGGCATTCTTTCGCGTCGCATTCGGTGGCTTCGGATAGGTTTCGGGGTTTATACCGCAACCTGTCGTATGCCACTCCGAATACATGCCGAACAAGCACGGTGGCCAAGCTCCGCCCATCTTATTCCGAATGGTTCCCGAAACTAGTGCATCTTAATCGGCAACCCTTACGCAAAGTATAGGGACTGTAGTGGACTTAGTTAAGTTTTTTGGTTAAGTTTTTTGTCAGAGTCCATTTCTCAAAAACTATCAAAGGTATCCATTTGAAATTGTCAATACTTGTTCACTATCAAAGGGTACTCCATTACAACAAGGTAGGTAATCCTGTGATTTGTATTTTCAGATTTATTTGGCCTTGTTTGGAATTACAACTTAGCTTATTTTGACAATTTTTTGGTAACTATAAGATTTCTCAATGACTATAATAGAAATTAAGTTGAAACTCAAGGTACTTGTTTATGGTGCTGAAACCATTCTGCAGACAAGAGGAGGTAACTCTTTGAAGGATTTTGTTGGAGTTATTGTCCTTTTTTCAACTTTTAATTTTAATTTTAGGTCAAGTTTCTCAATACCCATATCAAGTATTGACTTGAAACTCAAAGTACTTAATCACAGTGCTGAACTAACTCTGTATACAAGAGGAGGTAACTCTATTAAGGATTTTGCTTGAGTAATTGTCCTTTTTTAACTTCAATTTTCACAAGAGGTATTGACTTGAAACACAAACTACTTGATCATAGTTATGAACCCATTCTGTAGACAAGATGAGGTAACTATATCAAAGATTTTAGTGGAGTTATTGCCCTTTTTTCAACTCAATATATATATATAAGGTATTGACTCAAAATACTCCCTGACAGTGATAAACTTATTCTTTACAAAAGCCTAGAGTACTATCAAATATGAGAAAGTCGAGCGTCCAGCACCCATAGGCGGTGTTCTAGTTAAAAAATATGGTCCTGCAGTTCCTACTCCTCATTAAAAAGCAAAACAGCACCGTGCTCCAAACGTTTGCCTACACCCTTGCCCCTCTTGGTTGGTCAAAACTTGAATTTTGAATAGAAAACGTTGTATGTATATTTCGAATAACGTGGCAATGTTTGAATGTTAACTCCATGAAATAATTCAAGTAACCAAATAGAAAATATTCGGTTCATCTCCAGCTCCTTTTGAGCAGTACTTTATAGCCTTTGCTGACCTTATTTATTGTATGGGTATGCGGTGAATAAGTGGAGAATACCAGTGCATGCTAACCCGACCATTCACTCTGGGTCGTATGAAATTATAACATTTGATCAATTCACTCTGGGTTATATGGAATTACTTTATTATATATATATTTTTTGTAAGTATGTGAATAACGTAATCGTCAGTGTGAATCATTATGACGTCATATTTATGACGTCAGAATACACAACAAACTTTTGACGCTTCAGCATTTATCGCGCTTTTTTTATTTATCGTCCAAAAACATGAAATACAAATGTGTGGTCATAGAAAACTAATATTTTCAATCGTGGCTCCGCCACTCGTGAAAATAAGTTTTATATGACCACTCATGAAATAAAATACGATCTTACAGTACACTGAAACCAACAAATATCCTCTATATCATTTGCTACTATACACATATTATTCCTCTTTGAAAAGAAACTTTTGTGCAGAGTAATTCATTTCCAAGAATATCTAGCTCGTTTGCCTGGCGTGTTTCAACACTGCGGTAAATTCCTCTGCCATGTTTAGTGCTGGCATCTGTCTCGTAAATGTCTGAGGTGTTCCGATGTTTCTATCACGTCATTCGTGACGTCATTCGATACGGCTAGAATATAAATGGCGAAATATGATGATATGGATAGTAGTTAGGTGTAATGGGTGTAGAATTAAAAGAGGGTTGTGTATTACAGTTACACAAGTAATGGATATAGTGTCCGCCTTGCGATCAAGAAATCCGGAGTTCGATCCCTTTTAGGGGAGCGTTAAAAGCGTGTGTCTTTTCCAAACCAAAAAACAACAACAACACACCAAGCACTGGTTCTACCCAGGAAAAGGACCCGTGAGAGTTTCAGTGTATCTTAGACCTTTGACACTATCGAGCTATAAATTACATGTTTTTTTTAATTAAGATTGGTAGCCGAACCGTGTTCAAGTCGTTAAGTACTTATTTTAAGCTTTTTACGCTTTAATTGAGCTAACATGATCGATTCCTGCTATCGTGACAACGCGTATGTCGCATGTTACGTAATAAAACGATAGATCTACATTGTACTAGGTCCCAAACACCAAATGAGTAATTCCCTGGAACTACTTGGCCTTAAATGAATACTCACAGCATGTACCAATTAATCTAGTTGTTTTGCAACCTTTGTACTCAAATATCACGTGTGTATACAACTGTTGACCCATTTTACAAAAACGCACGTGGTAAAGCTTGTGCAGTGTTTGTGAAGATCGATGAACGGAAATTATTCCTTTAACTGTAGCAGGGGAGGAGTTTACATTTGAAAGGCGACCCACTGGCAAGAGCAGGGGAGGAGTTTACATTTGAAAGGCCACCCACTGGCAAGGCCTGTTCTACACTATCCTAAGTACCTAAGCAACCCTAAGAGGTGCTTGAAAACATTTTGAGATTTAAATGAAGGGAAAAAGTTATTTGAAATAAATATTTCGCGGTTGATCTAATGTACTTCTGATACTCTTAATCTCATGGAAGGTTTTGCAGTGTTTTGAGATCAAGTGTCTGCTTTGATGGTTCAAAGATAGGCAATAATTAAAGACCTACCTTTTGTAAATGTAAATGCACAAACAGTGCTTGTTTATGGATCTCTTTTCTTAAAGTGCTTTAATTTTGTTACATAATATATGTATAAACTCTTGTGCTCAAAAATGTCTTCGCCGGTTGAGGGAGGTGAATGCGAAGGCGGCGAGGACCATATGGGGAAAAATTACGATGCACTCAGAACAAGCACAAGCAGACGTTTTTACGATATGTGTGTTTAAATTTCTCCTGCTAGTCTTTAAATAAAACATTCAAGGAATTTAGTGTTAGTTTCGCCAAAAAAAGTTACTCGGTATTTGGCCAACGTGTTACAAGTTATTGTACCCAACTGACTGCTGGCGAAGGTTTTTATCGCATGCTGATACATTTACTGCATATTTGTCATGCCTGTCACGCGAAAATAGCATATAATAAGCCTGGAAATGCGATCATTACGCGCGTTTTGGCGTTTGTTTACGCTCAAGTTGCGTATCTATCTATCACGGCGGTAATGATCAAAGAAAACGATACATCGGTGTACACGATAAAAGTTTTTGTTGTGAATTTCGGGAACGGGAATAGAAAATGATACATCGGTGTACTTGAAAAATGTTTTCGTGGTAAATTTCCGAAATAATTTACAAAACTTTCCAGAAATAACAAATCGGGTTTAATGTGGAAGGCCGGTACGCCATGCTACTTGCCAAATGACAATTGCTCATTGCCAAATGAGAATGGCTAATTGCCAATGGCTAATTGCACATTTCTTATTGCCAAATGCCAAACGGTTATTTACTTGGCGATTATCAGTTGTCAATTAGCAATTGGCATTTGGCAAATATAATCTGACAATTAGCAAAAATACAACTTCTGTTGTTTGTTTGGCAATTATTAGTTATCATTTAGCAATTGTCATTTGGCAAATAGTAATTGTCATTTGGCAAAAAGCAATTGTCATTTGGCAAAAAACAATTGGCAGTTAGCAAAAACACAAGTTCTGTGTTTGGCAATTATTAGTTATTTTTTAGCAATTGGTATTTGGCAAATATCAATTTGCAAATAGCAATTGGCATTTGGCAATTAGCAAAAAGACAAATGCTGTTCTTTGTTTAGCAATTATTAGTTATTATTTAGCAATTGGCATGGCGCACCGGCTTTCCATAGGTTTACAATGTTTTCCGTTTGCCGTATATTTTCTTTCCCACTATCGAATTGAAGATTTAATGGTATTTTCTACAAGAACGATGACGTCAGATATTTGGCAGTTTTCTTGATTGGATGTCGGCGTTTCCTTAAGGACGACTTGGAAGACTTACTCGTGCCTTTTTGACCGCCCGGATTTTTCTCCCGCCAATAGACGCATCTGTCCTAGCGTTACACGGAAATCCTTTTAAACGTTTACGTCCAAAACCTGGCATTTGGCGTTTCTGATTCTGTGACAGGATTCAGTAGGTCTGTTGGGAAATATTTTAAGGGGCATATCGACATTAAACGTACGCGTCTAAAACCTGGCATTTGGCGCTTCTCATTCTGCGACTGGAGTCAGTAGGTCTGTGGCGAAATATTTTAAAGGGGCATTTTGACGGGTTTTCGCAGAAATGCGTTCAAATGTTAAGAATAATATACTTTCCTATGTATCTAAAGTGGGTGAACTATTTTTCGAGTAGCGCCAATGCTATATATTTATGATATACTAGTATATGGCATCGTTAAAAGTGTACAAACAAATGATAGGATTCACGGTTCCAGTAGGATTCAAACACTCTTCTACAAAAGCGCGCACTTTAAAACGTTAATAATATTCAAATGATCTTGATATTTAAGTAAAACTTCAAATAAATAGCTGGAAAATTATGCTATGATTCGAAATTCATCGCTGTTTCAATGTGTCTCTAGTACTGAAGTAAATTTGGTAGGGGTGCTGGGACACAATCCGGGTCCTCACAAAGTGCTACTTCGTGCTGGGACACAATCCGGGTCCTCACAAAGTGCTACTTCGGCGCTGGTCCTCATACATTTCAAAATTACACACTAAGTTGTAGAACGTTGAGCATATACCAATTAATCTAGTTGTTTTGCAACCTTTGTACTCAAATATCACGTGTGTATACAACTGTTGACCCATTTTACAAAAACGCACGTGGTAAAGCTTGTGCAGTGTTTGTGAAGATCGATGAACGGAAATTACTCCTTTAACTGTAGCAGGGGAGGAGTTTACATTTGAAAGGCGACCCACTGGCAAGAGCAGGGGAGGAGTTTACATTTGAAAGTCTACCCACTGGCAAGGCCTGTTCTACACTATCCTAAGTACCTAAGCAACCCTAAGAGGTGCTTGAAAACATTTTGAGATTTAAATGAAGGGAAAAAGTTATTTAAAATAAATATTTCGCTCTTGATCTAATGTACTTCTGATACTCTTAATCTCATTGAAATTTTTGCAGTGTTTTGAGATCAAGTGTCTGCTTTGATGGTTCAAAGGTAGGCAATAATTAAAGACCTACCTTTTGTAAATGTAAATGCACAAACAGTGCTTCTTTATGGATCCATTTTTCTTAAAGTGCTTTAATTTTGTTACATAATATCTTTATAAACTCTGGTGCTCAAAAATGTCTTCGCCGGTGGAGGGAGGTGAATGCGTAGGTGTCGAGGACCATATGGGGAAACATTACGATGCACTCAGAACAAGCACAAGCACTCCTTTTTACGATATGTGTGTTCAAATTTCTCCTGCTAGTCTTTAAATAAAACATTCAAGACATTTAGTGTTAGTTTCGCCAATAAAAAGTTACTCGGTATTTGGCCAGCGTGTTACAAGTTATTGTGCCCAACTGACTGCTGGCGAAGGTTTTTATCGCATGCTGATACATTTACTGCATATTTGTCATGCCTGTCACGCGAAAATAACATATAATAAGCCTGGAAATGCGATCATTACGCGTGTTTTGGCGTTTGTGTACGCTTAAGTTGCGCATATATCAATCAGGGCGGAAGTAATCAAAGAAAACGGCATATCGGTGTACTTGAAAAAAGTTATCGATTTGAATTTCGGAAACGGTTAAAGAAAATGATACATCGGTGTACTTGAAAAATGTTAACGTTGTAAATTTCAGAAATGATTTACAAAACTTGCCAGAAATAGCAAATCGGGTTTACAAGGTTATCCGTTTGCCGTTTATTTTCTTCACCACTATCGAATTGAAGATTTAATGGTATTTTCTACGAGAGCGATGACGTCAGATATTTGGCAGTTTTCTTGATTGGATGTCGGCGTTTCCTGTAGGAAGCCGTGGAAGACCTACTCGTGCCTTTTTGACCGCCCGGAAATTTCTCCCGCCGATAGACGCATCTGTCCTAGCGTTACACGGAAATCCATTTAAACGTTTACGTTCAAAACCTGGCATTTGGCGTTTCTGATTGTGAGGTTGGAGTCAGTAGATTTATAGTGGAATATTTTAAAGGGCATTTGGATGGTATTTTGCAGAAATACGGGCAAATATTAAGAACAATATAATTTCCTGTGTTTTAAAAATGGGTGTATTTTTTCGAGTAGCGGCAATACTAACCTATATAATTATAATATATTAGTATATTGCATCACTAAATTGTACAAACAAATTATTGGATTCAAACTAACTTCTACAAAATCGCGCACTTCAAAACTTCAATAATATTCAAAATGATGATATTTCAGTAAAATTAAAAAAATAATAAACCTCATCAATTTCAAAATTACACACTAAGTTGTAGAACGTTCTAAGTCACCAGACCTGTAGAGTTCTTTTTACTTTAAATGTTTCGAACTAATAAACATTGCTTCGGTATTTCATATTTTACCCTTTTAAAAACAGAAATCAGTGGCTTTTACGTAGGAAATTTGATCTGAAACTTTAACTTAGGTACACTTTAAGTTAAGATTTTCCGTAAGAGCTTTGTGAATACCTGCCCAGGTGTCATGTAACTGACCGATGCCAGCTGCACGGTTTACCCCAATTAGACATCATAATACGCAAATGCGTACAGACAGTTGCATTAATTGGAAGGCACTAACACGAGCGTATATTCATCATTCTCTTTGCCGTGTATCTATCAACTGCCGAAATAAATGAGCTGGGTACATACTTCAGTGCGGTTGCGGAGCATTACTCCTCAATTGATAGATGGTGGCCATTAGGCGGTTTCTTGTTTTAGCTTGTTTAGTACATTCCCAGGTGATACTTAAGGTGACAGATGGCCGATAGACGGTCAATGTATAATCTGCCGTGTCTAATGAATCACAGGTACGGGAAAGTACATGGCAAGTTCTTGTTATTTCCTTGTAGCCGAAAGACGGCCCGACGATCGATCGATGATCTATACATGGTACCATATCCACATAGCTCCTAAGAAACATCTGAACTTCAGTCATATGTAATGGAAAAATGAAATAAATTAATCCATGTGAACATCAGTATTTTATATTTTAAATGTGGTAAAATAAGAAATTTCGGTTGCTTCTTTACCACAGCAGAACCATGTAAGACAAAATAAACTTTAAATAAACTAGCCACAGATTTAAGGAATTTTTAGGACTTAAACAAAATTTACTTAAGTTTTCACTAAGAATTTTAGTGAAAGTGGGCCCAGGTCTTATGTATTAAACTGTCAGAATGTGCTAGTTGTTTGTTGCTTTTCATATAATAACAAAATGCTTTAAAATATAATTGTTCTTTTTTTGACGTTTACAATTCTGCGAAAGTATGAACTGTCTTAAGACGTTTTCTTTGTTTTTTTTTTGTTTGCGCTATATTTAACGCGTCAGCGGGCCTTACACGTTTGTGATTAATGCCCCCAGTCTGCGAGATTGATGGAACATGCAGTTAATGGCCGCAAACAGAGAAAACAATCACGAGCGATACATTGGCCAGAATAAATCAGCCATTGGAGTACTTGAAGGTTAGAAACCAGTAAATCCAATTCCCATAGGATCCCATTATAAAACGGCAAACTTTCCAAGCATTTTTCTAGCATTTCCTTTATTTCAGATTGTGCAAGCCTAGTATCAATTTAAAGATCAATCTGTCCTTTTCCAAAATTTGCAATAAAAAAAGATATGTCATGCTACTTCTAAGAAAATGCATCTCACTTGAATGCAGGCACCGGTAGAAAACAGGGTTTCGGCAGTCATATTTCGACAAAAGCCCCATACCACAGTAAACACACCCCAAAAGTTCACCTTTCAAGTTAGCCTCCAATGAAATGCACCAAAATGTTGCAGACACGCATAAGATAATAGAAATAACCACAAAAGGCATGCCTGAGATACCTAAATGGCTTTTATGCCAGAAGAGAAGAGGAACTCTTTAGTAATAGGCACTACTTTTGAATGGACCACGGAGGGATACACAATGATTTACTGGTATCTAACCTTAAAGAAAACTCAACATTTTGCTAGCATGAAAAAAACTCTTCTACATCATTGTTAACCTACTTGTACCACAAATGCAAAATTTCAGGTCGATCCAGTAAGTAGAAATGCCCCTAAAACGCATTTGAGAATGACACATGATAAGCCATCTGGCTTGTGCTTCAGTACTTGGATTGTATGGGGAGCGTGAAATAAAATTCGCACCTAAATCACATAAACCAGTCAAAATACCAGTTCATTTAGACTTATTTTAATGCAATGGACAGTAATAAGGTATAAAACGTGTAATATTCGCGTATAACATGATTCGATGTGCTGTGAGCTGCATAAGGCGGGTTTTCGTACTTTTTTTCATTTTTTTTACCGAAAAAACAGGTTTCGCTTTAAAAAGTGTAGATAACGTGTCAGTTACGATATTATTCACATTTATTTCCGTGAAAAGTACTAAACGCAATAAAATAACACAGATACATGGTGATTTTATGTATAAGTGGACCCTAAAGGGCCGGTCCCTGGTTTTCTTAAAGGTTAGAAACAAGTAAATCCAATTCCCATAGGGTCCCATTATAAAACGGCAAACTTTCCAAGCATTTTTCTAGCATTTCCTTTATTTCAGATTGTGCAAGCCTAGTATCAATTTAAAGATCAATCTGTCCTCTTCCAAAATTTGCAATAAAAAAAGATATGTCATTTTACTTCTAAGAAAATGCATCTCACTTGAATGCAGGCCCAGGTAGAAAACAGGGTTTCGGCAGTCATATTTCGACAAAAGCCCCATACCACAGTAAACACACCCCAAAAGTTCACCTTTCAAGTTAGCCTCCGATGAAATGCACCAAAATGTTGCAGACACGCATAGGATAATAGAAATAACCACAAAAAGCATGTCTGAGATACCTTAATGGCTTTTATGCCAGAAGAGAAGAGGAATTCTTTAGTAATAGGCACTACTTTTGAATCGACCACGGAGGGATACACAATGATTTACTGGTATCTAACCTTAAAGAAAACTCAACATTTTGCTATTATGAAAAAAACTCTTCTACATCATTATTAACCTACTTGTACCACAAATGCAAAATTTCAGGTCGATCCAATAAGTAGAAATGCCCCAAAAGCGCATTTGAGAATGACACATGATAAGCCATCTGGCTTGCGCTTCAGTACTTGGATTATATGGGGAGAGTGAACTAAAATTCGCACCTAAATCACATAAACCAGTCAAAATACCAGTTCATTTAGACTTATTTTAATGCAATGGACAGTAATAAGGTATAAAACGTGTAATATTCGCGTATAACATGATTCGATGTGCTGTGAGCTGCATAAGGCGGGTTTCCGTACTTTTTTCATTTTTTTTTAACCCGAAAAAAACTGGTTTTGCTTTAAAAAGTGTAGCTAACGTGTCAGTTACGATATTATTCACATTTATTTCCATGAAAAGTAATAAACGCAATAAAATAACACAGTTACATGGTGATCTTATGTATATGTGGACCCTAAAGGGCCGGTCCCTGGTTTTCTTAAAGGTTAGAAACCAGTAAATCCAATTCCCATAGGGTCCCATTATAAAACGGCAAACTTTCCAAGCATTTTTCTAGCATTTCCTTTATTTCAGATTGTGCAAGCCTAGTATCAATTTAAAGATCAATCTGTCCTCTTCCAAAATTTGCAATAAAAAAGATATGTCATGCTACTTCTAAGAAAATCATCTCACTTGAATGCAGGCACCTGTAGAAAACAGGGTTTCGGCAGTCATATTTCGACAAAAGCCCCATACCACAATAAACACCCCCCAAAAGTTCACCTTTCAAGTTAGCCTCCAATGAAATGCACCAAAATGTTGCAGACACGCATAGGATAATAGAAATAACCACAAAAAGCATGTCTGAGATACCTTAATGGCTTTTATGCCAGAAGAGAAGATGAATTCTTTAGTAATAGGCACTACTTTTGAATCGACCACGGAGGGATACACAATGATTTACTGGTATCTAACCTTAAAGAAACTCAACATTTTGCTATTATGAAAAAAACTCTTCTACATCATTATTAACCTACTTGTACCACAAATGCAAAATTTCAGGTCGATCCAATAAGTAGAAATGCCCCAAAAGCGCATTTGAGAATGACACATGATAAGCCATCTGGCTTGCGCTTCAGTACTTGGATTATATGGGGAGAGTGAACTAAAATTCGCACCTAAATCACATAAACCAGTCAAAATACCAGTTCATTTAGACTTATTTTAATGCAATGGACAGTAATAAGGTATAAAACGTGTAATATTCGCGTATAACATGATTCGATGTGCTGTGAGCTGCATAAGGCGGGTTTCCGTACTTTTTTCATTTTTTGTTAACCCGAAAAAAACAGGTTTCGCTTTAAAAAGTGTAGATAACGTGCCAGTTACGATATTATTCACATTTATTTCCATGAAAAGTAATAAACGCAATAAAATAACACAGTTACATGGTGATCTTATGTATAAGTGGACCCTAAAGGGCCGGTCCCTGGTTTTCTTAAAGGTTAGAAACCAGTAAATCCAATTCCCATAGGGTCCCATTATAAAACGGCAAACTTTCCAAGCATTTCCTTTATTTCAGATTGTGCAAGCCTAGTATCAATTTAAAGATCAATCTGTCCTCTTCCAAAATTTGCAATAAAAAAGATATGTCATGCTACTTCTAAGAAAATCATCTCACTTGAATGCAGGCACCTGTAGAAAACAGGGTTTCGGCAGTCATATTTCGACAAAAGCCCCATACCACAATAAACACCCCCCAAAAGTTCACCTTTCAAGTTAGCCTCCAATGAAATGCACCAAAATGTTGCAGACACGCATAGGATAATAGAAATAACCACAAAAGGCATGTCTGAGATACCTAAATGGCTTTTATGCCAGAAGAGAAGAGGAACTCTTTAGTAATAGGCACTACATTTGAATGGACCACGGAGGGATACACAATGATTTACATAAACAAGTACTATCTGAAAGTCGCGAAATTAGGTGATATCGGGCGAACCCAGCATAGGGTTGCGAAATTACGTGATATCGGGCGAATCAGTCATTAACGCCAGTAAACGAAGCTAGCACTACAGTCGGTTTGCAGGCCAGGTTGGACGTTCTTTGTCGATCATTAGAATAATTTCACAACTTTATTGGCAGCGTTTGGGGAGGTCGTTAGATTATCGTGGATTCAGACAGATTGTTCAAGTGTTCTGTAATTAACAGAATCGAGTAATTGAAAAACATCTCAATTCATTGTCCTAATTGTTGTCCCTGAAATTCCTTGGATCTGTTTTTTAGCTCACCTGAGCACAAAGTGATTGCCCGTCGTCCGTGCGTCCGTCCGTGCGTGTGTCCGTGCGTCCGTCGTCAACTTTTCATTCAAACAACATCTCCTCCTAAACCACTAGGCAGATTTTCACCAACTTCACAGGAATTATCATTGGGTGACCCTCTTTCAAAGTTGTTCAAATCGTTACGGTCCGTTGCATATGTAGGTCACCAGAGCTAAAAATAGATTTAAAAAGTGTAAACTTGAAATTTTTTCTCTGAAACCGCAGAGCCCTGAGGTTTCATATTGGTATGTAACATCCTATAGTGGTCCTCTACAAAGATTGTTCAAATTATGCCCCTGGCATCAAAACGGACCACGCCCCAGGGGTCACATGGTCTATATATAATATATAGCATAATGACTTTGAAAATCTCCTCTGAAACCACAAGGCCCAGAGGTTTCATATTTGGTATGTAACATTGTATAGTGGTCCTCTAAAAAAGATTGTTCAAATAATGCCCCTGGGGTCAAAACTGGCCACGCCCACATGGTTTATCAAAACTTAAATAACAAAATGTATTTTAAAATCGTTACTCTGAAACCGCAAGGCCCAGAGGGAATGTTCAAATTATGCCCCTGGATTCGGAACTGACCACGCCCCGGGGGTCACATGGTTTATATAGAATATATAGCAAAATGACTTAAAAACTATTCTCCTCTGAAACTGCAGGGCCCAGGGGTTTCATATTTGGTATGTAACATCCTTTAGTGGTCCTTTACAAAGTTTGTTCAAATTATGCCCCTTTAGTCAAAACGAGCCACGCCCCGGTGGGTCACATGGTGTAAATAGAATATAATGCAACATGACTTTAAAAATCTTCTCCTCTGAAACCACAAGGCCCAGAGGTTTCATATTTGGTATGTAACATTGTATAGTGCTCCTCTACAAAGATTGTTCAAATAATGCCCCTGGGGTCAAAACTGGTCACGCCCTGGGGGTCACATGGTTTATAAAAACTTAAATAACAAAATGTCTTTAAAAATCGTCTGCTCGGAAACCGCAAAGCCCAGAGGTTCCATATTTTGTATATAACATCCTTTAGTGGTACTCTACAAAGAGTGTTCAAATTATGCCCCTGGGGTCGGAACTGGCCACGCCCCGGGGGTCACATGGTTTATATAGAACATATATGACTTAAAATATCTCCTCTGAAACTGCAAGGCCCAGGGGTTTCATAGTTGGTATGTAACATCCTTTATTGGTCCTTTACAAAGTTTGTTCAAATTATGCCCCAGGGGTCAAAACGGGCCACGCCCCGGGGGTCACATTATTTATACAGAATATATAGGAAAAATGACTTTAAAAATCTGCTCTGCAACCACAGAGCCCAGAGGTTTCATATTTGGTATGTAACATTGTTTAAAGGTCCTCTACACATATTGTTCAAATTAATGGAGAGTAAGTTGGTTCCTTGTTCCTTGTTCCGTATTCGAACAAGGAACAAGGAACAGTTCCTTATTCCTTATTCAAACTAAATATATTTGATACAAACTATTTAATAAAGAAAATGCACACAATTGTTGAGTATATAAAAACAAAGCCAAATATAAAATAATTCATTATATAATTCACGAATAAGGAATAAGGAACCAGTTCCTTATTTCTTATTCAAACCGAATGAGGAACTGGCATTTTCTAAATTAAAATACATTTATAGTGAACCAAAGTGGCAACATACATATTAAAAATCATTGTATATATAAAAGAGAATGGTAAAAAATTTATTATAACAAATTTCAGCTTAGTTTAGTAATTGAAAACCCAGTTCCTTTTTCGCGGCCGAATCAGGAACAAGGAACCAGTTCCTTATTCCTTATTCAAAACCGAATAAGGAACTGGCATTTTTTTTAACTTAAAACAATATTTATAATGAACCAAAGATGGCCACATACATATGAAAGTCATTGTAAATATATAAATAATTATAAAATAGTCATTGCAACACATTTCAGCTTAGTACAGTAATTGAAAACCCAGTTCCTTTTTGGCGTCCGAATCAGGAACAAGGAACCAGTTCCTTATTCAAATTGAATAAGGAACTGGCATTTTTTAACTTAAAAAATGTCTATAATGAACCAAAGAGGGCCACATACATATGAAAGTCATTGTAAATATATAAATAATTATAAAATAGTCATTGTAACACATTTCAGCTTACAACAATAATTGAAAACCCAGTTCCTTTTTGCTGCCGAATCAGGAACAAGGAACCAGTTCCTTGTTCCTGATTCAAACTGAATAAGGAACTGGCTTTTTTACATTAAAACATATTTAAAATGAACCAAATTGGGCCACATACATACGAAAATCGTTGTGTATACACGTAGAATAATAAATTATATATTACAAAACATTTCTATTTACTTCAGTAATTGAAAACCCAGTTCCTTTTTCGCGGCCGAATCAGGAACAAGGAACCAGTTCCTTGTTCCTGATTCAAACTGAATAAGGAACTGGCTTTTTTTACATTAAAACATATTTAAAATGAACCAAATTGGACCACACACATATGAAAATCGTTGTGTAGACATGTAGAATAATAAATTATATATTACAAAACATTTATATTAACTTCAGTCATTGAAAGCCCAGTTCCTTTTTGGCGGCCGAATCAGGAACAAGGAACCAGTTCCTTATTCCTTATTCAAATTGAATAAGGAACTGGCATTTTTTAACTTAAAAAATGTCTATAATGAACCAAAGAGGGCCACATGCATATGAAAGTCATTGTAAATATATAAATAATTATAAAATAGTCATTGTAACACATTTCAGCTTACAACAGTAATTGAAAACCCAGTTCCTTTTTGCTGCCGAATCAGGAACAAGGAACCAGTTCCTTGTTCCTGAATCAAACTGAATAAGGAACTGGCTTTTTTTTTACATTAAAACATATTTAAAATGAACCAAATTGGGCCACATACATATGAAAATCGTTGTGTAGACATGTAGAATAATAAATTATATATTACAAAACATAACTTCAGTCATTGAAAACCCAGTTCCTTTTTCGCGGCCGAATCAGGAACAAGGAACCAGTTCCTTGTTCCTGATTCAAACTGAATAAGGAACTGGCTTTTTTTTACATTAAAACATATTTAAAATGAACCAAATTGGGCCACATACATATGAAAATCGTTGTGTAGACATGTAGAATAATAAATTATATATTACTAAACATTTTTATTAACTTCAGTCATTGAAAACCCAGTTCCTTTTTCGCGGCCGAATCAGGAACAAGGAACCAGTTCCTTGTTCCTGATTCAAACTGAATAAGGAACTGGCTTTTTTTACATTAAAACATATTTAAATGAACCAAATTGGGCCACATTCATATGAAAATCGTTGTGTAGACATGTAGAATAATAAATTATATATTACAAAACATTTCTATTAACTTCAGTCATTGAAAACCCAGTTCCTTTTTCGCGGCCGAATCAGGAACAAGGAACCAGTTCCTTGTTCCTGATTCAAACTGAATAAGGAACTGGCTTTTTTTTTTTACATTAAAACATATTTAAAATGAACCAAATTGGGCCACATACATATGAAAATCCTTGTGTATACATGTAGAATAATAAATTATATATTACAACACATTTCTACTTACTTCAGTAATTGAAAACCCGGTTCCGTTTTCGCGGCCGAATCAGGAACAAGGAACCAGTTCTTTATTCCTTATTCAAATTGAATAAGGAACTGGCTTTATTTTTTAAAACTTAAAACATATTTAAAATGAACCAAATTGGGCCATATGCATATTTAAATCGTTGTATATACATGTAGAATAATTAATGATGTATTACAAAACATTTCTACTTAGTTCAGTAATTGAAAACCCAGTTCCTTTTTCGAGGCCGAATCAGGAACAAGGAACCAGTTCCTTTTTCCTTATTGAAATTCAATAAGGAACTGGCTTTTTTTTTACTTAAAACATATTTAAAACGAGGATAAACCGAATAAGGAACTTGCGTTTTCTTACCTCAAAATAAATTGAAATGATTCAAGTCTACAATTTAATTTTGATAATCATTGTACAATTACTTACAATATTACAAATAGTAATCGGAAGCCATAGTGTTTTTTTTCTTTCTTTAAAACACAGTTCCTTTTTCGCGACTGAACAAGAAAAATCTGAACCAGTTATTTCTTTATTCCTTATTCAAACAGAATAAGGAACTGGCATATTTCTAACGAATAAAACATTACTAGTACCATAATGTATTGCAAACGTTTATCTATCACGGATTATTCAAAGATTAAAAACGTGGTGTTGATCGGGATTTAGTCATGGCGATCGAGGGTCATATATTGCCCGATTTCTGTACAACTATGATTAAACATTGTTTCATAAAACAGTGATTATTTGAACGATTATAACGGTCCTTTATGTTTTGGGAGCGGATTTCAGTAGCATATTTCATCAGTCTATGATAATTGGTGTTCACTCAACAACATAGGTTTATTCTTACAGGAATCGGACATTACTGTGGATACCATCGACTTAATGATAAAGTGTAACGCAACCACAGTTGTATCGTGTCGTAACGGAGTGCATTAATTCTTGATAATCGTAAGGTAACGAATAAACTTGTACAAAAACGCACTAATTCGGAAAACACGATCGTGATGATCGTGTAGGATCAAGACCCAATCGAGGACTCATTCAAAACACTCTCAACGGACCTATGTAATCGTATCTGAAATAGAACTCAGATCGTGGCACCTGTTGTTGTCAAACCGTGAACATAATGCAATTGAGCGCGAGCATTTCAGCCTATCAAAAAGGACACGCATCACATCATATCTAAGCTTATATTACCCGAAAGAACGACCACACTCATTTACGATGGGAACTTAGGCTAGCATAGGCCTTAGCATGAAATCTCAGAAATAATGCTAAGATCGGTCAAGTTGGGCCAATCGACAGTGCGAAAATAGCTTTAGCTCAATTGGGATATGTTAACGTCGCAATAATCATTATAAGTGAAAAAAAAAAACGGTGTTTAATGCTTTTCTATGCTTCGGGTCCTGTCGTTTCTCAAAATTTCATCACTTGGTAAAGTCCATTTTATTTGGTGAATACATTTGTACATTAAAGGGGCATATCTACGGCTTATATCTTACAAGATAATCAAAAATAAAAATATATTTTCAGAAATATTTATTAAATGATTGCTTGATACACAAGTTCTGTTTCTTTAAACGCTCAAGAACATATTTAATTTTATTATTATAAAAACGTTGTCCACGGGACACTTCGCGGGCGCTGGAAAATACGTAGTTGTAGTAAAAAATTTTATGAATGAAATGTACATGAAGTACCGCTAAACGCATGCGTACTTCTGATCCCATTGATAAAAAGCAGAAAATATTTCATTGAAGTGAACGGATTCTGAGGGTGCGGGTTGAATCCCACTAGGACCCGGTATCGGTCTTATTTTTTACACCTTTTTATAATGTTTCTGAACAATTTCATCACTATATAGTTTTTTTTGAAAAAAGCCAGTTCCTTATTCAGTTTGAATCAGGAACTGAAGTTAATAGAAATGTTTTGTAATATATAATTTATTATTCTACATGTCTACAAAACGATTTTTATATGTATGTGGCCCAATTTGGTTCATTTTAAGTATGTTTTAATGTAAAAAAAAAGCCAGTTCCTTATTCAGTTTGAATCAGGAACAAGGAACTGGTTCCTTGTTCCTGATTCGGCCGCGAAAAACGAACTGGGTTTTCAATTACTGAAGTAAGTAGAAATGTGTTGTAATATATAATTTATTATTCTCCATGTATACACAACGATTTTTATATGTATGTGGCCCAATTTGGTTCATTTTAAATATGTTTTAATGTAAAAAAGCCAGTTCCTTATTGAGTTTGAATCAGGAACAAGGAACTGGTTCATTGTTCCTGATTCGGCCGCGAAAAAGGAACTGGGTTTTCAATGACTGAAGTTAATAGAAATGTTTTGTAATATATAAATTATTATTCTACATGTCTACACAACGATTTTCATATGTATGTGGCCCAATTTGGTTCATTTTAAATATGTTTTAATGTAAAAATAGCCAGTTCCTTATTCAGTTTGAATCAGGAACAAGGAACTGGTTCCTTGTTCCTGATTCGGCAGCAAAACGGAACTGGGTTTTCAATTACTGTTCTAAGCTGAAATGTGTTACAATGACTATTTTATAATTATTTATATATTTACAATGACTTTCATATGTATGTGGCCCTCTTTGGTTCATTATAGACATTTTTTAAGTTAAAAAATGCCAGTTCCTTATTCAATTTGAATAAGGAATAAGGAACTGGTTCCTTGTTCCTGATTCGGCCGCCAAAAAGGAACTGGGTTTTCAATTACTGTACTAAGCTGAAATCTGTTACAATGACTTTTTTATAATTATTTATATATTTACAATGACTTTCATATGTATGTGGCCCTCTTTGGTTCATTATAAATATTGTTTTAAGTTAAAAAAAAATGCCAGTTCCTTATTCGGTTTTGAATAAGGAATAAGGAACTGGTTCCTTGTTCCTGATTCGGCCGCGAAAAAGGAACTGGGTTTTCAATTACTAAACTAAGCTGAAATGTGTTATAATAAATATTTTATCATTCTCAATATATATACAATGATTTTTCATATGTATGTTGCCACTTTGGTTCATTATAAATGTATTTTAATTAAGAAAATGCCAGTTCCTTATTCGGTTTGAATAAGGAATAAGGAACTGGTTCCTTATTCCTTATTCGTGAATTATATAATGAATTATATTTTATTTGTCTTTGTTTTTATATACTCAATAATTGTGTGTATTTTCTTTATTAAATAGTTTGTACCAAATATATTTAGTTTGAATAAGGAACTGTTCCTTGTTCCTTGTTCGAATACGGAACAAGGAACAAGGAACCAACTTACTCTTCTTTTCAAATTATGCCCCTTTGGTCAAAACTGGCCACATACCAGGGGTCACATTGTTTATAAAGACTTAAATAGCAAAACAACTTTACATTTCTTCTTCTCTGATACCGCAAGACCTGGAGGTTTCATATTTGGTATGTAACATCGTATAGTGGTCCTCTACAAATATTGTTCAAATTATTCCCCTGGGGTCAAAACTGGTCATGCCCTGGAGGTCACATGGTTTATATAGACATAGATTGCAAAATGATTTTTAAAATCTTCTCCTCTGAAACGGCAAGTCTCACAGCTTTTCTGTATTTGGTACATAACATTGCATAGTTTTCCACTCAAAATATTGTTCAAATTATGCCCCTGGGGTCAAATCTGGCCACACCCGAGGGGTCACATGGTTTATATAGACTTAAATAGCAAAATGTATTTGCCAGAGGTTTGTTAAAGATGGTTCAAATTATGCCCCTGGGATAAGAATAAGCCACGCCTCAGGGATGCAAATTCCTATTGGGTTACAATGTCTCAGGTTAGCGTCCTAGGGCCCTCAGGGCCCTTTTGTCATTTATTTCATGTATTTTTTTATTTCATTATTAACATACATACTTCGTTTTGTCTTGTCTCGAATTATCAATTATAAAACACGAATTTCTTATTTTCTCGAACTTTTTTATAATTTCTTAAATGTCTTAAACTGCATTCGAAATCGAACCAGAAGATATAAACTTGTGCTGATAAGTTTCGCGCATGCGCGCCTGAATTCGATAATGGGGATGGGGAAACAATAAAACTCGCAATTTACACCGCGATATCCGGTTCAATAAATGAGTTCCGCGAGTTTCCGATTTCTGTGTTGATAACCCAGATAAAGAACGGGCGAAATGGAGCGGGATAATTCTTTCACAGAGTTCTGTCGATCAAGCGCTGAACAGGATTGTTCTACCGGGTTTGAGCATTTGTAAACATTGTTAATCGATTAAACAATATTAGTGAAGTGAATTGCGGAGCGTTTGTTTTGAAGTTCTCAGTTGCGATCACGGAATTCGCATTTTCCTGCGTCGATGAAACGAGCAAATACAAAGAGAACCAATTTCATTTGAGCACTTCCCTGCTGTTGAGGGATGATAAATTGATTATCTGCCATTTTAAAAGCGCCATAAATATGTTTGGTTTTATTGTTTCCCCAATGTGTAAATTATATTAACGCCCCATTGTTCCATATTGTGTTAAGCTGTCGACACTTATTAGAAGAAAAGTGTCTGAAATTTGTATTTACTCATATATTGTTCGCATTAAAATTGTCTGATATTTTGATTTACTCAAATATTGTTCACGTTAAAAGTGACTGAAATTTTTATTTACGCATATATTGTTCGCATTAAAAGTGTCTGAAATTTTGATGTACTCAAATATTGTTCACGTTAAAAGTGACTGAAAATTGACTAACTCATATATTGTTCGCATTAAAAGTGTCAGAAATTTTTATTGATTCATATATTGTTCACATTAAAATTGACTGAAATTTTGATTTACTTATATATTGTTCACATTCAATGTGTCTGACATTTTGATTTACTCAAATATTGTTCACATTAAAAGTCACTGAAATTTTGATTTACCCAAATATTGTTCACATTCAAAGTGTTTGAAATTTGATTTATGCATATATTGTTCGCATTAAAAGGGTCTGAAATTGTTATTTACTCAAATATTGTTCACATGCTGATGCGTAAGTATTAAACCACGCGGGCGTTAGCCCGAGAGGTTTAATAGCCACGCATCAGAACGCAAATGGTTGTTTGTTGGCCGATAAACAACGATAATGCGAAAATTATTTCGTTTCGAACATGATATCACAAATATTTTCGAATTTGTAACGAGAACTTACAATAGCTAGGGAGGAGTTTAAACAGGTTGTGCATGACAACTTGAAAGGTCTATTTGAATTGTCGAAAACTTATTGTTCAAGAAATAAAGGGCTATTCTGAACTTTTCTATCATTTTAAATCGAAACATATGACAATTAACTTTATTGAAACCTATGATAATTAATTTTATTGAGTTATTTTATACCACTATTTAAGTATTCATGTTTTAATATCATATCTTCGTGCACTAACTTTGGTATTTTCCGGTGGCCCCATGCATAATGTAATAACCACTATGGTCGAATCGGCGGGATGCAATTTGCACTTATGCAAAGCATTTATGAAATGTTCCCAAAGGCTTTCTATATAGATATTTGTTGGCAATATCATATATTATAGCGGTATATTATAGCTATTGTGCTGGCTCTTATAATCTATAACACTTATGTTATTGTCGCTTTTGTTATGCATCACTTTCAGGGGCGGGCGGGGTATAGATTTGCCCTTGCCCATCCGTCCTTCCTTCCGTCCGTCGGATTTTTGTGTCGCCTGTAACTCAAAATGTATAACTGCTAGAGTGATGAAGCTTTAGAAACATATTTATCAGCATGCGATCTTGTGCGCCCGGGTATTAGGTCGTCCGAGTTACGGCCCCTTTTTTAGCAAAAAATGATATTGTGGCTTTGTAACTGCTAGGGTTATGAAACCTCATAGACGTATTCATCAGCATGTCAACTTTTGCACCTGGGTATAGTAATTGCATACAGGGTTTTGTGACAACCAGCGGAATGCGTGGGCATCCGTGTCCTTTGGACACATGTCTAGTTGCTGTTATTAATAGCAATTATGCAAAAACATTTATGAAATGTTCCCCGAAGCGTTCTATATAGATTTGTGTTGGCAATACCATACGTAGTATACAAAAATGATTGTCTTTCTATCCATACTCTTTACCTCTTATGTTGGGTATTGCTTTTGTTGCTGTTATTATCGTGTCGTGGTGGTCGTAGTATTCATAGTAGCTGTTTGTTTGTTTGTTATGCCTATGGGGGCATAGGCATTAAGCATCGCACTTGTCCGTCCATCCGTCCGTACGTCCCGACATTTTGTGGACTCAACTCCTCTTTATCTGCTTGGCGGATTTCGCTTAAACTTTCACAGCTGAAGAACCTTAGCTGGTATGTGATCGTAAAGGAAGGAACTTTGGCTGAATCTTGGCAGAATTATGGCCCGTTGTCATCTGTTCAACTTTGGAACATAAACTTCCCGAAATTTTGTAGACTCAACTCCTCTTTAACTGCTTGACGGATTTCGGTCAAACTTTCACAGCTTAAGATTCTTAATGTAAAGAATGATCGTAAAGGAAGGAATTTTGACTGTGAACAATTTTAGCAGAATTTGTCATTTTTTTTCAACTTTAGAAAATGTACTTCCCGAAATGGTGTGAACTCAACTCCTCTTTAACTGCTTTGCGGATTTCGCCCAAACTTTCACAGCTTAAGATTGTATAGAAGATCGTAAAGGATGGAATTCTGGCTGTGACCAATTTTAGCGGAATTATGGCCCTTTATCATTTTTCCACTATTTAATATATATGAAAATAAATTTGCGAAGGAAAACAAACATAGTGAGGGCAACAGCACCTTTGTCTGTGTCCAAACATGTGTCGTGGGGGCATCCGTGTCTGTGACACATCTAGTTTGAATCTTCGTTCGATTGCATGGTAACACAATTCATGAATGACATCAAGTACTCACTAGAAAAACCTAATTACTAAAATGTCTAAATGAGCTTAACTTTATTGCCACGTGGGGGAGTTGTTTCTGGAAACTAGCATCTGCTCAATCCGGATTGAGTTTCATTGATCTAAATACACTATAGGCGCTTTCTTGTTATTGATCCATCAGTAAGCCGCGAATTTTGTGGCTTTGCATAGTTGTTGTTTTCTCTCAATAATATGGAATAATGATGGGTCGTCATTTGGAACTGCGGAAACTTGCTCTAATTATTATGCAAAAGGTCTGTTTTGTTGGTGATACCTGCCCGAGTGGTAGGATATTTTTTCAGTGAGTGTTGTTCCTTATTTAACAGGGTCTAGTAAAGGGGCCGAAGAAGTGAAAAAACCGTTTCTTGCACTCGCGGCTGTACCACATGATTAAAGCAGCAGTCCAGAAATATGTTAATAAAAATGAAAATTAACAGAAACCGTTTCTGATGGACATCTTACAGATCGGTATACACAAATCGCATTGAAATCGGTAAAATATATATAACGTTTTAGTAACTTTTTATCATTTAGTGTGCGCTAGCTGGTGACGCTTTGAGTAAATCAGCATTTACAGCAGTGTATAATCCGTTCGTACCAAGCGTTTTCGAACATAGATAATAAACAAAAAGCCTTTCGTAAATAAGAAACAATCGTTAACGTGCATTACAACTATAAATGCCAATTTAAGATGTGTTAAATTATATTTTATGGACTGCGGCTTTAACTTACAAAACCCCGAACTGGCAAATCAGTCATTCGGTGTTCGTACTCATTGCCTCACACACCTTCCATGACGAGTCTTTTGCCAACAAATGACTGTATACCACATATCGTCCATTGAAAGCCAAAAGGGCCTAACAGCCTTCTGTGCACATATGCTGATTGGCCGTTTTGTCTTAGACGAATTATTAAGGTTGGAAAATGAACATAACCGTACTTAGTACCACATATTTAGTTGATGTTTCAGCTTGGAAAAATGAATGCAATAATGACTAAACTGGTAAATCATTCGGTGTTCGTATAGGCCCCCATACATCAAAGCATATCATCGTTTTCTTAAGAAATAGTCATGATTCACAAAGACATTGCCACCGTTGTTTCAGTTTTTACCCACATTCCTCTTACCATAAGGCCGTAAATAAAATATTTGTGTTAATTTCTTAAGTTTGTTTCGCATTGAAATCGGTAAAATATATATAACGTTTTAGTAACTTTTTATCATTTAGTGTGCGCTAGCTGGTGACGCTTTGAGTAAATCAGCATTTATTCTTTTTGTTATGTATAAATGCAATCTTTATAGGACATATTCGGTCACTTTCTTGTTTAACTCTAGATTCCAGTTTCACCATGTTCGTTTGTGAACACGTGACACGTGGCTACGATCTTCCGGTAATTTCTCCCCCACCCATCCCGCACACAAACACTTCACCACCATTCTAAAGAATTTCTTTCACCTGAGAACGATTACAAAACTTCGAGTGGCGTGATCTGTTCAGAATCACACTTTCTCGTTTGTACTTTCCTGTAAGAATAATTTGATTTCCGCCACAATCCGTGAAGTGGTAAGTGAAGTGATAGCAGGGATTATGCCAAGGTTTTGACTCTCACATACCCGAGGGCGAGCAACTTTCACATTGACTTGCCCTCAACTTTCACATTGACTTGCCCCCAACTTTCACATTGACTTGCCCCCAATATTAACAGGTTGCCTAAGTTTGAGAATAAGTGATTTCTGACAAAAGACTGACTCGCTCTCTTATTCAGAATTGATGAATATACACTTAACATTTTGTTTAAGTATTGGGGCATAACAATTAAAATCTAGTTAATCAGAAAATGGAATGGAACAAGCAATTTCATTTGTGTCTGTTTATTGAAGACCACATTGTAAACAAGAAATATTGTTTCTTAATGTGAACTCTTCATGAAATTAAGTAATTATTATTATGATTATTATTATTATTATTATTAGTAGTAGTAGTAGTAGTAGTAGTAATATTACTATTATTATTATTACTACTATTATGATTAAATGTTTAAACATAGTATCAACTGAAGCCTGCGAAAATGGCTTGCCCGTTGGACAACCTTCCTTGGCTTTTTAACTTGCCAGTAGCATACTTCACATCGGTGGCACAGAGGTGGCACGTGTGTTTATTATATCGTGGCCACGAGATAGTATGTCGTGGCTACGAGTAATTAATTCGTGGCCACGAGTAAGTATGTCGTGACAACGAGTAATTAAGTCGTGGCCACGAGTCATTAAGTTGTGGCCATTAGTTATTAATTTGTGGCCACGAATTAAATCAAAACGCTGATAGCGTAGAAGGACTGTTAGCGACAAGAACAACTAAACGCATGTGAATTATGAGTGCATTTTTGCTAAAACTGTACGACATCACAATGAAAACTAATTTGTAAATAACGAAAACATATTTTGTTCGAGCTAATTATCTTATGCAAACGGAATTATCTACATGCTAGTTAACAAGTCAATCTGCAAGGGCCAGAATAACCGATGAAGCATAGTAGTTAGGCTTCATAGTTAAGATTGTTAGTGCTTCTTAGCCAAAGGTCTATAATTTGTTTATTTTGTTCGAGCAAATTATCTTATGCAAACGAAATTATATACATGCCAGTTAACAAGTCAATCTGCAAAGGCCAGAATAACCGATGAAGCGTAGTAGTTAGGCGAACCGAATTTATTTACAGATCTTTGTTCGTAGCCTACTGAGTCAAAATTGATAATACGATGCAAGCTCTCGATTGTCCATAGTACACTTAAAAATGTATAAATTGCAGTAATTTTTTGTTAAAATATTCAGAATGAGATTTGGTAACAAGAAAAAACACTTTCGCAACGAGTCAAAATTAACCGACGTAGCGCATTAATTTGGTGACCTTATTCTAGGATACTCCAGTAAATATTTCGGTTACATACAAGTAAATAGCAAAAGTAGGGGTGTCATTAGTTTAAAGTTATGTTTTTTATAAATTGATCTTTTTACTAACTGTAATTGTAATAAATCACATGATATAGACATTGTAATACATATTACATACATTATTTTAAATAATTAAAATGTAAGAAAACGGGTGTGAAATTGTGCTGTTTTGAAGAAGGACCCTTTCTGGCTTTGATTTACTGACGAATAGCCCGCATAGAATAGAAGTAGTTTTCCGCGATATCTGTTTTGGAAATTACCCTCTCAAAAGACCGTTGGCTTCCGCCAACAGTCTAAAAACAACACGCTCGTGTCACCTCTATGCCACCGTATTCACCTGTCTAATTCAAAATGGGAAATACTTAATAAAATCCATGGTATGAGAACCATAAATCTCAGATTTGAATAGCAACCTCCGTTCTCAATTCTCACCATATTTTTTACTTTAACCTCTCCCACATCAATGATATTTATCTTCAGTAATAAATTGAGACCTGACCTTGTGCTGCACCTGTTGATTTTGCTGTTGCTTTATTTGCTTAATTGCTTTGTACAATTGTTATCGAATTTCTAACAATGTCCGACATTTCGGTAACACCTGAGTCTACTATTTGATAAACATATGTGTTATTTGTATTTGTGTGTTGAATATGTTTTGTGTTTCCGTATTTGTATGTGTCCGTGTTTTTTGCCGTGTTTTTTTGTTTCCGTGTTTTTTTCTCCATGCTTTAAGATATTTTTATATTTACAAAACATCTTATAGGATGTCGTTTCTGTTAAATATTGATGTACTTTTAATTTAATAAATCTTAGCAGATAATGATTTTTAAATGCTTACTGGTGCCCCTAAGTTAATTTGTAATGAGTATTATTTTTGAGAAGTATTTATTCCAATACGGGAGTATGGCCAAAACAAACTAATTGTTGGTTTCCGCTTTTACGTCTCCAAAAAATCTAGAAGGGTGCGGGGTAAAACATGACTTTTTCTTCGCGGCATATTCACCACACACTTGAGGTATATTGTACTGCATGTAAAATGTTTAAACGCCTCCCATCCAAGAATACATTACGGTGTATCGTACCAAGAGCGCCGGTCACACGAAGGCTAATTCGAAATGTTTGCTAATTACCGAAAAAACGCATATTAGCGAAACTGCTCTTTTTACCGAAAGTCAGAAAAAGTTAATGATCGAAAGGAAAAACAAAAAAGAGTCGGCGAAAAAATAGGGGTGGTGGTGGTGTGGGGGGGGGGGGGGGTCGATTAAGCGAAAACCAACAACTTTTTTACGCCCTATATTGAGCGCTGATCTTAGTAAAATCAAATATAAGTCATTTATGCATTTTTGGGCAACATATGGTGAGATATCACCCTTTTGTGTATTTTTCTTTTTGTTCGTAGATTTTATTTACAATATATAGATGATTACCGATTCTTTTATTGACCAAAATCAAAATAATGTATGCGACTTTTGTTAAAATGTATGCAATGAACTGTACATTCACATTAGTAGGTCAGCCATATGTTTTTGCAACATAAGGTGGTAATAAAACGAAAATAGAACACTAGGCTATGGTAAATGTAAGTTGATATATATCACGCTCTGTCAGATCATTTTTTTCACAAATAATATTTTTCACACACACCTGTGAAGAGTATCATTTCATTTGTCACATTTTTAAAGTGTGAAGAATGTGATTGGCCGAAAATGAGGTATGCGTCAGGATCACAAAAGAATATGATTTCATTGCATATCGAAAACTGGATGCGATCACAAACATCACTGAATATGTGTTGAATAAGACTGCGATGTCTGCGGAATAATGATCTAAATTTTCACACATGTGAAAAATGAGATCCTATTTTTCATAGATGTGAAAAATATGATTTGTGAAAAATATGGTCCTACAATGTTCATAGCTGTGTTCTGCCTTCGATTGCGGTTCAAGATTTCTGGGTCTCCCAATAATCTGTTTTTCATTATTACAATATGCACAGATTACTTTCATTTTCAGCTAAGAAAACGTCTATTTTATTAATTATTCAAGTGATTTCACATTTTCTAGAAACACAAGTACAATACTGAAATATTGTAGACATTGTCCACTAAAATAGATTATACAGCCTAATCCTAGCATGAAGTCGATTTTTTGTTCACGAAATTCAATGACTTTGTAGAGAAAAATGGACCTAGCCATACGACACCAGCTGTCACTCTGTTTGCATTTCCACTATTTATGGTAAATGTATTTAATAACAACGGTTATAATATCGGGTTGTTAAACACGATCTAAAATAGCAGCTCAAATATACCGCGAACACAGACTATATAATCTATAAAGTGCTAGTTTGAATTGAAATATCTGCGTTCTGATCGGCCAAAGACAAAACTGCTTTGCGGAATGAACCAGTAATACGAACCTCCCGTTGCCGCCATCGATCGACCAGGTTCTGTAGTAGCTATCGATTAAACTTTTATACATGGTCAAACAAGCACAGCTATAGATAATAAATTATTGAAAACATCGCTATTTTGTGTTTATTGGATTGGCGGACAAAGCATATTGCGTTATTGGAAAAAGATATTTTCAGGTGGCGGGGTTTCGTCCACTGGATAAATGTCCTGCTAATTAACATCATTTACTTGGCTATAATATACTGAATTGGATACTAAATTTGATCGATTATTAACGAGACAGTAACATTTCTATTTGTGATGTTATTATTGGCTAACGTAGAACACATGCTTTATAGCATTGTTGGTTAGATGCTATTTTGCAGTCTGTATGGTTTCGGTGTGCAAGCTTGCGGATGTTTTTTTAATGCATTTTGGTTTTTGCTTTTATTCTGTGGTTTGTTTTTGTCTGTGTCTTATTTGGAATACAGTGTGAATTAATTAAAATGTCTTCATTTGTTTAAACAAGAAATGTCTTTAAAAAAGACAATCGGCTTTGAAATTAATATTGAGATGACATTTTTTTTACATAATACGAGAGGAACAAGATGATCGGTTACGTGACTTCTCGGACCCCAGCTTTTTTGGTCCACACTAAGGAGACTTCTCGGACTATAGATTTTTCGGACACCTTAAGAAAACGTTTCGGCCCAACATTCAATTGCGATAAACTCAAACATTATTAATATGTGTACTATGAATAAACCGATCATACCTTCCATGTTTTCACCGGTGGTAAATTAATAACCTAAATGCTAGTAATTTACGTTACTATCATTGTTAAATGAATAAGTCAGGCAAATTGAACAAATTAGCATTGTCAGAATATAATTGCGGGAATTAATGAAAATTAGTATACATCAGACGAGTGTACATAGTTATGTTAAATACATAGTTATGTTAAATAATATACTATACGTAGCATTAGTTTTGCAAATAGTGTATTCATGCTACGCAAATTATGTATAAGTAACTTGAACAACATTTCGACATATTACGAAACTTCTTTCACCACAGTTCATTTATAGAAAGATGTTAAAATATATTTTTAGAGATTGAATAACATCTACTGGAGAAGTTGATAGAAAGGTGCCATTATAAATAATACTTAATAAAACGTAACCACAATTCAAATATAAATTAACATGCACAGTAAGGTTATAAATATAGATTCCCCATGTATTGAAATTCTCGGGTTTATGATTCTCCGGACGCTAAATTGATGAATGTATATTAGCATAGCTTTACCGCGCGCTATTTTTAGAATGATGCACCCTTTTATCTGGAGCGTGTTGAATACGCTAGAATAGACCATTTTATACCGATCTTCTTCGAATATTTACGTATGGCTCTGAAACGTTTTACAGCACCGATATTTCTCAGCTATCGGTCAACCAATTGGATCATTGTAATTGCTATTCATAGAGCGTGCCGCTGATGTAGGCTAAACGAAATAATTATTTCATTATGTGAATGAATATTACATTCTGTTCATGACATTCAATGAGTAAAATTGTTCATAATTATATTCGGTTCTAGAGCGTATGTCGAAGATATGTTTATAACTATTTTAACCGCTTATGCAAACAATGATGTAAATTCTAATCCCCCCAAACTATGCAATAGTTGTTGGTAGAAATCAAACCATTGTTGTAAGTTTGCATTCCCTAAAATAAGAAAAATTGCCCAATTCTGTTGGCATTCAGTTTTCCCGCTGCATAAAATTATCGCAATAAATCTAGGTCAGAAGTGATCTTAGACAGCTAAGCCGAAAAAATACAGAGTTAAAATTATATTGTCTAAAATGATTTTCATTTATTTCTATTTTCAGTTGCTGCTACGGTCATAGTCAGTAGTAATGACGTCATCGGTTCTCTGACGTCAGTTTTCAAGAAAACGCTTGTACGTCGTGTTTGAAGCAGGGGACGTTAAACCTTTAGAGATTCTGAAATTATGGTGCAATTTGGTTTCTAACAAAAAGTTATTTCTGTTACGCTAGAAGCTAATTAATTTAATGTATAGGGTTGAATTAACTACAACTGCAACAACCAAAACAACACATTAGGCGGTTTGTTTATATTAATTAGTGTTTTGGTCGAAGTGTTTTCCCAGAGCTCAGGTTCACAGAAAAAGTGGATGTCTACATGTTGTTTATAATGTTTGGATATATATTGTTTGTAAGTTGGATTACTGAAACAAAGTTCGAATTGCTGTGAGGAGAAAAGCATGCGTAGTATACCGGAAATACCGATTTGCTACAGGAAGTGACGTCACGAAACCACCCTGAACCTGAATATATACAAATAAAAGGATAAAGTTATCTGCGGTTTTACAGCCATATTGTTAAGTGTTTATTAACAGCGCACAGTAATACGGAAAACGTTCTGGAAATAATAACAACGCGTATATCCATCGTGGATCATTCCGTACGAAATACAGTTTTCATATCAACAAAGTGTTGTGATGGAATGATGGAATTTGTGTAATGGTCCTGTATGTATAATTATGACAAATTTCAGCACACGCAAATGTTGACTGTAGTGATGGAATTCGTGTAATGGTCTTTTATTTCAAATTACGAAAAATTTAAACACACAAATGTCGCCTTCTGGTTCCCAGGGTGTTAGGGGTCAAAATGAATGCCATGAGTAACCAACAAGACGCCGACAACCGCGTCATCATTAACGTCGGCGGGATACGCCACGAGACGTACAAAGCGACGTTAAAAAAGATTCCCGCCACGCGTTTGTCGCGTTTGACGGAAGCGTTGGCGAACTATGACCCGGTACTTAACGAGTATTTCTTCGACAGGCACCCGGGCGTGTTCGCGCAGATTCTGAACTACTATCGCTCTGGGAAACTTCACTACCCGACGGACGTCTGCGGTCCGTTGTTTGAGGAGGAACTCGAGTTCTGGGGCCTGGACTCGAACCAGGTTGAGCCATGTTGCTGGATGACCTACACCACTCACAGGGACACGCAAGACGTGCTGGGGATTCTCGACCGTCTTGACCTAGATACTGACAAGCCTACGGACGATGATATTATGAAAAAATTCGGTTGGGAGGACCAGTACAGGACGGGCGATCTGAACTTCTGGCAAAGGATTAAACCCAAGATTTGGGCTCTGTTCGACGAACCGTACTCATCAAACTATGCCAAGGTACGTGTGGCAGAATTTCTAATTTATTAAAGGCCCATTATGTTTAAGTTTGCGGTGCTCCAGATGAGTTTTCGTGTAGAGGGTCAGGCCTTTTTATGCCATTTTTTTTGGGGGGGGGGGGCGAAATTCGGCCCCATTCCCCTAATGAAAAATAATATATATTTCCCCTATTTTAACCTAAAACTTCCCGTCAGAATTTGTACTTCATGTAGAAAAAAATTGGATCAAAATAGGACAAAAATTGGCCATGATAGAGGAATTTTTGCGAACAATGTAGCTTCTTTTTTCAAGAAACCCAGATGGATGCATTTAATAAATGAGGCGCTTCGTGGAAAAATCAGGCTTAATGCATGTGCGTAAAGTGTCGTCCCGGATTAGCCTGTACACTCCGATCAGAATACATGGGGTTAAATGTACACTTAAACCATAATGTATGGGGGTTAATGTACACTCAGATCAGAATGTATGGGGTTAAATGTACACTCAGCTCAGAATGTATGAGGGTAAATGTACACTCAAACCAGAATGTATTGGGGGTAAATGTACACTCAGCTCAGAATGTATGGGGTTAAATGTACACTCAGATCAGAATGTATGGGGTTAAATGTACACTCAGCTCAGAATGTATGAGGGTAAATGTACACTCAAACCAGAATGTATTGGGGGTAAATGTACACTCAGCTCAGAATGTATGGGGTTAAATGTACACTCAGCTCAGAATGTATGAGGGTAAATGTACACTCAGATCAGAATGTATGGGGTTAAATGTACACTCAGATCAGAATGTATGGGGTTAAATGTACACTCAACCAGAATGTATGGGGTAAATGTACACTCAGATCAGAATGTATGGGGTTAAATGTACACTCAGCTCAGAATGTATGGGGTAAATGTACACTCAGCTCAGAATGTATGAGGGTAAATGTACACTCAGCTCAGAATGTATGAGGGTAAATGTACACTCAAACCAGAATGTATGGGGTAAATGTACACTTGAACTAGAATGTATTGGGGGGGGGGGGGGTAAATGTACACTCAAACCAGAATGTTTTGGGGTAAATGTACACTTGAACCAGAATGTATGGGGGGGTAAATGTACCCTCAAACCAAAATGTATGAGGGTAAATGTACCCTCAAACCAGAATGTATGAGGGGTTAATGTACACTCACACCAAAATCAATGGGGGTAAATGTAATTTCACTTCGAAATTCACGATTTCCCTTAAAAGATTAAATGTGCAAAATAATTAAATGGATAAACTTACATTATATGTAGTTGAGGTTTGGTTTCAAGAATAAATAATAATGTTAAATAAGAAATTCATATATACGGATTCACACCTTTATCAGTCAGATATCATGTATGAGTCTATTTCATTTCCATGTGTATTCCAAAAAAAATTAAATTATGTGCGTAAATGTACACCCTGGTTTTATTGTCTGTGCTTGTGATTTTCAATGCATAAATTACGTATGTACGCGCCTTATCGTGTCCTCTGATTTTGTATTATAATGTGTATAGCCGAATTTCTTATTTATTAAAGGCCCATTATTTAGGGCCCAGTATGTTACAATAATGTGTATGGCAGAATTTCTTATTTATTAAAGGCCCATTATGTTATTATAATGTGTATGGCAGAATTTCTTATTTATTAAAGGCCCATTATTTAGGGCCCAGTATGTTACTATATTGTGTATGGCAGAATTTCTAATTTATTAAAGGCCCATTATGTTACTATATTGTGTATGGCAGAATTTCAAATTTCTTAAAGGCCCACTATGTTATTATATTGTGTATGGCAGAGTTTCTAATTTCTTAAAGGCCCACTATGTTATTATATTGTGTATGGCAGAGTTTCTAATTTATTAAAGGCCCATTATGTTACTATAATGTGTATGGCAGAATTTCTAATTGATTAAAGGCCCTTGATGTTATTAGAATGTGTGTGGCATAATTTCTAATTTATTAAAGGCCCATGATGTTATTATATTTTGTTTGGCAGAATTTCTAATTTATTAAAGGCCCATTATGTTATTATATTTTATAGTAGAATTTCTTATTTCACATTAGACGCTATTCAAACTGAAGTATCTCTATTTTCAGTGGCTAAAAGAGAGAAAATCTCGAAAATACACATTGTTCCATAAGGTTGTTACGTCTATTTTTAAACAACAAAACATGATGTACTTCTGTACATAACGGGTCTTTAAGAACATCTAGTTTGAGTCAGTTTATGTTAGCTCCAGTTACTCGAAAGCATAAGGCTTATTAAGACCTTCTCAATGAGTTCGTTCCCTGGGTAGAGCCAGTACTTGGGGTCCTTGGGAAAAGCCGCCGGAACGGTTCCTGGCTAGGGATCGAACTCACGTGCTTCCGATCTCAAGATGGACCCACATTTATTACTTCCGATCTCAAGATGGACCCACATTTATTACACTACTGCGTTTTTCAATCAGAATACATTTTATGTTGAAGACATTTACGTACATTGTAGCGAAGAAGCTTAGTAAAAGATTTTGAGAAAAAATGAATGTCAAACTCAATTTTGGAAAATTTACTATTTAACGCATTGACATTGAAACGAACACGCTGTTGTAATACAGTAATAATAGTTGAGTTTATTTACCCTCGGTACCGGTTGAAAACCATATGACCGAGCAGCCAAGCACCGCCCGCTAGCTCAGCACATAGAGCGCTAGCAGTGCTCGACTAGACCGACCGACCCGAAGGCCCCGCCAAATGGTCAAAATGTTGTAATACAGTCCTAGAGTTTCTCATTTATACCAAATAACACGGTCTGAACAGCTGATGCTGTAGCCGATCGATTCGCGTAAGTTACGAAGATTTTCGGTTTATAAATAATAAATCTAGTCAATGGAATTGTGTTACACACCATCTTACCAAGGTCATATAGGAACCATTTGTTTCAGTTGTAAATCAGAGAACATGAGAGAAAAAATCAGTATAAACCTTTAGCCTTTTAAGTCCAATATATTTTAGCATACATATGCGGCTTAAGACGGGGCGGAATCGGCGTACGCCCCCCCCCCCCCCCCCCTGTAAAATTATAAAAAATTTCGCGTTCGAATACCTTAAAATTGCATAGACATTCTCCTTAGCAAAGGATGATAAGTATCAACTTCACAACGTAGTACCGGCTCCTTATCAGCGAATGCGAAGACAAAAAAGGATAGACGGTGGGTTAATTTATATTGGTTTTTATACGTTTTTGCTTTGATTTTCAAAAAAAAAAAAATTATATAAAGATGTCAGAAGCAATAAAGAGTCATCACAAAAAATATAAAGTTACAGAACCTTATATTTTCTAAGAAAAAGCGAGTTCAAATCGAACATTATGTGTTTTCGAGGTATTTTGTCAAATTTATAAAGTTTTATCGCCGCAAATAGCTTATTTTGCAAAAATCTAAATCGACAGACTTTTGGCGCAATGTTCCACCAGTAACCACACCAATTTTCAGAATTGTTCATTGTTTTATATTAGAGATATAACGTCCTGAAGTGATGGGGTGTACAAAAAATGGCACCAGTTGTCAGCGATTTCATGTTTTTACCGGCGCCAGTGGTCAGCGAAATTTTTCATGTTGTTACAAATTTAAGCTTTCGTCACAAATTTATCCTTAAATATTCATTTAGACACAGCACACATCTATTGTTTATCATATTCCGCCCCAGAGGCATGTGTGTTCGTCCGTACGTGCGTACAAATTGGTTGTTTTACTTAATGTAAAGTGTAGATATTATGTGTCTCTTCACAACACACACACACACGCACGCATCCACACACATAGACTCGCACCAGTCCCCTCCCCCCCACACCATCTTATATAACCTATTTATATACATGTATTAAACTTGCGTGTACTCGTATAACCTTACTGCATTTATTGCATTGATTTTAAGCAAATAAACGTCTTCGACGTTGCCTTAAACGAATATTTTTTTCCTGACCATTTAATGTACTCCAAATTGATTTGATTATTGGACTGATAAATATGTAATCAAATTGTACAAATAAATAGTACAACAATTTCGAAACAGTACATAAAACACATGACCATAAACATGTACTTGTATGTGTTTAATACTTGATTGAGTTGAGAAGCAGTACGCAATTAGTATTCGTTAAATAAAACTTCGGAAAAGGCATTTATTTTACAACCTATTTTTGTTTAAAGAAACGTTTAGCTAAAGAGCATTGGTTATCAATATGTAATTATTTGTCGTTTGATTAGGTCTTTGCATATTAGCATTAAAGCTGCTACGTCACAGATCCGTAAAATGACAAAAAAAATGAAAATAATTGTTTCAAATCTAGTAAAACAAGATATTATTTAATACAATTGACTAAAATAACAATGTTGGTACATTAACAAAAGTTCCAAGTTGTACTGTAATTTAGAACTGCACATAAAAAGCCCCAAAGGTAAAACGGGATTAGATTAAGTCGTACCCATGCCATTTCGAGCCAAATGTTTTGACAATCCTGTAAATATGTAAAATAATTGTAGACTTTCTATTTTGCTCTGCATGTAGATTGTCTATTTTATTGTGTATTTTTATCAAAGTTTACAATAATGAATTGTTTTAAATGTACAAAAAAAAAAAGAAAAGATTTTTATTAAAATGTTATTCTTTCTAAGACAAGTTATGCCCAGGCAAAGCAAAAGAGCTTAGATACGCCCGTGTGGGTGCTATCAAGGACATGAATTACCTGTCATCACTTGTTTAGTAATGTCATTTGTGGTTTGTTTGCATTTTTCTCGACGAGTTAATATTTGAATACAATACTAGACTGTATAGGTTAGACTTAATATTTTTATGGAAAAATATGCAGTTTTGTGAAATTTTCAAAGTCGGATTAAAAAAAAAAAGTCTTCATCTGGTGTGTTAATTAAACAAGGGTATCCGGGATCTGTTAAACTTTCAGCCTAGAAATTGTGTTAAAGTGACAGAACTGTATTGTAGCCTAGAAGTATTCATGATGTGTATTTAGTCTTACTAGCAAAGCACCTCTTATATTAAAGCATTAATAATGTTTGGTGCTTCTACATCTATATCTACAGGTTATTGCAGAACAATCGATTGCCAATTATTACTGGGAGGCGCTCTCAGGGAGACAGTGTGTTTGTAAAAACAAATAGAGCAGTTATCATTGTTAATGATAAAAGGATGGAGTTTACAGTTAAACTCACGTTTCAGACAATTACAATTTATTGGTCGCCAGTCTATCACAAAATATGCTTAAACTGGGACTAGACTAGACAGTCAGTGGTAGATTATTATAGTATTTTATGGTTCTTTGGAAGAATGAGTTTGAGTAATATTGTGTTCGGGACTGTGGGATCAGATAATTGAGATTTCTAGTTGGGATTAGATAGTGTTGGTCAACAGCTACTGACCCATTTCTTATTTTATAGAAGAAGATTAATGAGTTGTATAGTCGCCTGTGTTCGAGAGTGTTCCAGTTCAGAGTGGTTAGCATTTCTGTGACACTTGATGAATAGTTATAAGTATTGCAGGCATACCTGGCAGCAGACCTCTGCACTCTCTCAAGTTTTGGGGTCAGTGTCTTCTGCCAGGGATGCCAAACAATAGAGCAGTACTCTAGCTGCGGTTATACATAAGTCTGGTAGGCTGCTTGTTTGACCTTGGTGTTATTGGCTAAATCAGCCGAAATAGCATTTCTTCTTGTTGCTACAGGTATTTATGCATCTGTTTAGTTATTATTTAGTTTTGTAGCGATATGATTTATTCAGTAAAAAAGAAGTGTCCTCCATTTTAAGCTTCATATAGATCTAGATCTACTGTACTGTCGATCTTCAATAGGACATACAACTCATATTTCAGAAAATAGTTCTATGCAAGGGAAATAAAAATGTTATTTTTACATTGAATTGCATTTGTCGCTGCAAATTGAAGGTGAAATAAGGAAATAAAATGAATTTTCAAATAGAGAACAATTTTGATAATCGTAGTTTGCATTCTATTTTGTGTAGTTTGGTACTTCGCTGTTCCGATAAGAAAACTGCTGTCCGTGTCATTTCTCTTGGACAGGCAATAAAATGCACGTTCAACAAAAACGATATAAATGAATGCTATGTAATAATCCCAAACATAATGTAAATATAAGGATTGACATTAATTTTGGTTGCGTTCATGCGATTATGAACGAAATGGTAACACTGGCAAATTATCCATGAAGCGCTAGTTTGACCATTGCGTTCATAATCGCATGAACGCAACCAAAATTAAATTAAATCCTTAATTAAATCTACGCCTACGTTCACCGATGTTTCGTCATGAAGATTTTCTGTGGTCGCTTAATTCTAATAAAAGTAATCTTTACTTCAAAGGCATATCATGTACACATTACATGCTAGCGAAATGATTATTTTTATAGTAACACTTGTAGACCTTGCATGATAGAATCTTATTCAACAAAGTGGAAAAAATGGTCAAACTGATTATTGTAGAAGTAAAACCAAAACGAAATTTTCATGTATATTAATTATAAAAACTTTTAATCAAACGTTAACAATAAAAGCAAGGAAGATTAGCATTTAACAGTATAAGACAACTTATTTGATGTAAATATTCTTGTCGAAATATAATTTGCATAAAATAGGACACACAGATATTACTACGCCGGTGATGAGGCATTGCGTTCATATGATTATGAATGCATATCCCTTCCCTATTAAAATGCCTATGCAATGTAAATATTCAGTTATGAAGCCGTTGGGTCGTATAAAATACATGTGATAGATGAAACAAACTGCCAACATTTTGAGGAGTATTTATTCACTATTAGCCAATATATCGACAGAAGTCAATTGTTGCTAATAACAGTAGAAGCAGCCCTGAAACCAAAATGTTTAAACACTGTGACATCTTGTTAACATACTAGTATACATTACACACATTAATCTCATTTTGTTGCACACGGTTATCACAGACGTGGACAATTTACATGTTGATATGCATTCAGTATATATTTTTTCTGAATAAAAATTGCCCAAAGCAACAAATACATATTTAAATTGTTCTTATTTAAGTAAAAATATAGTTTAAACGACTACGATTTATTTCTTATACGATACATCGTAATTGGCATAAAACGTAAATTACTAACATCAAATATGAATGTTCATATATTTATAATATGAAGGGAATCCTATCTTACTAACAAAAATATACATACTTCTCCCGTCATTTATATTGCCATTGTCCGCCACCACCTCCCCATCGGCTGCCCCCTCGTCCCCATCGGTTACCTCCGCCTCCCCATCGACTGCCTCCGCCTCCCCATCGGTTACCTCCGCCTCCCCATCGGTTACCTCCGCCTCCCCATGGATTGTTATACTGCGCCTCAGACACTTTCGGTATCACCACCAACAGCATTGCCACAAGGAACACACAAGCCATAAGCTGACGGTTCATTTCGATATTAATTTTCGATCAGCTGAAAACGTAAAAGACATGTCGTGCCGGTATATAAAATAATTATACAGTAATAACCATTTATTTATGAATCTATAGCTGCATCAAGATAAAAGAAACTCCTATTTCACAACACTTACCGGTACCCATAGTCTTTGATTAAATACAGTTGAAAAAAAATCATTTTTATTATAACAGACACTGCCCATTATTTAAGTCAGGTACCCTGCTTTTAGAGCACAGTTAAATATCCCAAGTATACCAATCTACCCAATACATTTTGCATGTGTAAATTATTGTGTAAATTCAGCCATTTAACTAGTCCGTGTGGAGGTGTCCATGCTCATTTGAAATGATTATTTCATTATTATTACATATGCATGAATTATACTATATATATAATAAATATTTTATATGTACCTGTACATATAATAACAAAATAATCTCGCGTAAACACTACAATAAGAATATAGGAATGTACATGCACTAAATACCATAAAATAATTCTGCATTGAACGATTTTTAAATGTTTTTCAAAGAAAACTATTTTTTAACTGTATAGTTTAAATACTAACGTTAAATAATAATTTGCACACACTAATGCATTAAAAAAAATCACAGTACTTGCAAAAGCCTGGAGAGGAAGGGGATCAGTCCAGAGTGGTTTAAAAACAATGTGCATCACTTTTTATAGCCCAACTATAAGGATGTTTAGAACCTGGTTCACATGATATTTACCTGCGTCGTTTACTTAATTTGTAAAATCATGGTATTTAATTGATTTTTAATTGTTTAATAAGTAAAAAATATTGTTATATTTTTGCTAATTGCAGAACATTGTAACACAACCACGTAGTGCAAGATTGTAATTGGGGTCATATCCTGTACGGAACAAGACTTAGTTACGTAGATTACTTTTCTGGCGCTAATATGCTACTAAAATTTAGCATGTTTATTATAACACGATAATTTGTACTCAAGTGATACATAAATTGTTTAAATATATACTTTGTTCAAATGTTACATAACGTGACAATATACATGTAATGTATTAATGTGTTTAGATGATGTACTTTGTACAAGTCTTAATAAATTGTATTGTCTTGTCTTGATAATCAAAAAAAAAATCTATAGCAACTACAATGATTTCTATGTATGAATGGAGAAACAAGAAACATCTGCTTTATATTTACTACTTAAAAACAGTTTACGGTAAAAAGACCTATACGCGAAGCAGTCACATACCTTTAAGAAGAACTGATTTATTTTCAGACAAAAAATACGAAGGAGCATTGTGGATGCTGACCCCGTTATTCAGCATTTTAATGTTTGCATATCTTTTTGGTAACAAGTTAAAACGGAGTTTGTTTTAAATCATTTATCAATTAATTATAATATCGGTAACTGTAAATTTCAAAACAAAGGTTTTTAGTTTTTCATGTGTCGGTTTAAATTTAAGAAATAGTATACATACAGGTAGTCTGGAATATGGGATGCCGATTGTAGTCTGGAATATGGGATGCCGATTGTGGTCTGGAATATGGGATGCCGATTGTAGTCTGGAATATGGGATGCCGATTGTAGTCTGGAATATGGGATGCCGATTGTAGTCTGGAATATGGGATGCAGATTTCATTAATAGTAATTGTTTAATAAGTTTTAGTTTTTCTGTCATATTATTAAATAATATCTTGTTTTACTAGATTTGAAATTTATATTTTTGTCATTTTCCGGATGTGTGACGTAGCAGCTTTAATGCTAATGTGTTTATACCTTATCCAACGACAAATAATTACATATTGATAACCAATGCTCTTTAGCTATAAGTTTGTTAAAAAAAAGGTTGTAAAATAAATGCCTTTTCCGAAGCTTCATTTAACGAATACTAATTGCGTACTGTTTCTCAACTATATCAAGTATTCAACACATACAAGTACATGTTTATGGTCATGTGTTTTATTTGTACTGTTTCGAAATTGTTGTACTATTTATTATTTGATTACATATTTATCAGTCCAATAATCTAATCAAGTTGGAGTACATTAAATGGTCAGGAAAAAATATTAGTTTAAGGCAACTTCGAAGACGTTTATTTGCTTAAAATCAATGCAATGAATGCAGTAAGGTTATACGAGTACATGCAAGTTTAAATAATTGTATTATACATGTATATAAATAGGTTATATAAGATTGGTGTGTGGGGGGGGGACTGGGCGGGTCTGTGTGTGTGGATGCGTGCGTGTATGTGTGTGTTGTGAAGAGACACATTATATCGACAATTTACATTTAGTAAAACAACCAATTTGTACGCACGTACGGACGAACACACATGCCTCTGGGGCGGACTATGATAAACAATAGATGTGTGCTGTGTCTAAATGAATATTTAATGATAAATGTGTGACAAATGCTTAAATTTGTTATTACATGAAATTTCGCTGACCACTGGTGCGGGTAAAAACATAAAATCGCTGATAACTGGTACCATTTTTTGTTCGACTTCGAAGAATAGGTGAGCTTTCCTACTACCCCCGGCGTCGGTGTCGGCGTCCGCGTCCGCGTCTGAAGTTGGTTAAAGTTTTTATTCAAAAGTCTTGTAACTTCAAAACTAAAAAAGTTATTTACTTGAAACTTGGAATATACCTTTGTCACCAACTCCAGTGTCAGGGGCAACATTCCACATAACTCTGTTTTGACAGAGTTATACCCTTTTTCACTCAGATTTTCCGGTTAAAGTTTATATTCAAAAGTTTTGTAACTTCAAAACTACATAAATTATTCACTTGAAACTTGGAACTAACCCTTGTCATCAACTCCAGTATCAAGGGCAACATTCCCTATAACTCTGCTTTGTATTTTGACAGAGTTATGCCCCTTTTTCACATAGATTTTCTCGTTAAAGTTTTTATTAAAAAGTTTTGTAACTTCAAAACTACATAAGTTATTCACTTGAAACTTGGAACTAACCTTTGCCTCAACTCTGGTATCAGGAGCAACATTACCAATAACTCTATTGTGTATTTTGACAGAGTTATGCCCCTTCGCACTTAGATTTTCTGTTTAAAGTTTATATTCAAAAGTTTAGTAACTTCTAAACTACATAAGATATTCACTTGAAACTTGGAACTAACCTTTGTCATCAGCTCTAGTATCAGGGGCAACATTCCCTATAACTCTGTTTTGTATTTTGACAGAGTTATGTCCCTTTTTCACATATATTTTCCGATTAAAGTTTATATTCAAAAGTTTTGTATTCAATGCTACAAAGCTATTCACTTGAAACTTGGAATATACTTTTGTCATCAACTCCAGTATCAGGGTGAACATTCCCCATAACCTTACTTTGCATTTTGACAGAGTTATGCCCCTTTTCATTTAGATTTTCTGTTTAAAGTTTATATTAAAAAGTTTTGTAACTGCAGTACTGCATAAGTTATTCACTTGAAACTTGGAACTAATCTTTGTCATCAATTCTAGTATCAGGGGCAACATTACCCGTAGCTCTGTGTTGTATTTTGACAGAGTTATGCCCCTTTTTCACATAGATTTTCTGGTTAAGTTTATTTTCAAAAGTTTTGCAACTTCCAAAACTACATAAGATATTCACTTGAAACTTGGAACTAACCTTTGTCATCAGCTCTAGTATCAGGGGCAACATTACACATAACTCTGTTTTGTATTTTGACAGAGTTAGCCCACTGTTTACATAGACATTGTGGTTAACGTTTTTGTTCCAAAAATTCACTATACAAGGCTTCACTTAAAGTTTTGTATTTTAACAAATTTATGCCCCTTTCACTATCCAAAATATGTACCAACTGAAATACTTCGAATAGTCCAGCGCGCTGTCCTCTGACAGCTCTTGTTTTAACCCCATCATTTCAGGACGTTATATCTTTAATATAAAACAATGAACAATTCTGAAAATTGGTGGAACATTGCGCAATAAGTCTGTTGATTTAGATTTTTGCAAAATAAGCTATTTGCGGCGATAAAACTATATAAACTTGACAAAATACCTCAAAAACACATAATGTTCGATTTTAACTCGCCTTTTCTTGGAAAATATAAGGTTCTGTAACCGTATATTTTCTGTGATGACTCTTTATTGCTTCTGACATCTTTATATAATTTTTTTTTTTTTTGAAAATCAAAGCAAAAACGTATACAAACTATTATATACAAACCCACCGTCTCTCCTCTTCTCTTCGCTGGAAAGTGGTGCATTCGCTGATCAGGAGCCGGTACTACTGTGTGATTTTTAGTTGTTCGCAGAACAACTAAAGATACCGCAATTCCAAAATTGAACAGTCGAAGAACTATGATCCTAACGACTTTAGGCCTGTCAACTACGCGCAATTAAGAAGTGCCGTTTTCAATATCGTTAAATTTGTCAAATGAATACATTACGATAATGAATTTAATTAGAAGATGACATTTTGGGAAAACTTAAGGCAACAACTTTCAATGTAGGAAATATGACTGTACTCGCGGGAGAACAATAAAATATTACGTTATGCAACGTCCTAATACATTAATGAATGAAAGTATTGGGTCACGAGGCGAGCCGAATAGTCAAAATCTAACCCTTACCTATATATTATCGTTATCGCCGACTCATGTAAAGAATATTTGTCGAGTAGTGAATTTATTTAGTAGGGAATGTTTATTACTCATTTTATGATGTACGTGGCCATCATTATAACGATAAAGAACTGTTTAGCGATTATTACGGAGTAGCGTTTGATTTTTTTTTTTGGAGCATTCCAGATTTAGCCAATGCATCACGATTGAGGTCGGATACACTAATCATATCACAAAGTATAATAGGCAGAAGTTTTATTGCGGTAGTCGAAGCGGCAATAGCCTAGTGGATAGCATGTCCGACTCGCATTCTGAAGGACCCGGGTTCGATACCCGGCAGGGATTGAGAATTGTTTCATATATATTGTGACAGTTTGCTACTTCAGATGCTTAATTAATTTAAAGAGAAGACATTTCCATAACAAACCAACAATATTTTGATAGCAACTCCCTTCAGATAACTTAAAACACTTGCTAATACGGTTGAAAAGTTTGTAGCACAGTGTTTGCAATCATATACTGTTTAACATTTTTAATATTCATCATCATGTTTGTTTTTAAGCTTTATATTGAGTTTTGTTCAACTCCACAGCTTTTGATCTTCGACAGCGCAATCATCTGTTTTCCACAGAGAGTGTCCGGTTATGAAACTCATAATTGTCGTTTTTCACTATAATTATACATGCAGATTATGTGTGTTAGTAATGAATATTTAAGGCGGAATGGGAAATAGAAATGTCATTAAATTAATATATGTTTGTAGCCCCCCAAAAAGAGCATGCAATTGAAATTGAAATAAATTGTCTAAGGAGGTTTCTTGCCCGGCATTGTTTTTTCATTTTGAATTGATTTTTTGAAAGGCTTTACAATAGTGTACTCGTACCGAGTTTTAAGCTGCTGAAAGTGACTTTATCTTCTTTTTACACCTCACTCCCTGTACGTCGGTAAACCAATTTGCAGATGATAAATCAAATTTCAGAGAAAACATGTCGGACAGATTTCTTATTACCATAATTTATTTACAAATGCTCTTATCTTTAAGGTAAGTTTTAACATTTAAAATATCGCACAAGATACAATGATATTTTGTACGTATAATGCGCTGCTACAAATGATTCCTAATGGCATTTATTTGGCCAAATTTGTATGATTTTGGTTAAGAATGTAGAAAAATCAGTAACCCGGCAATATTTTCTGTTAAAAAAGTAATGATCAATTAATGTTTTTGCAATTATTAATGTACGACCTTACGTATCAGCCATTCTTCTTTGTATATCTGCTTCATGCGTTGTTTAAATGCACCAAACACGCGTTATATTGTTAATTTTCTTGGACAGTATAATGTAAAATTGATAAAGTCCTAACTTTTAGGTGAAACAGTCCAAACTATTTTTTAAAACTGAATGGATAATCACCAAACCTGTACAAGAGTGCTTTATGTAAATGCTATAAATGTATGCATTTAAACCATTTTGAGCGAGATTTTAACATTGCACAAACGGTCACTAAAGCACTGTGCAACAATTTTATGAAAGTAAACATTGTTAAGGTTCTTATAACAGTAATACTTTACTGCTTAAGAATTATTCAAAGGAACTGCCAATATAAAAACTGGAAAAAGTGCGGGACCAGATCTGATCTTAAATGAATTTATAATAAATGGTAGAGATGAACCTTCCTTACAACTATTACAGAATACAAGCAAATTTATTCGCTTCATATTCAGTAAGTTTAAGCGATAGCAAGTTATCTATTTAACTACCTGTATTTACCAATGCCACCAGCTATACACCAACTCTAATATTGTAGTTTGTAACAATACTGTCTTTATTTCAATATATTTTTATTGTTAACAGCATAACATATTTACATATTATCTCAATATAAGTGACCGTTTACGCTTGTGTAATCAATATATCAAAATATTTGTCTGGTCACATATGTATATATTTTTGCATGTATATACTAATCACATTATTTACTTTAATTAGAAATATATGCATGTAAATATAAACTGTGCAATGTAAATAATAGCTTCATTCTGTATTTGTACCAAATGATAACTGCATAATTATATGTCAATATTAACGTAAGATTGCTATATACTTATACTCATATAACAGAAATAATTGCAGCATTATATAAGAGTAGTACAAAATGGTACCACTCAAGTACACATGTTAACATTTTAAATATTTTTGCCTGCTATATTGATACTATATTTCAATTAACGCAATGGAAACAATTGTTGCACTCTAAATGAGTACAACTGATACCTATATTTTACCTACAACATTGTTACTTTATCCTAATTAATCTAGCATTACTAGTACATAAATTAATAATTATACTTTTGTTACTTTCATTTAAACTTATCCAGCACACAAATATAATAGTTTGCTCTTGCCCCATCAGTCATTTAATGTTAACCCCTCAGATAACGGCATTCTCCATTGTAATCCTGCAATGCAAAGCTGATTAGAGTAATTACCTCACATCTTGCCTTTGTGGTCAACATCGACCTCCCGTGCAGGTGCACTCAAGCGTAAATCACGACAAAAATAACTGTTGTTGATTGAAACCGTTACAAAGCTAGCTCCAACACCATAAACGCTAACGCAAACAGTCTTTCGCAACAAAATGTCTTTTAAGTATTGATAATGAATTAAATTTCTGACGCAAAATATAAACCTTTTAAAACGCGTAGTCGTTTCAATTTCTCAATCCGAAACGCCGTGTGCAAAAGAAAATACATCACCGCACAACTATGATCACAAACCACTAATTATTTTTACCAGTGCTAGTATTAAAATGCTCTTATAGAACTGTACTATTATTTGTTTCTTAATGCCAAGATTATGATTATTATGATAACTATGACGATTATCATTATTATGATTATTATGATTAGTATGATGATTTTGAATATGATATGATATGATAATGATTGTGATTTTGATAATTTCATTAAGTTTTTGGTATTTTGATTTTGATTATAGATCTCATATTATTGCTATTATTATTATTATTATTATTATCATTATTATTATTATTATTATTATTATTATTATCATATGTTCCGGCTGTGTATCTTATTACTTAAATACCCCCGTATACCATCTATACAATTGTGTTAATGTAAAAATTATCGGAAGTTACTAATTTACTAACAATTTTGCTTTGTTATATTGCCCTAATTGTATATGTTATATACTTGGGTGAAAATAAAAGTCTTGTTCTGTTCTGTTCTGTTCGTATTTGCTTAAATTTTTTAACAAAATATTATGTCTTGGATACTTTCGATATAAATGGACCGAATTTTTGTTTTGTACCTATACATTAGAAAGGAAATTTAAATGACCCAAATAATGTTAGAGTGATAGCTATGTTAAGTGTCATAGGTAAATTGTTCACAAATTTGATTAAAAGTAGGCAATCAAACTGGGCTGAAAATTACCATCTATTGCTGGAAACACAAGTTGAATGTCGAGCGAAAATGGGAACAACAGAACACATATTTGCCCTTCACCGTCCGCATACATAAGTAGGAAGCATTTTAACATGCCTATATCAATACCACTTGCACCTTTTGAGTACAATATATCCTCTATGTCATTGATATACAAATAAAAAAGAATCGGGAACAAAACACCCACGTTGTCTTAGACCTATATGACTCTAAAATGCAGTTCCGATATCATTATGATGTTTACTTTTCTGTACACATGAGTATACATTGCTTTAATAGCTGTAAAACGTCGTCCTCGAATATCGAGTCTGTATATTTGTTACCAATGATATCCCTTGCAATGTAATCAAATGCCTTTGTAATGTCAATAAAACAACAATAAAATTGCTTATTTTAATTAAAAATGTGTTATTAAATGGTGAAGGACAAATAGGTGTCAAAATCAGCACACATAATGACTTTATATTATCAGAGACGGGGATACTTGACTTTTTTAACTATGAGTAAAATGAATATGATAAAGTACTGGTTTAAGGTGATATGTGCTCCAGAACATAAATGCATTAACATGATATATAAAATTATGCTAGACAATCTTGAAAGAAATCCCCTAAAAACCATCTGGGCAAGTCAAGTGAAATGTATTCTACGTTCATTTGGATTCTATCATGTCTGCTTGGCACAAGGTGTTGGTGATCTCAATGGTTTCTTTTCTGTGTTCAAGCAAAGAATTACTGACACTTTTGTCCAAGGTATAGAAGGACGCATAAATGGCTATTCAAGGGCATTATTTATAAAACAAAATATTTTCTGTTTTGAACTTCAATATTACCTTAAATGGGTTAACATCGAGAAGGGAAGGTGGAATAATACTGATGTTACTAATATAGTGTTTGCCCAGTTTGCCCTGTTCTCGAAGATGAATATTATTTTATTTTTGAATGTAACATCTACTCGCAAACAAGACAAATATACAGTACATATATCAGTATATTATAGACGTCACCCAAGAATGTTAAAAGCCACAGAGTTATGTTCCTCACAGAATACAAATATCAAGTTACTAGCTGTTTATGCATGTAGAGCTTTTGAAATGACAAATACTGTCAGTACATTATGATTAATGCTACTTTATTACGTTACATGCAGTACAGATCACTTTTATGGATACAGTGCATATTACTTAAATGTTTGACGTAGATATATATTTTTTTGGCAAAGCGAGAGAATACAGTGCCGATAAATTTCACGTATTACTTAAATATATTGTTTTAAGCATGAGATACAGTACAGATCACTGTTATGTATTACTAAGATAAAAATTATTTTTGAAAACATGAGAATACATTACAGATCACTTGTATGTATTATAAAATATAAATTATTTTTGTAAAGCATGATAATACAGTACAGATTACTGTTGCGCATTACTTAGGTAGAAATAATGTTTGTAAAGCACGAGAATACAGTACATTATACTTGTATATAGTACGCGCAGATACATATAATGTATTTCTCTTTCTATCTTAAACATTATAATATTATTTGTTCCTAGTTGTATAATTGTTATTCATGACGATCATGGGCCATGTTGGCCTTGTTCGTTTTTTTATATGCTACATTGTACAATTTTTTAATAAACTCAACTTTTTTCTTCTATTAAATATAATAAAAATATGTATATGTAATAAAAACAAACTTTCCTTTGCAAAAAATAATCGTTTTATCGCGCAGTTTGAGCTTTATCCAGTTTAAGTTTGGACTTTATTTACACATTTTCTTCAAACAGTTTGGCTTTATCTATAAATGAGCATACCATTCCAAGATATAATTGATTTTAACCGAGAAACCAATAGGGTATCAACTAATAAACGTTTGAATGCCATTCTAGATAGATTATATCACTACTCTGTAACGGTTTAGTTCACTAATTTGTCGATTAAGATGCCAAAAATTAAATAAATACGTGGCATTTTTTTATAAATATTTTGTATTTCCCCCAGACAATTTATATATTTCTTCTTGGAAAAACGTAGGTTTCTGGCAATACACTTAACACATAATGGCGTTGGGCATTACTTTATACATGTGTACAATAATTGTGTATATATACTAACTAAAATCGCCGAAAAACTCGAAATAGGTACCTATCTGTCAATTGCGGACATGTTTTCTCTGAAATTTGATTTATCATCTGCAAATTGGTTTACCGACGTACAGGGGGTGACCTAATTACATTTTAATTAGTGGCGTACGATTTACAATGGACCTAAATTCATCAGCTACACAAATTGAATTGAAACAATCCAAAACGGCATGATTGAGAAAAAACAATACAATTACACAATGACGATATATTTATTTCCAACTTTGATTTACATGTTAACGAGGCAATATTGTATTTAAACTTGCCATTTTGAATAGTATATATCGCTTAGCAATGTAAAAGTCATATTTATAACATTGAACAAATGTTATAATAAATACGTACATGAATATTTTCGTTTAAACATTTACAACCACTGTATTTAAGGTGACGTATATCATCCCTATCTAATTGCCCAGACTGTCCATGATGTGCCCAGTGTTACGCAATAGCGAACAATTGCAGTGCCTTCACCGCTTTGATTCTTATCATGTTATGTTGTACAGAAGCCAACTTATATATCTCGGAAGTTATAACTGTCATTGCTTTGCAAGATATATAATCTATACATTATATTTATATTGTTCGGTTCTGAATTTCTCCGCCCCCCCCCCCCCCCCCTATTTCAAAATCCTCTGTCCGCGCCTGGTATATATATAATAACGTGTATTTTCTTTCGTTGCACGAAGTTAAGGACTAGGCGCTCTACATCGGGCAGTGAAAGACCCAAGTTCCGTTCTGGAACGGGCGTCTCCTGTATCTAGCCAGTGATATTTTTTCGCTAATTTCGTGCCGTTGAAATGCATTTCCCATGACAATATATCCTCCATTTACCCCAAAATTGTCACATTTTTCTTTAATTTATAGTATTTTACAGGACTGGTGGGTGCGTAAATAGAAAAATATTTTTGAATTTGTACCATTGTCTCAAAGAAGTTCAATAGATAAAAACTAGTGTTGTTAATCAGTGTCCGAAATTTTAGTCGATTAATCAGCAACAAGTTCGGACTAAATAACCGATTAATCAGGATTCTTGACAGTAAAGGAAATACACCCTAGACTGCAATGTTGCAGTGACTTACATGGTTTTATTTAGTTTGGCAATAAATAATTGTCGGATTTTTATAGCAATTATGAAGGAAATAGGCATAAACCATGTTTTTGTAAAAACAGTTTGTGAAACTGCATTATTCTACTAACGTACTGAACTATTGACAAGATACCAATCAGGTATATTAATTATTGAAAAGTTAAGCAACCGCACTTGTAAAACACTATAAAACGGTATCTTGTGTTGGGTACAAACATAGGTTGACCGAAAAAAAAACATCGAAGTTATAACCCTTTGTTCGATGGACAAAAAAAATATTGTCACTTCCTATGTAGAGACCTTTCATCCAATCTTAAAAAAACTTCCTTAATGTATATTTTGTGATAAGATCATAGCTGGAACTACAGAGTTATGACCTCTTGTTTGTGACAGAAACTGCAAAAATTGATTTTTCCTAAGACAGTCACTAAATTTTCCATCATATCTTGATCAAATTTACACAGTTTGTGTTGGGTCATAATATCACAGCAGAGTTTTAAAAACGACCAGATCTGGCAGTAGCACACGGGTTATTGCTGGGTTTAAAAATGGAAGAAAATGGACTTAATGCAGGATGGGTACCGGTACTTCACTTTCCGCCCAATCTGTAACACACATCTTCTATTTGTCGATGACCATCAGATCTCAGACAAATTTGAATATAGGAAGTGTAGATGAAAATACACCTTCTCACTAAGAAAGAAGCAAAACAAGACAGCAAGCATGACTGGACCTTTTCGCAGCCATCCCCATTATCTTTCTGAACTGCAGCATTAACAATATCTCTTCAAAACTGAGTGCGAAAATGTGGATACCAGGGGAAAGAAAATATACCTGGGTCCCTACTTGCTAATGGAAGTTATTTAGTTTTTGATAAGCAATGGTAAAACGGTGAGCTCAAGAAATATGACAGTTATCCAGCTAGAAAAAATGATTACGAAGACCATAATTTTATTATTTTGATTTTTACATTGAATAACCTTTGTTCAAACCTTTCACAATAGTAGCATCTCCATCTTTAACAATACTGAGTGGAGCCATCATGGACTTCTTTGTTTGTAATTAAGGCATAACAGCTTACTAGAGACGATATCAGTTATACAAATCATATTAAAATATGTAAATGTATACATTTTATTCTTTTGAACAATTTATTTAATTAAATGTGCATGTGTGTTATTTAAATATATTATTTGGTTACTGAACATATAAATGATTCGAATCACTTGTTCAAGTTCAAGGAAAGGGATTGGAAATTTGTCAAGTAAGAAAACTAATGCATATATATCTTCAATTAATCGACTAATCCCAAATCTTAATCGACTAATTAATAATTGCCTATTAGTCGTTGATTAATCGACGAAATGATTAATCGACACAACACTAATAAAAACATTTGAATATAATTATAATTACAAAAAAAGCAAAATAACACATTTCATGAAAAAAAGCCGTTTTTGAAATTTGTCGCGATAAAGTTCCCCATTTCATGGGCACAGGCAGTGAAGAAATTTTAGTCATATGCACCTGCTGTTGTTGACATTTAAAGAAGTTTAATACGTACAAACATAGTATTATATTGTGGCCCATATTGTTCTATACACACAAACTGTTTGTGTCGCCTGAAACCTGGTTTGTCCCAGAATAGAGTATAAGTGACGTCTAGCTAATGCAATTATACATCGAATATTTACAACATATTACATAGTATATGGGTCGGCGGCGTCCCTTTGAATTTGTGCAGACAAAATAACTTGAGAAGTTTGTGCAATCATTATGAAATTTAGGGAAGTGTTAGTAGGCCAAAAAGAAGGTTAAATTCGATTTTCAGCATAACTGCTCTTATCATACTTGAGATATGCCCTGTCAGGCGACACATCCGACTCGCGGAGTTCTAATTCTATATACATGTACGCACCGCACCCGCACTGTGATATGTTTATATGTGTATATCCCTTTAACAAAGGGTTTTTCAGTACTATTATATACCCGCAAATAATTTTATGTTGAGCACTGTGCTCGGGCAATGGTTTTTAACCAAAGTAGTGCTAAGGGTAAATAACTCACATCGTTCGTTTAACGACCGTGTGTCCGCAATCTAGATTGTCATTGTAAACTACGACCAAACAAGAAATGTCTTTAAAAAAAGACAATCGGCGTTGAAATTAATATTGAGATGTCATTATTTTACCCGAAACATAACACAAGAGGGACAAGATGATCGGTTACGTGATTTCTCGGACCCCAGCTTTGTTTGTCCCCCCTAAGAAGACTTCTCGGACTGTAGATTTTTCGGACACCATATGAAAACTTATCGGACCCAAAATTAATTTGAGATAAACTCAAACATCATTAATATGTGTACCGTGAATAAACCGATTATAGCTACCATGTTTTCACTGGTGATAAATAAATAACCTAAATGCTAGTAATTTACGTTATAATAATTGTTACATGAATTAGTCAGGCAAACTTAACAAATTAGCATTGTCAGAAAATAATTGTGGGAATGAATTAACATTATTATATATCAGACGAGTGTACATAGTTATGGTAAATAATACACTATACGTATCATTAGTTTTGCAAATAGTGTATTTATGCTACGCAAATGAAGTAAAAGTAACTTCAACAACATTTCGACGTATTAGAGATTGAATAGCACCTACTGGAGAAGATGATAGAAAGGTGCAATTATAAATAATTCTTAATAAAACGCAACCACAATTCAAACATAAAATAACATGCACGGTAAGTTTTTAAATATAAATTCCCCATTTATTGACATTCTCGGGTTTATGATTCTCGGGACGCTAATTGATGAATGTATATTTGCACAGCTATACCGCGCGCTATTTGTAGAATGATGCACCCATTCGATGTAGTGTGTTGAATACCATTTCGTACCGATCTTCGCCAATTATCTACGTATGGCTCCGAAACGTTTCAGAGTACATATATCGGTCAACCAATGGAATCATTGTAATTGCTATTTATAGAGCGTGCCGCTGATGCAGGCTACACAAAATAATGATTTCATTATGTGAATGGATATTACATTCTGTTCTTGACAAACACTGAGTAAAATTGTTCATAATTGTGTCCAGTTTTAAAGTGTATGTCGAAGATATGTTTATAACTTTATTTTAACCGCTTTTGTAAACAATTATGTAAATTTTAATCCCCAAAAATATGCAACAGTTATTGGTGGACATCAAACCATGTTGTAAGTCTGCATTCTCTAAAATTAGAAAATTTGACCAATTCTATTGGCATTCAGTTTTCCCGCTGCAATTATCGCAAGGAATCTATGTCAAAAGTGATATTAGACAGCTATGCCGAAAAAAAAACCCCGTCTGCCTTGAAAAAAAAAACGTTTTATACGATAGGATAATAGGGATCAAATCATCGTCTGCTTCCAATATGACATCCCAATCTCTTGTCATTGCTGAGCTATTTGTGTAAACCATTTATATTCGTTGCCATGGAAACCCCGATTTCTCTCTGCGTCTGATTCACAGTGGTGTGTACATATATAGTATAGAACGAGATTGTATTCTTCACTATGACCATTGATCGTTTGTTGTCACTGCGGGTTTTCTGTAGGAAACAATTAGGCCCTTCTGGCTTTCAAAGGACGATATAATATACATATGACCGGGCACTGACTTTGAAGTCCAGGATAAATTCACTCATTCGTGAGTTGTGAGTTGCAGGTCAACATGCCATGGTAATGTACGCAGTTCATGCGGCTATTTAAAGTGTACGAATATAGTAGGAGCACTTGAAAGTTGTACTGATAAGCATCGTTTCAAAATGACCTGTTGCACCCCTTCTTTTGTGACCAGTGTAGTGCAAATATTTTCAAATTTGCCGGTGCAGTATTCTGCTTTATTCATTCAGGACTACTGGCGGGAAATTTTCACTTTTGATTGGATATTGGAAAAAAGGTCAAAAGTTTGGTAAGACAGCTAAGCCGAAAAAAGAAACCCAGAGTGGGTATCCAACTCATGGCAACAGAGTCGTAAGTAAGAACGAATGACAAATGACAGTGCTCTAACAAACTGCGCTGTTCTGACGTATGAATATACGCGTACATGCTAAGATACCCAAATATCGTCAATGGCGTCAAGTGTAAACAAGAAAAGTGCCAAACAAACACGAGTTTAATTATTTACAACGTAATGATTTGTGTTCTCATAACGCATAAACTCTTCCCATTGTATATACATTATTTAACCTTTATTACACACCAATATGAATACAGTGTATTCAAATATGTATACACTCATGCATTAAGACCGGTTTTTCCCTCATATATATTTTGACTGAAGTTGCCCTTTTGTGCCATTTTTGTAGACCTAGACATAGTCCCTTTTGAGTTTTTTATCCGAATGAATTTGCTGTCGTAAAACTGGCAAACAAGCACTTTTGACACCCATATACGTATAGACCAGACGACGTTATGGTTTTAATTTAATAAACGCATCACTGAGTTTAAATAATTATAATGGAAACACTAATAAAGTTTTTTTTAAAGAAAGTTTGTTCTTTAAATAAATTTGGAAATCAAATATTCGTATTCTTTTTTTTATATTCGAACATTATCCGATATTCGAGTATTCGAAATTCGGTCACATTCCAATAATAAGCATATTCTGTTGAATACTATTATATTGCATAATTTCTAACTATATGCGTAAGCTGCGAAAGCAAAAGTTACACCAGCAATATATTTGCCTTTGGTATTTGAAGAAATTACATACCATTTGTCAGTTAATATATGCAATGTGTGGTTTAAATTTTACATTTATCGCCCAATTTTTCTCAAAAATGGAGACAGTTTTGAGGTATGGTGAACTGCTAAAAATTATTTACATTTATTACACATGCGCCAATTAAGAAATAGAAAACCCCACTTAGGGCCCTATGACATTATAGAGACCATCCAGGCAGCCTCAAATCGGATGTGGAGTCAGGACCGAAACCGAAGGCTGAGGTACGCATACAGTTGTGGCTGCCTGGCTGGTCACTATAATGCCACTGGACTCGAAGTGGAGTTTTCTATTTCTTATATTATGCCGAACATTTTCATCCTGTATATCATCCTATATCATTCTGTGTACAATCAACGATTATTACATTACACAACCTGAACAAAATGGTTGAACTCTCTAGGTTAGTGGTCATCCAGAACTTCTATAAACTTTGAAATATTAATTTTTAACAGATATCGAGTGTTAGATCTATATTTTAATAAATGATTTATTTACTTCACTAAGAGGAACCAAAATATGTTTACTTGCTTAACTTTTATTACTGTTTTTCATAAACAATTCTGACAATGTAATATAATTTTAACATAAAGCTACTTAAACGTAACAGAAAAACTGCGCATGTTTATACCATGCCCCTCAGCAACAGTTGAATTAAAAAAAAAAAAATTTATGTCAAAATAAACATACATGACATTATACTTGTCCAAATTTACTATTTACCGCTTAGTATAAACTTAGTTGTGCGGTCCACTATTTACCGCTTAGTGTAAACTTAGTTGTGCGGTCCACTATTTACCGCTTAGTGTAAACTTAGTTGTACGGTCCACTATTTACCGCTTAGTGTAAACTTAGTTGTGCGGTCCACTATTTACCGCTTAGTGTAAACTTAGTTGTACGGTCCACTATTTAACGCTTCGTGTAAACTTAGTTGTGCGGTCCACTATTTACCGCTTAGTGTAAACTTAGTTGTGCGGTCCACTATTTACCGCTTAGTGTAAACTTAGTTGTGCGGTCCACTATTTACCGCTTAGTATAAATTTAGTTGTGCGGTCCACATACTGAAAAAATAGAGACCGGTCCACATACTCTTGAGTGTCTGTGTCGCATTTTACTTCGGACCTAAAACGGTCAGATAGATAAAGGAATGTGTTATTGCTAGACTTAAAAACGCACTTTCCTCCCAAATCGATTAACACCTGGATTTATGTACCCTGCCACCATGCAACGTTATAATTTTGCGATAATTTATCCTAAATAACTGTGGTCATATTCGAGAAACGTCTTAAGTTTATCTTAAAGGGACCTGTTCACGGATGGACGAATTGTCATTTTTTTCAACTTTTTGTCACAGATTCCAAAAATAAAAAAAACAGTGTGTACAAGGGATCGAAATAACACTACGGACATAGAAATATACTGTAAATACCGTTTCGTTTATGAGTAATCATCGGTTAGAATTATAAAGCGTTTGTAACGCTAAACAATGGAATAATTTGGAGTGTTTCTGTTGTTTTCGTTAAAATAGTTGACAACACAGTGGGTCACTTACATAACGTAAATAACGCCTTGACAAATATGGAAATCGAAATGGCCGAGTGGGTAAGGTGATAGCCTTTTAATTCGGAGGTCCCGGGTTCGAATCCCGGTGGGACCAATTTTTTTTTTTAATTCTTCTCTTGTTTTTATACTTGAGCTCTTAAGTTCAGATGCTTAAAGCTGTCATATTAAGACATTTAATGGCATACTTCAAAAATGCAAACATCTGTGAACGAGTCCCTTTAACTTTTTGTCACTTACGTTAAAAATTCAAAACGTTACATGCTTAAAGCTACCAAAAAATGTACGATTCCCTTTACAGTAAAACAAACAACTGTTAATAATACAGGTCATAATTAATTAATTAATGCTTCGCATAACGTACTGTGCACACTTCATAAAACGCTCAACAAAATGACGAATTGAAGGTTATTGATAAGAGATTACTTAAGATCTGTCTGGAATACGACCCCTGGGCCATATTCCATAAACATCTTAAGTTTATCTTAAAATATTTTAACTTAAGTTCCGATTTGTGTAATGTAATATTACAAATCGGAATTACAAAATTACAAAACTATATATAATTTAGTGAATCCAATTACATCAATTGATAATTACGGAAAAATTACAGAATCTCATGGACGTGTGGAATAAAATGCTAAAGAAAAATGATGATTTTAAGGCTTAGGATAAGATTTCACGTAATGTGTTTCTGGAATACGATCCCTGGGCCCATATCCACACACATTCTTAGTAATATCGTAAGTAAATATCTGAACATCATTAAATTCCTTAAGGCTGTGGCTGTTTGATTTAAACTTTATGTTTTGCATTCTGAGTGTTTTATTCTGGTCAAGAATGAACAGATGCTTGTTATTTTACCATATTTGGAGTATAAAATATTGATTTTTACATAGAAAATTTAATTTGAAATTTTGAAAATTTCACTTAAGTAGAACTTAAGTTGAGATTTTCCTAAGGAGCTTTGCAGATATGGTCCCTGGGCCGGTATTCACAAAGCTCCTTAGGGAAAACTTAAGTACATTTCTAAAGTTCATAAAATTCCTTAAGTCTCTGGCTGTTTCATATATACCTCTTTTTACATATTAATGGTTTTAAGTAGTAAATATTGCTAAGATGTTTAATATTTTACCCTTTTTTAAACAGAAATCAACGGATTTCACATTGAAAAATTGATCTAAAATTTTTGCTTAAGTTCAACGTAAGTTAAGATTTCCCTTAGGAGCTTTGTGAATACCGGCCCTGGTTAGCATCCGTAGCCTCTGAAAAAGAAGCCTATTAGTATGATATGGCGTAAAAGTTGTTGGTTTTCGCTTACCCAACCCCCCACCCCCTATTTTTTCAACCGACCCTAAACGTTTTTTTTGCCTATCGATCGTTTTTTTACTTCATAAGTTTCTTGCCAGACTATATATATTTAAAGATTCATGATCATTGATAGAAAGTGGTGTAAATTTATTTAAAAAATAGTACATTTCACACTCATATTGTGAAATGTCCTTGTCTATGACCTTATGTATAGCTAAGGTACAGTATCTTTGTGTAGAGGCGTGTCTATGACCTTATGTATAGCTAAGGTACAGTATCTTTGTGTAGAGGCGTTTCTATGACCTTATGTATAGCTAAGGTACAGTATCTTTGTGTAGAGGCGTGTCTATGACCTTATGTATAGCTAAGGTACAGTATCTTTGTGTAGAGGCGTTTCTATGACCTTATGTATAGCTAAGGTACAGTATCGTTGTGTAGAGGCGTGTCTATGACCTTATGTATAGCTAAGGTACAGTATCTTTGTGTAGAGGCGTTTCTATGACCTTATGTATAGCTAAGGTACAGTATCTTTGTGTAGAGGCGTTTCTATGACCTTATGTATAGCTAAGGTACAGTATCTTTGTGTAGAGGCGTTTCTATGACCTTATGTATAGCTAAGGTACAGTATCTTTGTGTAGAGGCGTTTCTATGACCTTATGTATAGCTAAGGTACAGTATCGTTGTGTAGAGGCGTGTCTATGACCTTATGTATAGCTAAGGTACAGTATCTTTGTGTAGAGGCGTTTCTATGACCTTATGTATAGCTAAGGTACAGTATCTTTGTGTAGAGGCGTTTCTATGACCTTATGTATAGCTAAGGTACAGTATCGTTGTGTAGAGGCGTGTCTATGACCTTATGTATAGCTAAGGTACAGTATCTTTGTGTAGAGGCGTTTCTATGACCTTATGTATAGCTAAGGTACAGTATCTTTGTGTAGAGGCGTTTCTATGACCTTATGTATAGCTAAGGTACAGTATCTTTGTGTAGAGGCGTTTCTATGACCTTATGTATAGCTAAGGTACAGTATCTTTGTGTAGAGGCGTTTCTATGACCTTATGTATAGCTAAGGTACAGTATCGTTGTGTAGAGGCGTGTCTATGACCTTATGTATAGCTAAGGTACAGTATCTTTGTGTAGAGGCGTTTCTATGACCTTATGTATAGCTAAGGTACAGTATCTTTGTGTAGAGGCGTTTCTATGACCTTATGTATAGCTAAGGTACAGTATCTTTGTGTAGAGGCGTTTCTATGACCTTATGTATAGCTAAGGTACAGTATCTTTGTGTAGAGGCGTTTCTATGACCTTATGTATAGCTACGGTACAGTATCTTTGTGTAGAGGCGTTTCTATGACCTTATGTATAGCTAAGGTACAGTATCTTTGTGTAGAGGCGTGTCTATGACCTTATGTATAGCTACGGTACAGTATCTTTGTGTAGAGGCGTTTCTATGACCTTATGTATAGCTAAGGTACAGTATCGTTGTGTAGAGGCGTTTCTATGACCTTATGTATAGCTAAGGTACAGTATCGTTGTGTAGAGGCGTTTCTATGACCTTATGCATAGCTAAGGTACAGTATCGTTGTGTAGAGGCGTTTCTATGACCTTATGTATAGCTAAGGTACAGTATCTTTGTGTAGAGGCGTGTCTATGACCTTATGTATAGCTACGGTACAGTATCTTTGTGTAGAGGCGTGTCTATGACCTTATGTATAGCTAAGGTACAGTATCTTTGTGTAGAGGCGTTTCTATGACCTTATGTATAGCTAAGGTACAGTATCGTTGTGTAGAGGCGTTTCTATGACCTTATGTATAGCTACGGTACAGTATCTTTGTGTAGAGGCGTTTCTATGACCTTATGTATAGCTACGGTACAGTATCTTTGTGTAGAGGCGTTTCTATGACCTTATGTATAGCTAAGGTACAGTATCTTTGTGTAGAGGCGTTTCTATGACCTTATGTATAGCTAAGGTACAGTATCTTTGTGTAGAGGCGTTTCTATGACCTTATGTATAGCTACGGTACAGTATCTTTGTGTAGAGGCGTTTCTATGACCTTATGTATAGCTAAGGTACAGTATCTTTGTGTAGAGGCGTGTCTATGACCTTATGTATAGCTAAGGTACAGTATCTTTGTGTAGAGGCGTTTCTATGACCTTATGTATAGCTAAGGTATAGTATCTTTGTGTAGAGGCGTGTCTATGACCTTATGTATAGCTAAGGTACAGTATCTTTGTGTAGAGGCGTTTCTATGACCTTATGTATAGCTACGGTACAGTATCTTTGTGTAGAGGCGTTTCTATGTCCTTATGTATAGCTAAGGTACAGTATCTTTGTGTAGAGGCGTTTCTATGACCTTATGTATAGCTAAGGTACAGTATCTTTGTGTAGAGGCGTTTCTATGACCTTATGTATAGCTAAGGTACAGTATCTTTGTGTAGAGGCGTTTCTATGACCTTATGTATAGCTAAGGTACAGTATCGTTGTGTAGAGGCGTTTCTATGACCTTATGTATAGCTACGGTACAGTATCTTTGTGTAGAGGCGTTTCTATGACCTTATGTATAGCTACGGTACAGTATCGTTGTGTAGAGGCGTGTCTATGACCTTATGTATAGCTACGGTACAGTATCGTTGTGTAGAGGCGTTTCTATGACCTTATGTATAGCTACGGTACAGTATCGTTGTGTAGAGGCGTGTCTATGACCTTATGTATAGCTAAGGTACAGTATCTTTGTGTAGAGGCGTTTCTATGACCTTATGTATAGCTCAGGTACAGTATCTTTGTGTAGAGGCGTTTCTATGACCTTATGTACAGCTCAGGTACAGTATCTTTGTGTAGAGGCGTTTAAACATTTAACATGCAGTCCACTATACATAAACTGTGTGGTGAATGTGCCGCAAAGAAAACACAAGTTAAAGAAAAAAGTTATTTTACTGCCCCCCCCCCCCGATTTTTTTAGACGTAAGCGGACACAAACAGTTATTTTTTTGCCTTATTAATGCTGTTTGTAACTCGTAATTCTGTCTGTTTTTATCAATGTCATCTTGTAGGTTACCGAAACCGATTCACCACGGTTTCACCAAGATATGATACGACCTGCTACGGTTGTAAAACGCTTGCGTCAGGTATACGCTTCGGTACCAGACGATTGTTAACATAACGAGCAGCCTAAAATTATCACGTGGTCCATCGTGTATATTCATGAGTAGTCTTGATAGTTGCCGCTAAAGATCCTACTGGAATCGTAACTGAACCGTAGGGCAATCGTAGAAATCCGTAACATATACGTAGAAAAACGTACCATAACGTTTTACAGTCTTGAAATATATATGTTATACAACCAGTCACGATTAATCACGACAAAGCACGAAAGGCCACGAATGCCTCTACGATGGCTGGAAGAATAAGCCAGATTGAGATACGATGGCACTAGGATTGTCCTACGCTTTGGAAAAATCGGCGCTACGATAAAGCCTCGGTCACACTGTCACGATTTTGGCTACGATTGCCCACGATTTACAAAATCTTGGCAAAGCGTGGTAAATCGTGAACACATACGTACCGGTATCTGTGTGAATTTTGAAGAATCGTGGGGGATCCTTATCGATTGTGAAACGCTACGACAGTTTTGAACATGTTCAAAACATTCGTGGCTTATCGTAGCGCCGCCACGATTTTTCCAAAACGTAGGACAATCCTTGTGCCGTCGTATCTCAATCTGGCTTATTCTTACAGCCATCGTAGAGGCATTCGTGACTTTTCGTGTTTAATCCTGATAAATCGTGACTGATTTCATGACATATATATAACAAGACTGTAGTACGTTGTGGTACGTTTTTCTACGTATATGGTACGGATTTCTACGATTGCCCTACGCTTCAGTTGCGATTCCAGTAGGATCTTCCGCGACAACTATCATGACTTCTTACGAATATACACGATGGACCACAACAACGCGACGATTGGGTCGCGTTGCCTGTACGGTTTATCGCGATGTTACTGCGCACTCACTACGTTTGCCTACGTTGGATTCACGATTATACGCGAGGCATCGTGATGTCCAAATCGCCTTGAAGCGTATTGAAGCATGATAATTTTAGGCTGCTCGTAGGTTTATCGTGATGAAACTTCTTTACTCTTACTACAATCTTAGGAGAAACGTTAACAGTCGTCTGTAATCGTCTGTTACCGTAGCGTATACCTGGCGCTAGCTTTTTTATAACCGTTCGTATTATATCTTGGTAAAACCGTGGCGAATCGGCTGCGGAAACCTACAAGTGTCGTTGCTATTCGTAGTCTCGTCCTACAACAACCGTAGGTATACGTAGCAAGATACAATCGGGACACTGTGCATCCCGACTCATCACGACTAACACGTCCACGAATAAACGTGGGCTATCGTAGCCAAAATCGTGACAGTGTGACCGGGGCTTAAGCCACGAATGTTTTGAACATGTTCTCGATCGATAAGGATCACCCAAGAATCTTCAAGATCCACACAGATGCCAGTACGTATGTGTTCACGATTTACCATCACCAAGATTTTGCAAATCGTGGGCAATCGTAGCCAAAATCGTGACAGTGTGACCGGTGCTTAACTGACAAATGCCCTGCTTGCATCAGAGGTAGGGGGATAATGGCCGTGGAAATAATTTCATGACCAATCCCCACATAAGTTATGTGGCCGGGAAGGGGTTCGAACTCACGATCCCCGGATTGACAGTCCAGCGCTCTACCAACTGCGCTAGCTGGGCCTTCTTAATGCAAACGCAATAATAATACATGCATAACAGTCAATGTGTCGGCTAATCCTGAGCTGGCCCAAAAAGCCGATGGAGCGAATAATTAAGGGGGTATCGGTTTTTAGTGCTTCGTAGCCTGCAAAGGAAAAGTAGGTCACGCGGTTCAATCTCTCGAAATCGCCCAGTTAACAGTCTACCGCCAATAGTCTAATAGAGAATAATATTAATTATACTTTTGTCTCAAAAGGGACGTTACCATGCAAAATACGGCTACGAAATAATGTATAATAATTAATAATTAACAAATAAGGTTAAAAGTATATTAAATGATTGAAGGGAAAATAATACATAAAGATAATGCTGCTTTCAAAGAGTGAAATTTTGAATTTATAGATCTATATGAGCTGGTGCGATTGATGTCCTGAAAAATACGTGGTATTATTTACTATATGCGTAATAGCCTATAGTGTCGAACTAGTTATGTTTCATTATCATTGCTTCATTTTGTAAAACACTATTTTCCCAGCGGTTACATTAAAACTGTCTAACTAACCCTCTAACCCCTCTAAACCGATCCAACTACGAACAGAAATCTTCTCTTAACCGGATCCTCTAAAAACCGTAATCCCCTTCACACCGGATAGTCAAACAACCTTAGTCCTCTCTAAGCCGGATCCTCGAACAACCGTTATCCCCTCTAAATCGAATCCTTAAACAACTGTTATCCCCTCTAAACAAGATCCTCTAACAACCCTCGCCACCTCTAAAGCGGATCATCTGACAACCGTAATCCCCTAAAACCGGATCCTCTAACAACCGTAGTCCCCTTTAAACCGGATCATCTAACCACCGTTACCCACTCTAAGCCGGATTATCTAACCACCTGAATCCCCTTTAAGTCGGATCCTTTAACACACGTAGTCCCCTTTAAACCTGATCATCTTACAACGTAGTCCCTTTAAATCGAAACCCCCCAAAACCGCAATCCCATCTAATCCGGTTCCTTTAACAACAGTAGTCCCATCAGATCCGGATCCTTTAACAAACGTAATACCATCTAAAGCCTCGGTCACAACCCACTGCGGTGGCCGCATACCGCAGACCAAGCGCACGATTTTGAGATCGCAAGGCAAACGCATGCATTTCGTAAGAACTTGTGGAATTCGCACGAGCAAACGTGCGGGTAACTTACGGGCGACGTGCGTTCGCCGCGTTTTCAGTTTTAGCAGACCGCAGCTGTGTCTGCAAATCGTGCGATTGACGTGCGTCTGTCCTACGGCGACCTTACGGTCACCGTGCGACTGTGAATTACTTTTTATGTCGACGCACGACCAACGCATAGTAATCGCACGATCACCGCAAGTTGTACGCACGGTCGCCGCAAGAGAGCAATTGTATTGTTTGCAAAAACTCGAATATCAATTTTTTTTCATAAATATCCTTCATGAATTGGTCCCTTTTACGACTTTCAATTTGACATCTATATCAAAAAATGCTATGGTTTAATTTTCAAATTTGTTAAAAAATATTATTATGTTTTCATGTAGCAGTATGATTGTAACAAACGTGAAATCAAGAGATAATATGGAAAATGTGTTAAAAGCATGCAAATAATCGCGTTTATTTATGCCATTCAGATAGCGCCTTTTGGACACGTGTCTTGCGACGAGCGTGAGTTGTCAGTTTCTTTCTTGCCTCGCCGCTGCGTTTATCGCAAGGAAGTCGTAAGTACTACGCAAGGAAGTCGTACGACGTCCGCAAGTGCACCTTGCGTGCTTGCGACAGGCAATTTCGATGCAAAAAACGTAAGGTGCCCGTAAGTTGATCGCACGATGTTCGCACGATTCTCTTACGGTGCCCGCACGATGTTCGCACGGTTCTCTTACGGTGCCCGCACGATGTTCGCACGGTTCTCTTACGGTGCCCGCACGATGGGTGATTGACGCAAGGCCGACGCATCAATTTTATCGCTTGCGCTAATGTCTGTTGCAGTTGTTTCGGCGACCTTGCGATCGAGAAAAACACGCACGGGCGCCGTACGTCCTAGGCACGTTTTTAAAAAAAAATCTCCACGCAAGTTCGACGTAAGGTTGACGCAACCCGGTTGTGACCGAGGCTTAAACAGGATCATCTGACAACACATTTTACCTTTTTTGCCTTTATATAGGAGTCGTATATTGGCGAATATTGGCGTCATCCCCTATAGCAACATTTCTTTTAAACATCTTTTTCATACATCCTTTTCCAAATGTTTATTTTACGCCTGGGTTGTTTCATTTCTTCCTCTTTAAATCGACAAACCAATCATTTGTTTTCCCAACAACCAAAGTCCTAGGCCCCCATCCTCTTGAAACGCTTTCGAATTGTATAATATATACTAGTACATTCTAAGATTTATGTATAATGTCTCGTTCATGTGTACGTCTTCAAAATAAAATACGTTATCTACCGTTCAGGAAGATAAAACTGCCATAATTGTACATGTATTCATAATGCCACTTTATATGTACACAAATCAGTTAACGAAAATTCCGTTGGTGTACATGGCATACTCAAACGGAATTAATTTGGCGGTGAGAGGTAAATTTGCTATCTTTTTTATCAGAAAATAATTATTGTCTGTACAGCCGGAAACTCCAGTACGTATATACATTTTCTAGCAAGGTATTTGAGGTTACACACAACTAATTAACTTTGCAAAAGTCGACACTATTTGTTCCTTTATTTATCCCACATTTTAGTGTTTCCGTCGTCGTATGTATGTGTTTCTATTTGATTTCGAGTTATTTGTCACTTCCATATGCTTATTTTGAAATGATTGATACGAAAAAATCAGGCGCGGTTACAGAATTTTTAGTTCGAGGGGGCGAAAATAGTAAGTAACCTAAATGAAAAATGATGCCAACAAACTGCCTTTAACCTGATTTGCATGTTGGGGTAGATATTTGAAAAGTGCCACACTAACAAAAAAGTACCATTTAACGAAAATATCGAAGAATGGATTTGATTTTTACAATAAAAAGATCAAATGGCAACGAAATGCTTGTAAGATATCGTGAGGTACAAAGCTCGGAAAGTTTGATAGTTTAGTGGGGGCGTACGCCGCTTCCGCCTCCCCCATTAAAATCCGCCTATTAAATTGTATATACACATTTTAAAGAATAGTTAACAAGATGCTAACAGTAAAAAGCAACAAAAAATGCACTAGGTCCATCTCATATTAAATATTGAGTCGATAAACATAAATTATTTAGCCAGATTACACTCGGAGAGCGCAAACCTCTGCCGAGGCATATCGTTCCCGCCCCCATGCGTTGTGCATTTAATTAGTAATAGCATAATAGAGCAATCAAGAATCCTTCAAAATATTGCTGGATCCAGCCGGTGATCCGGATCACTCCAAATAATCATAGTTAACAAAAAGTTGATCAAGAAAACACTTAGCAAAATGCCATTTAAATATGAAATACGAAAAGGGTAATGAAAAAGTATGATGTTAAGGTTCAGAATAAGATTTTACTTAAGATGTTTCTTGAATACGGTCCTAGGACTTTTTGCGGTAATGATGCTAACTAAGGCTTTAAAAAAATATGTTTGTATCAGGTTACATGCCCCCAAAATTAAGGTAGGTAGGTCGGGATTTTTTTTAAATTGGTAAATGGTCCACTTGAAGATTCTAAAGCTGAATAAATATTCAAAACATATCAGATAAATCCTAAAACATTGTTTATAATTGGATAATATCAAAACAAAGCACTTATTTATCCAAAAACACATTTAATTATTGAAAAAGGTAAATAAAACAAAAATCAATCTGACAAACCCAATAAAATGTTCTAGGGTCGGGGCATTTTTTAGGGTAGGTCGGGTTACCTGAAACAAACACATTTTTTGTACGCCTTACAATCGGACAAACAGACAAACAGACAGACCCATCACCGGCAAAATCATAACCTTCCAGGCGTAGTTAAAATGGCTTTGGCTCGACATTGCGTAGACTGTTTTCTAGAACTAGTCGCAATGGTTCTCGAAATGAATGTGCGTTTCAATCGCAGGAATCCAGACATGTACACACACTTGTATGAAATCTTTCCCAGTACTGAAAATAGTTTGGCAACAAGACATCAATTATAATTGCGGGAAGGCTTTTTCAGCCGGAAACTAAATGAAAGTCAGGTAACTCGCCAGAAAATGATTGTAGACTGCGCCAGCGTTGTAGGGGTGGGGTGTGTGTGCGACGGGCATGTGGTGGAACGGAGATATTAAAGCCTAAGCTACTTTTCTTGATAAATACTGGCTCCTTTTGTCGAAGGTAGATTGTTAGTCTCCGCGAATCAGTAAACGCCGGGCGTCTGTCCGGGTGTCTGTCTGCCACAAAGCTTGTCCGCTCCGTACCTTTTAACCGCTTTTATAAAGGAATTCGATGAAATATGACAGTGATGTGTTTAAATCGATATTATTTTCCTGTATATCGTATTTTCTTTAATGTTTCATTTTTTTGTAATTTGCAAATAAAAAACATTCATCATTTAACGCATTCCTTAGTTAATACGCGAAATGTACTTTCAACTAAACTAGCTTGGACTTCAAAATTGGCATGTCGACAAAAGTAGTCTACAGTTTAATGCTTCCCGTCGCTGAACAGTTTATAAACACAGGTTCTGCTCGCGTTTGATGTTTGCGTATTGTATTTGTTCTGGCCGAACGCATTTGACGTTAACTAGTGTTTGACAACACGATACACGATATGGCAACATGTTAGAGCCAGCGCCAAAGAGCTGGTGCTGCTGTTGTACGGTGCGGAGAAACTTTTTTCAGAGACGGGCGAATGCCGCGGTTATACTGACTATATATTACTGGTACCGGTATTTTGTATCGTGACAAGTTATATATATTCTACATAATTATAGAGATTATTATGAATGAAAGACAAATATTGTGTAGCAAGGCGCATGTATCCTAATATCATCATAATTATCATCATTATCTTCATTAATATCATAATTATCATTATCATTATAATAATCATTATTATCATCATTATCATCACCATCATCATGGTAATATTCATCGTTATCATCATCGTCAGCATCAGCAGCAACAACAACTACGGCAACAACAACATCATAATTATCATCATCATCGTCATTATCAGTATTACCATGGTCATCATCATTATTATCACCATCATAATAATTAGCATCAGTATTATCATCATTATCACCATCATCATCGTCGTCACCATCATCTTTATCACCATCATCAACAACAACAACGACACAATCATTATTATTACCATCATCGTATCGTCATCATCAGTATTATACTCACCATCATAATCACCGTCATAATAATTATCATCAGCATTATCATCAGCATTATCGAAGGTTCCCAAAAGCGTTGACGTTTGTTCACTACTGTTTCAAAAGCGTTGACGTTTGTTCACTACTGTTTCAAATCGTTTATGACCTCGACTTAACTTTCTTCTTGAGAACTATTTTCATATAAAACAATGTTACCATTGGCGCGAGGCTTGAAATAGAAAACCAGCGTATTCCGCATCAAAATGCTCGTTTGATTGATATGCATATTTATCAAGAAAAAAAAGTATACTATACCGTAACAGCAATTTTCATCGTACCAACGTGAGAATAATGCGATACAGTGATTATGTATTGAAATGTACCGCCACTAACAGCGTGTAATAGTGCTCTTTGATTTAAATTGCGATGCCTTAATGAACCATTTATTCACACATAGTCATATGCGAGGATAGCATATTTACGAGGACTTGTAAACACACTTTCTGAATGTGTTCGAAGTAGTAAAATTGCGAATTTAAACCATTTTGCACAATTGTAAAGATTCAACTACTGGAAAATGCGCTATTTTAAGTATAAATATTTTTGGGAAAACACACCCTCTTTGAAGAAATAAAAGTCCCTAATGCATTGGCAACATAGAAGACAATTAAAGTTTATACTAAATCAGCCATAACTCACTAAAATTTATTGTGCACTTAATTTGCAATTAGTATGTTGTTAACTGTAATTGTCTTGACAGAAGGAGATATTGATTTGGAACTATGCAAACTAAAATCCCATAAAATACGTATAAATTTGGTTGTAAATAGCTTCTCTCGACTACGGTTATATTTTCTATCTGTTAATAAAGGTATCTCTCGATTATAGCTATATGCACTATCTGTTGATAAAGCTATCTCTTGACAACAGCTATATATTCTATCTGGTGATAAAGCTATCTCTCGACTACAGTTATATTTTCTATCTGTTGACAAAGCTATTTCTCGACAACAGCTATATTTTGTGTCTGTTAATAAAGCTTTCTCTCGACTACAACTATATTTTTTCCATCTGTTAATAAAGCTATCTCGCGACTACAGTTAGCTTTTTTATCTGTTGATAAAGCTGTCTGTCGACTACAGTTATCTTTTTCTATCTGTTGATAAAGCTACTTCTCGACTACAGTTACCATTTCTATATTGATAAAGCAATATTTTGACTACATTTGTATTTTTATGTCCCCGAAGGAGGGCATTTGGTAGTCGCACCGTCCGTGTGTGGGTCGGTGCGTGGGTGGGTGGGTCCGTCCGTCCAGACTTCGTTTCCGCTCTGTAACTTTGTAATGCCTGAATGGACTTTAATATAACTTGAGACTATTATTCCCCATGATTAGACGATGTGTCGGATACAACTCCCATGCTCGTCGGTCAAAGGTCAAGGTCACAATTCAAGGTCAAAGGTCATGAATGTTCGTTTCCGCTCCATAACTTCTAACACCTGGATGGGATGGATTTTAATATAACTTCAGATTATTATTCCACATGACCAGACGATGTTTTGCAGGCAATTCCTCTACTCGTGGGTCAAAGGTCAAGGTCACAATTCAAGGTGAAAGGTCATAAATTTTTGTTTCCGCTCCATAACTTGTAAATGCCTGGATGGATTTTAATATAACTTCAGATTATTATTCCCCATGACTAGGCATTGTGTCGTGTACAACTCCCATGCGCGTCGGTCAAAGGTCAAGGTAACAATTTAAGGTCAAAGGTTATGAATTTTTGTTTCCGCTCTGTAACTTCTTAACGCGTGGAAGGATTTTAATATAACTTCAGATTATTATTCCCCATGACCGGACAATGTGGTACAACTCCCATGATGGTTGGTCAATTGTCAAGGTCACAATTCAAGGTCAAAGGTCATTTATCTTTGTTTCCACTTCATAACTTCTAAAGGTCTGGAGGGATTTAAATGTTACTTCTGATTATTATTCCCTGTGACCAGATAATGTGTCGCATAAAACGCCCATGCTCGTCTGTCAAAGGTCAAGGTCACAGTTCAAGGTCAAAGGTCAAGGATTTCTGTTTTTCCACCAAAACTTCTAAACGTTTTGAAGAATTGTAATATTACTTCATATTATTATTTTCTATGACCAGGCGATGTGTCGTGTAAACCTCCCATCTCCCTCAGTCAAAGGTCGAGGTCATAATTCAAGGTCAAATGTCAAGGAATTTTCTTTCTGCTCTATAACTTCCAAAAGCCTTGAAGGATTTTAATATTACTTCGGATAACTTTTCCCATGACCAGATGATTTGTCACATACCACTTACATGCTCCTCGGTCAAGGTCTGTGGGTCCAAGGTTACACTTAAAAGGTAAAATATTAGAATGAACTTTCGTAGGAAGCATCATTTTTGCCAACATGTAAGGAATGTAGTAAATTGGTGGGAATGAAGATCATTATGAGGCAATGTGTCACAACAACAAACAGCTGTGTTGCTGAAATCTCAAGATATTTGTCCAGGGCATAATATTGTACTCAGACATTGTTTTGCCTTCCTCTGACAAACATATGCTTCGGGGACATATGTCACATCCTGTGACAAGCCTTGTCTGTCTTATGATAATGCTATCTTTCACACACATTTATCTTTTATATCTTGTGATAAATCTATCTGTCGCACACATTTATCTTTTATATGTATTGTTAACGTTATCTCTCGTTCCAGGTGATAGCTGTGGTCTCCGTTTTCTTCATCGTCGTCTCCATCCTCTCGTTCTGTCTCAAGACTCACCCTGACATGCGCGTCCCTGTCCTTAGCAACGTGACAACCAACTTTACACGTGGCGACATCACGTGGCGGCTGGAAAAGAGCAAAACGGAGCCACATGAGTCCTTCTTTTATATAGAGTGCGTCAGTAATGCCTGGTTTACGTTCGAAATCATTATACGTTTCGTTGTAGCGCCGGGCAAACTAGACTTCTTAAAGGCGCCTGTGAACATTATCGACATCGTCGCCACCCTGTCCTTCTATCTAGATTTCCTCCTAACGGAACTAAAACAAGAGAGTGATATTTTAGAATTTTTTAGCATCATTCGTATTATGCGATTATACAAGCTCACCCGACATTTTGCGGGTCTCAAAATCCTGATCCACACTTTTAAAGCCAGCGCTAAAGAGCTCGTGCTGTTAATATTTTTCCTAGTGTTAGGCATCGTAGTGTTCGCAGCGTTGATATTCTACGCTGAACGAATCCAATACAATCCAACAAACGACTTTGAGAGTATCCCCCTCGGGTTATGGTGGGCAATCGTCACCATGACGACGGTGGGGTACGGAGATATGGTTCCGAAAACGTACGTGGGGATGTTCGTGGGGTCCCTCTGTGCACTGACCGGTGTGCTCACCATCGCTCTACCAGTGCCGGTCATCGTCAGTAACTTCGCCCTCTTCTACTCACATACTCAAGCCAGATCAAAGCTGCCGAAAAAGAGACGAAGGGTACTGCCCGTGGAGGCGCCCCGGGGCCCAAAGGGACCCAAGGGGGTCGGGGTGCCCGGTGGGACGGGGCCGCAAAATCGACGTATGAACGCAATAAAGCATTCACCCCACCCAGGGTCTCTTGACGTTAAAATGGGGCGCATGGGTAAGTGTAGCATGATTTTACTTGAATGATTTTTTGCTTAATCTTATTTTAATGAAACATCAACTCTGATATACATGTATATTGAAACCGTATTTAAATTACAACTCATACCTGATATATATTATTCATATTATTATGCTATATAAAAGGTACGCATTATAAAAAAATGCAATAATGTGAAGATATTATGAAAGTTTTTTTAAAGAATATCTTGAAGAAACTTGTAGGCATTAATTATGCATAAACAGTGTTTACATTAATATGATTACTCACTAGAAAGTTAAACAGCTTTCGACGTAAACAATATTGTGTACACACACGACCCCATATTAGATGCATTTACCCCACCCGATTGTAGTGAGGAACCCATTTCACTTCCCATCAAAAATGCAACCCTTAATCGTCATGACACATAATTTCGCGACTACGTCAAAACATTTCTTTTAAAATTAAATGTACTTACAAGTGTATAAATGTATATTATCATGAACGTTTGTACGTATTTTTGGTATCTCGGTGTATTCTATTTATATTATAGTGGACTATCACCGTACTTTCTGTAATTCATCTATATTTTCGGACAGTCCATTTTCGGATAGTTTTGTGTTTTTGTAAACTGATTTATTATTTTACAGAATATCATACATCTCTATTTTTCCTGGCTTGCATATTTATTATATGACATTCTTGGAGCGATTCTTTTCTGTGCCATCAAATATATGTATAATTAGGTTATTTAGAAAACAAACAACACACGCAGTTGTCTTTAGAAATAGTATATTTACATTGTAACATACAGATCTATAACTTCTATAAGTAAAATGGTTAAATATTTTTTTAAAGAAGTAAATTAACTAATAATATTTCTCTGATTCGTTGACTGTTAGCAATGGGAGGAGCTTTACAGGAAATGCTTCCATTTTGTAGTAAGTTATTGACGCTATACGCATGAAAACATGACGTCATCAATAACGTTGTAGCGTCTTTACGTCAATTATTCCCATACAATGCCGTAGCGTAATATTTATATACGTAACGTTATCTAAAGTGCCTTGCTATTTTACGTCATATGGAAAACATTACGTAACAAATGGCAACTGCAATTTATGTATAAACATATTGTATCGTGTAGAACATCCTTCTGTAAGCCAGCAGTAAAAGTTACTGCCTTATTCTTGATTTCATTGCCATAAAATAAACGACACTATCAATTGATGAATATTTTATAATGCGTGCAATTGTTTTATGGCGTCTGCCCTTTTGCATGATCCAATGATCTATCTTATTGCGACATTTCCGTGCAGTTGTCTGCATATTTATCTGCATATGTGTTTATCGCAAAAAACACTAAAGTTCGCTAGGCAACTTATATTAATATTACACATTTGGTATATCACAGGGCTGACGCATATACGGCCGTTTAGCAGGTTGTCAATTCAAACCTCTCTAGCAAAAGGCCGACACTTTCCGCTGAGTAGGGTACAACCCCAGTTCACCATTTTGGCCATGTTTTTCAAATGGAATTCAGCACCTCCGAAAATTGTTTTTGGCGAAACCGCTTATCTCTGTAGAGGAATTGCCGTACTGAACGCGATTCTTTGCTCTAGAGGGTCTGGGCTATTACCTCTGTAAATTCAATGCCACTGCCCGTGAAAAAAAATGTATCACGTGCTCGCGAAATAATATTTGAACCGTCATGTTTTCATGCTAAATGGCATTTGTGCGTTACCGGATACGGGGAGGTTGTGTCGGCGAATGTGATTAGGACCAAATCTTGTGTCACGTATGTCGAATATCGCGTGACGTGGTCTGATTCATTTTTCTCGTGCTCTGATTTAGATCTGAAGTTGGCTGAATCAGATGCCATTTGAATTGGATCAAGTGTCATGTGAGCTAAGTCAGGTGTCACGTGGACTGAATACGGTGTCACAAGAGCTGAATCATTTGTCACGTGGGCTAAATTAGATGTCACCTGGGCTGAATCGGATGTCACGTGCTCCTAATCAGGTGTCACGAGTACTGAAACAAGTTTCATGTGCGCTTAATCAGGTGTCATGTTGGCTGGATCAGGTGTTACGTGGACTGAATCAAGTGTCACGTGGGCTGTATCAGGTGATACGTGGGTTATATCAAGCTTCATTTGATCTTAAAAATATATCATTATGATTTTTCAGTCGACACGTGGCCTGATTCAATTGTTTTGTGTATTGATACATACGTTATGTGCTAAATGTGTTTCCAATTAAATAGTTTTAATTAGCTTGATGCCTTTTACAAGAATCATCCTAACCTCTAAACAAATGTACATGGCACATACGAGTTGGTCCTAAGATGTATTTGTTGTTTACAGCCATCCTCCCCACATCCGTTGGACAAAAGCATGAGTTTGCTTCCGCTCGGGACGTATATACTAATCATATATGCATTTAAACCGTTGGAGAACGTGTGAGGCCAATGTCCTGTCTACTGGTCAGGTTTTGGGTCGGGTGAGGGTGGGTTTGTGTTCTTTACAAGGGCTGGCGGACCGAAGCCGCGGAAACCCACAGGAATTCTGAAATAATACAATTGGATACCTGCGTTGGGTCGACATGTGGGTTTCCCACAGTCTGAAAACCGGTATACCGTAGATCCGGTCACAATCTCGCAACTGTGTTCCACACCCGTGTTCTGTTCCACAGTGAAAGTTCCACACCCGTGTTGCACACTGTCAAAACAAGCGACAAGGTAATGTCACCGCGACACTGTTAAGTAATGCGCATCGTTAGCTTCCGCCACTAAAATTAATCAAAGATCAACAATTTTTTTTCGCGTCAGCTAATGCCATTTGCGAATGCAAGCACAAGATAAGATAAACTTTGTATCTCTTGTTACTAGGAAATAGTTTAATTTTAATTTGAGCAGCTACAACAAGGACTCTTTTTCAACTGTTTATGTCTGTTCCTGTATTTAACCTAAATGCGCTGAGCATGGCTGCTTACTTAACCTAAACACACTGAAAACAGCCGTGGACACTGAACCTAAATATTGTTTCTGAACACAACTGTTAAAGTTACCATCAATATTGGAGATGAACACGGCCGTTTATTTGACATAAGTACTGTTTATGAACACAGCCGTTTATTTAACCTAAATATTGTTGCTGAACACGGCCGTTTATTTAACCTAAATGGTGTTGCTGAATACAGCCGCTTATTTAACCTAAATAATGTTTCTGAAGACATCCGTTCATTGAACCTAAATATTGTTGCTGAACACGGCCGTTTATATAACCTTAAAAGTGTTAATCAACACGGGCTTTTCTTTTACCTAAATATTGTTTAGAAAACACAGCCGTTTATTTAACTAATATTGTTGCTGAACACAGCCGTTTATATAACCTAAATATTGTTGCTGAACACGGTCATTTATTTAACATAAACATTGTTTTCGAACACGGCCGTTTATTTAACCTAAATACTTTTGATCAACACGGCCGCTTCTTTAACCTAAATCGTGTTGATGAACACAGCCGTTTATTTAGTCTAAATATTATTGCTAGAATAGCAGTTTATTTGAAAACAATGATTTCTCTGCCAACATAGTTAAGTTTGATTGATTGCATGTCCTAATTTAATAGTTTTCTTGTTTTCTTTTAAGTTCGAAGGCGCCTTTATAATTTGATGTTAAAATTCATGATTGTGTAGTTTTTTATTATAAATGTTAGCTTCAGAGTCGCAATCGTCAGAAAAAGGCGGCATACTTTTATTACCCGGACTAGATGGCGCCCTTTTGCCTAAACCTGGTCGCTAAGCCGATTTTATGTTAAACTGTTTACAAAAATTATGTAAGTAAATGTTTACTCCAATTGTTCGCTCTGGTCGCATGCGAATCAAAACCGTAATGGATAAACTGAACATTGTTGTGTATCGAATTACTTAACATATATTTTACGTTTCAAGTACACGTTTTGATAAAAATGCACAGTGCTTGAAGTTCAATCTGTTTCTTTAGAACTATTTTAACGCCCGCGGATTCCGCAGAATTGCCGATGCGACATACGAAGGTCGCGATGTAGTCTGTAGACAGAGTTCGAGGTGTGATCTGTAGACAGTATTCGCGGTGTGATCTGTAGACAGTGTTCACGGTGTGATCTGTAGACAGTGTTCGCGATGTCGTCCTTAGACAATGTCATCTGTTCGCGGTGTCGTCTGTAGACAGAGTTCGCGATGTCGTCTGTAGACAGTGTTCGCGATCTCGTCCTTAGACAATGTCGTCTGTAGATAGAATTCGCGATGTCGTCTGTAGACAGTGTTCGCGATGTCGTCTGCAGAATGTGTTCGCGATGTCGTCTGTAGACAGTGTTCGCTATAACGCCCTTAGACAATGTCGTCTGTAGACAGTGCTCGCGAGGTCGTCTGTAGACAATGTCGTATGCAGACAGTGTTCGCGATGTCGTCCGTAGACAGTGCGCGCGATGTCGTCCGTAGACAGTGTTCGCGATGTCGTCTATAGACAGTGTTCGCGATGTCGTCTGCAGTCAGTGTTCGCGATGTCGTCCTTAGACAATGTCGTCTGTAGACAGTGTTAGCGATTTCGTAAGTAGACAGTGTCGTCTGTAGACAGTGTTAGCGATGTCGTCCGTAGACAATATCGTCTGTAGACAGTGTTCGCGGTGTCGTTTGTAGACAGTGTTCGCGGTGTCGTTTATAGTGAGTGTTCGCGATGTCGTTTGTAGACAGTGTTCGCGATGTCGTCCTTAGACAGTGGTCGCCATGTCGTCCTTAGACAGTGTTCGCAATGTCGTAAGTAGACGGTGTTCGCTATGTCGTTCGTAGACATGTTCGCGGTGTCGTCTGTAGACAGAGTTCGCGATGTCGTCTGTAGACAGTGTTCGCGATGTCGTCTGCAGTCAGTGTTCGCGATGTCGTCCTTAGACAATGTCGTCTGTAGACAGTGTTAGCGATTTCGTAAGTCGACAGTGTCGTCTGTAGACAGTGTTAGCAATGTCGTCCTTAGACAATATCGTCTGTAGACAGTGTTCGCGGTGTCGTTTGTAGACAGTGTTCGCGGTGTCGTTTTTATAGTGAGTGTTCGCGATGTCGTTTGTAGACAGTGTTCGCGATGTCGTCCTTAGACAGTGTTCGCCATGTCGTCCTTAGACAGTGTTCGCGATGTCGTAAGTAAACGGTGTTCGCCATGTCGTCCGTAGACATGTTCGCGGTGTCGTCTGTAGACAGAGTTCGCGATGTCGTCTGTAGAGAGTGTTCGCGATGTCGTCTGTAGACAGTGTTCGCGGTGTAGTCTTAAGGCAGTGTTCGCGGTGTCGTCTGTAGACAGAGTTCGCGCTGTCGTCTGTAGACGAGAGGCGATGTCATCTGTAGGCAGTGTTCGAGATTTCGTCTGTAGACAGTGTTCGCGGTGTCGTATGTAGACAGTGTTCGTGGTATCGTCTGGAGACAGTGTTCGCGATGTCGTCTGTAGACAATTTATCTGTGTCGTCCATGGCCATTTTGTCGCGATGTCATCAGCCTTCGTTGTTTGGGTCATCTGCACTCTGTGCACGCATGCGCGTTGACCAGTACAGGACATTGACTTCTAGTAGTGTGCCGTAGCTCCCAGCTCGGTTGTCAGCAGCATTGTCTTTGAGAGTTCAGACAGTGGTCAGTTGAACGCAATAATACGTAATCAGTGTATGATAGTGTAGTAAATCGAACACACCGGGGTTGGGTGGGCTTGTTTCATTAGCTGATACTTTACGTTAATCGATTAGTATCGCTAAAATAATTGCCTGGTTTTTCTTAGCAAATACTTTTACCATGCAGATTTTCTTGTTCGTAAAATCATGTTAGTTAATAGTAATATATAATTATATACCATTCACCGTATTTCTATCCTATATTTACACATATTTTAATAAATTTATGTATAAAAAACTTTGAAAATAGTATTTTATAGTTAGAGAATAAAATGTTTTTTTAATATATATTCATAATTACGAATGTTGAATGACGTTACCCCACGTGACATGGTATGCATGGTAATTATATCGTTTTATAGTATGAACATATATAACTAATATATTAAATACATGTATGTGTTTGTAGTTTGAGGGTGTATAATATAGTTAAATATTTAGGAATGGACCCACATATAATCACCCATGTTGCGTGTATTATTGATATGTTATGATATATTATTTCATATTTAATAATGATATAATATGTTGATGTGCAACATTTTAATAGTAAGTAGTATATATAAAACATGTTACATATGTTATTAGAATTATATAATAAAGAAACATATTGCCATTTGAAAGCCAGAAGGGGCTATCAGTCTGCTTTGCACATGTGCTGATGAGCCCTTCTGGCTTTCAAGGGACTATGTTGCATTTTTTTACCATTTAAATAAGGCCTCTTTTTAACAAAATGCGCTCGCCGAGTGCTCCGAATTTCTTTAAAAATCAAACTATTTTTACCCGTCAATATTTTTACTAATAGAATTTATGGTTCAAATAGCATTGTTGATGTATTATAAAATTATTGCATTACTCCGATGTAAATAATAGTGTATATACTTAGAATAAATTATAATAATAAATTAACCCGGAAGGTAAGTTATATATGTAATGCGAATGGGTGGCTAAAATTGTGTGTGCACACAATGTTCAAGGCATGAAAACAATCGTATACAGCGTATAAACAACGCCACCATTTAAATTTTGATTAGCGAAGACACATAAACATAGAATTTATGCCTCACGTGGTTATACTGTAAAACCATTCTATTTCGCGGTGCCTAAAGTTTGCATATTCTTTAAAACATTTAATTCGAGCGGTCTGAAATTCGCGCATATTTCCTTTGTATCCAGCTTTTTAATAACTATTCAAAGCGACGTTTACGCGCGGTCTTAAATTCGCGCTCTGTAATTCGGACTGCAAAAAACTCGAAAATTAAATCACTGTGAAATAAAATGACTTTACAGTATATTGCTTTAAGGACACGAATTTTTTTTGTTTACGCAGGACCCTTGCATTATCCTTCAGCTGTCGGTACGTTATTTTTCTCCTCACTTTTTGCTTTATGTTGGTGCAGGGCAAATACTATATTGCACACGTTTCGTCGGTGTTGCTTATGCCATAGATTTTGTATTTTTAGTTTCTCGGACATTTTTGGAAAACTCGGCGGAGATAACATAAAAACAATAACGTTATAAATTTCATTATTATCACTCTTTTCCTTATAAACTTGACAGCACCAAATATAATTAAATTCAACGTTTGTTAGATAAAAATGCATATGAAGTCAACATGATTTACGTTGAATTAATATATGTTTCAATGTGTTTTACATTATAACTGTGAGATAAAAGTCTCTGTTAATATCCAATAGGAATAATTCATCAGTGGAAATAAATAATTTTATCAGTAGTTTGGTTTTTTATTTTACAATATTGGTTTTGTTCAATTTTTATATATTTTTGGCGTTTTCAAAAAATGGGGCCAACGGATCCGAGAAACTAAAAATCAACAAACTCTGGTCTTACTGGTTAATAAGTATTAACGTATCACCTTTATACATACGTATTTTGAGCGCTTCATTGATCATGTATTTTCGCCATTTGTGTATGTGTGTAAACTTTGTTAACGGACGTTTCTGTATTTTCCAGATTTATTTGAGACTTTACTATAATGTAATATTTGCTTCTGCCTACTATTTCGACATAATCATACTATATAGCAAATGTTAGACTCCACGTACAGATAAGTCAGTGAGACTCACTTCTCGTACAGATAAGTCAGTGATACTCACTTCACGAACAGATTACTCAGTCAGACTCCAAGTACAGATAAGTTAGTGAAGCTCACTGCACGTACAGATTACTCAGTCAGACTCCAAGTACAGATAAGTTAGTGAAGCTCACTGCACGTACAGATTACTCATTCAGACTCCAAGTACAGATAAGTTAGTAAGACTCACTCCACGTACAGATTAATCACTCAGACTCCTAGTACAAATACGTTAGTCAGACTCACTTCACGTACAGATTACTCAGTCAGACACCAAGTACAGATACGTTAGTGAAGCTCACTGCACGTACAGATTACTTAGCCAGACTGCAAGTACGGATAAGTCAGTGGGACTCACTCCACGTACAGATTAATCACTCAGACTCCAAGTACAAATAAGTTGGGCAGACTCACTTCATGTACAGATTACTCAGTCAGACTCCAAATACAGATAAGTCAGTGAGACTCACTCCACGTACAGATTACTCAGTCAGACTACAAATACAGATAAGTCAATAAGACTCACTTCACGTACAGATTACTCAGTCAGACTGCAAGTACAGATAAGTCAGTGAAACTCATTTAACGTACAGATTCATCACTCATACTCAAAGTTCAGATTAGTCAGTCAGACTCACTTCGCGTACAGATTACTCAGTCAGACTCTAAGTACAGATAAGTAAGTGAGACTCACTCCGCGTTCAGATTACTCAGTCATTCTGCGAGAACAGATAAGTATAGTGCGAGTACAGATAAGTTAGTGTGATTCACGTCAGGTACATATTACTCAGTCAGACTCCAAGTACAGATAAGTCAGTGAGACTCACTCTACGTACAGATTATTCAGTCAGGCTGCAAGTTCAGATAAGTCAGTGCGACTCACTTTATATACAGATTATTCAGTCATACTGCGAGTACAGATAATGCAGTGACACTCACTCCACATACAGATTACTCGGTCAGACTGCAAGTGCAGATAAGTCAGTAAGACTCACTTCACGTACAGATCACTCAGTCAGACTGCAACTACAAATAAGTTCTATCAGACTCTATCACGTACAGATTACTCAGTCAGACAGCAAGTATAGATAACCGATCAGACTCATTATACACGAACAGATAACTCCTGTAGATTACATGCAGATAGTTAGACACACACTCACTACATGAATATATGACTCAGTCAGATCTTAAACACGTACAGATCGGACGCTGGTCTTCTTCATTCTGTTTATTCAGTTACGTACATGTACAGTTTCTTTCTTGTTTGGGGTGTAAGTCCCAGATATCAACACTTCGGTAATGATGATGAGGAAGTTATGGTGGTGGTGATGCTTTTTCTGCTGCTGATGATGATGATGTTAATCATGATATTGATGATAATAACGATGATGATAATGATGATGATGATTCAATTCTTTTTTTTCTCGTCCAGGGCTTTGGGCATTAGACAATATAAACACGTGAATTTCTGTGCTATCTGGAATATTATGCTAGAGTCACGTGAAGTCACGCGCTGTGCCTCAAATGTAATTATGTGCTTTTCTTTCGCAGGCAGTTTATATCAATTCTATGATAAAGAAATATAGGTAGGCTTGCTTTTACCTCTCCTAGCTCACGCGCGCATTAGCCACGTGCGACCACGTGTCAACGTGTCAGGACGTCATTCACGCTGCCAAAAATACAACAAAAAAACGCCCATTACCTTAATCGTTAATCGAAGTGATTTCCCCTGTCTTTTCTATGTATGTGTATCACTCTCTTACCCAACGGTTCACTATATTCGGTTAATATATAATATAGGAACGACAACTCCGCGAAGGAGATTATCTATTTATACCAAAGCAGGGGAGATCACTGTCAAGATTTTACAAAAAACAACAACAACACAACAACACGATATTGTTGACATTGTGCATGTATATAACAGGGCTTTTGTTAACGTTTGAAAACTGGAAGTTTTAACTTCCTGGCCTTTGATTTTGGAAGTTTTGCTAATAATATTTGGAAGTTTTGACAGTATTGCGCTACATAAGTCCTGAGCATTTCAGAAATGAAATTAAGTATAAATTCAAGTTTTTTTAAGGCCAGTTCTTTTTCATCAGGTGTTTATATGCCAATTTATTCAGTGAAAGAGGCATACATTTAGATAAATTACTTTATTTTTGTTCTAACTTTTTCATCCTTACATAATTGAACTTCCATGGCTGCACTTTTGGAAGTCCTGCAACTTCCATGGCTGCAATTTTGGAAGTTCTGCAACTTCCATGGCTGCAATTTTGGAGGCCTTGTGACAAAAACTGGGAGTAAATTACTCCCAAACTTCTCTTAATGCAAGCCCTGTATATAAACAACCGATGATCCTAAGAACTAAGTTAAGTGAGACATGTTTTGGTAAAGGAGACTTATAACAACCAATGTCTTTTATAAATGGTGTGTTGGTTACATATTAGTCATTTGAACAACGCCGTTTCCAGAATTCTCTTGAATTTGTACCATTCTCAGATTTGTAAAGAAACTGATGTCAGAACGACATATTAGTAAATGATGATTGAAAACTTAAACTAAAAAATTTACATATTTCTCAGTTATCTACTGGGATTAAATGATATTTTACCACACAATTCATTACTGGCTTTCCAATGGTTTTCCTCATTACGAATATCTTCACACAGTTATCAGTCCATTATTGGGTTCAATAAACACCACACTGAAAAAAATCCTATCATGCATATCTTTAATTATAAACATTTTTTTACTTTCGTGCTTAAAGATCACGTGGTAAGAAAATGACGTCCTTAATGTTCGAATATATTTAAGAGATTGCCAGGGGTGATTTCTCTGAATACAATTTTAAATTGTTACGTGCAATGACGTCCGAAATAACGTGGTATTGAAAGGTTTAAACGGTGTTTCGATTATTTATTTATTAAAGGCTGCTAAAAACAACACTTACTTGGTGACATTTCCCATGTTACGGTCACGGTTTTGTGTGCGCATGCGCCGTGTGGGCGGGGAGAGTTCTACTTTACTAGCGCACTTCCGGTGGTATTGCTCACTCTAATCTGATGCCAACAAATGTATTTGGTTGTTCACCTTCACGACTTCAGCTAAATATTTTACTATTAATAAAGTATTTGTCTAGATTAATTTTACTTTGGGGTTTGATTTGCTTTTACTTGTATCGTGTATTACAAAACTGTCGCGATTTTTGTAAGTGTAAACATCACAGTAGTTATATGGTTTTAATAATTGTGTATTATATTATATTGTACAATATAATGGTTTGAATAATTTTATATTAGATAACTATTGTACAAAAGTAATGTAGATCTAGTAATTTTAATTAATTTTAAATGCACTTGGCACGTTAAAATCAATCCCAATACCGAGTACTGTGCACTGACCGAAAAATATCGATAGGACAGTGTAATGTCAAACGGATCATTTTGTGTTAGTGTTCCTCTTCGAACCGGTCCATAATTACAGAGTCCAAATACCAGTCCATCATTGCAGAGTCCAAATACCAGTCCAGCATTACAGAATCCAAATACCAGTCCGTCATTACTGAGTCCAAATATCAGTCCATAATTACAGAGTCCAAATACCAGTCCATCATTGCAGAGTTCAAATACCAGTCCATCATTACGGAGTCCAAATACCAGTCCATCATTGCATAGTCCAAATACCAGTCTATCATAACAGAGTCCAAATACCAGTCCATCATTGCAGAGTCCAAATACCAGTCCATCATTACATAGTCCAAATACCAGTCCGTCATTTCAGAGTCCAAATACCAGTCCATCATAGCAGAGTCCCAATACCATTCCCTCATTGCAGAGTCCAGATACTAGTCCGTCATTACTGAGTCGAAATACCAGTCCATCATTACTGAGTCCAAATACCAGTCCATCATTGCAGAGTTCAAATACCAGTCCATCATTACAGAGTCCATACCAGTCCATCATTGCATAGTCCAAATACCAGTCTATCATAACAGAGTCCAAATACCAGTCCATCATTGCAGAGTCCAGATACCAGTCCATCATTACATAGTCCAAATACCAGTCCATAATTACTGAGTCCAAATACCAGTCCGTCATTTCAGAGTCCAAATACCAGTCCATCATAGCAGAGTCCCAATACCATTCCCTCATTGCAGAGTCCAGATACTAGTCCGTCATTACTGAGTCCAAATACCAGTCCATCATTACTGAGTCCAAATACCAGTCCGTCATTACTGAGTCCAAATACCAGTCCGTCATTACAGAGTTCAAATACCGGTCCATCATTACAGAGTCCAAATACCAGTCCATCATTACATAGTTTAAATACCAGTCCATCATTACAGAGTCCAAATACCAGTCCATCATTACAGAGTCCAAATACCAGTCCGTCATTACTGAGTCCAAATACCAGTTCGTCATTACAGAGTCCAAATACCAGTCCATCATTACAGAGCCTAAATATCAGTCCGTCATTACTGAGTCCAAGTACCAGTCCGTCTTTACAGAGTCCAAATACCAGTCCATCATTTACAGAGTCCAATGGTTCTCCCGTCTAATGTCAGTTATATCTTTCCGTTAAATATGTGGAGTTCATTGTCAAATAGTAATTCACAAGTCAAAAGTGGTACTACATATGCACATACATCAGCTTGTCCTTGCGTAGTCCATTGTGTTAGATGTCACATATCAGACCGTCCGGAATGAAATCATAGTGCCACTTGTCAAATATCAGTTCATCCTCAAATACTAGTATAGTCGCTAGTGTTAATGGTCAAGTATAAATCCGTTTATCCATAATGCATAGTGTAACCTGTCAGATATCATTCCGTCCGTCAATAGTGCATAGTGTAACCTGTCAAATATCAGTCCGTCAATATATAGAGCATAGTGTAACTTTTCAACTATCAGTCCGTCCGTCCATGGTGCATAGTGTCACTTGTCAAATATCAGTCCGTCCGTCCATAGTGCATAGTGTAAGCTGTTAAATATCAGTCCGTCCGTCCATAGTGCATAATGTAACTTGTCAAATATCAGTCCGTCCATCCATAGTGCATAGTGTTAATGTCAAATATCAGTCCTTCCGTCCATAGTACATAGTGGAACCTGTCAAATATCAATCTGTCCGTCCATACATAGTACTTAGTGTAACCTGTCAAATATCAGTCCGTCCGTCCAGAGTGCATAACGTGACCTGTCAGATATCCGTCAGTCCGTCCACTTGGCAAATATCAGTCCGTCCATAATTATTAGTGTAACCTGTCAAATGTCAGTCCGCCCATCCATAGTGCATAGTGTAACCTGTCAAATATCAGTCCGCCCATCCATAGTGCATAGTGTAACCTGTCAAATATCAGTCCGTCCGTCCATAGCGCATAGTGTAACCTGTCAAATATCAGTTCATCCGTCCATACATAGTGCATAGTGTAACCTGTCAAATATCAGTCCATCCGTCCGTCCGTCCATAGCGCATAGTGTAACCGGTAAATATCAGTCCATCCGTCCATACATAGTGCATAGTGTAACCTGTCAAGCTAAAATAGATAGGTTTAAACTAAAAGACAAGTATTTATGCCGTATAGGAAGTATTCCTTTCAATGTATACGCTGTGTATGTATGATGCCATTAGCACATCCGTTAACGTGGTTACAGTACAACATACAATATTATATACGTAAGAGTAGGTGTTATACGTTTACCAATTAGTCTATTAATCTATACAAATATACTTGTGTAGTTAATATTTGAAATTAGACCGTAAAAAATACTGTTCAACGGTGAAATTCAGGTCTGCTGGTGTGAATTTTACGTCGACCAAGTGCTTTAAAAGGTGACATTTGCCAGTACACATATTTAGTTCATCAGTTCAATTAACTCCTCTGTTATTACGGGACAACTGTTTGCCCTTGCTAGGAAGAAGCGGGGAGGAAAGTATACCCATGTTGACGATGAATCACGCGGACGAACCCCCGGGCACGGTCCCGCAGCTTACCAAACCCCTGTCCGAGGTCGGCAAAATCTCGCCCAGACTTGTGGAGATCACGGCCAACCCTGGCACGCCTTTAAAAGTCACTGATATACCTGGTCAGTAATTATCATTGTCCTTTGCGACTCCAGGACAATAGCCCCTCGGACAATAGCCCCTTCATAAATATAAGGCGTTAGGTTTGTAGCCACTTTCTAGTAAGATAGTAGCCTCTTCTAAGCTTCAATAAAGAGTCATTTTAACCTTCCAACTGAAGATACGGTGGCCCAAACGAACCGCAATTGTAATTCGTGTACATACACAAAAGAGGATGACCACTGAATGTCTAAATAAGGCATAACGGAATCCACTACAGCTAAAAGGTTGTTTTTTTTACTTAAAACGGACATTCGGTACTTTGGTAAAAAAAATTTATTAGGCAAAAGTTCTGATGCTTTTCAAAATTATTTAATATATATTATATCAGAGGGGCTATTGTCCTAGATAAAACGGGAAAAGTGACTGTCCAATAAAAACGGCTTAAGTGCATACATCATTTACGAAGTTTATGAGGGGGATAATGTCCAATTGGCTATGTCCGATTACTGTTCTTTAGTTTCGTTTCTTTGCCTTACCTTGTGTGAAACATATTTGGTGCAGTTGTGTAACTTCAATTGTAAAGATCATGTTTATATGTGTTGTCATTAAGCATTTATTCTATATAGATACATTTGTTGTTAATCGACATTACCGTTCGGATTATGTTGTGCGACTGTCACATCCATACATAAAACAAATGTTTGACAGAAATGGAAGTCAAAATATGACATAGTACTTACATTAGAACTTAGCACATTTAGTAAAGAAATCAAGTTTGTGGTAAAAAACGGAGAGTAAAAATCAGAACCTGACACATTAATTTCAGAAATCTGGTATGTGCTAAAACGGGGAGTAAAAATCTGAACATAGCACATTTGATACAGAAATCAGGTTTGTGCTTAAACGGGATGTAAAAATCAGAATTTGGCACGTTAGGTACAGAAATCAGGTTTGTGCTAAAACGGAGATGGGGAATAGATACTGTTTGAGGAGTAAGAGAGTGGGGAAGAAATGGAGGGGGTGGAGTGAGTTGTCTGTATGACGTGCTCGTAAAATGGGAATTGTTCCAGACGAGTCAGGTAGTGTCATAGAATGGGCGGGAAGGTAAAGGAATTGAACAGTAGAAGTGTCTGGGTAGATATGTTAGAAGGCTATAAGTGTAAGAACGCACAGCGGCTTAGTTGGGACCTTTTGGATTAGCATAATAGTGCAATGCTTGTAAAGGTTTCCATCATGTAGTCCTGATGTAAAATGTGTTTCATGTGTACTTTAAGGAATTTACCTGTGCATTCACACAGTTTTAGGTGGAAAGAACCTAACCCGTGGATGCGAAATATTCTGATATACATTTGGTGTGACCAGTGTCTTATTTTGCAGCGTGACACTGTAAAAGGTTATAGCACACACATGTTGCGACAATAGTAACCCACCACAACATATCGAGCTCATTTAAACTCCCGTGTTTCCATTACGCATAAAATATGATGGAAAACATTTTTGTTTAATAATTGTAAATTATGATAAATGGTGGTGAATTATAGTACATATAGATGAAGGAAAATGTTCAAACCTTAAGGTAAAATGTTGACGATAGTGGTAAATAATGGTAAATTATGGTTAACGATGGTAATTATGAATTACACACTTACTTCAGGTCCAGATGAGAAACACTTGCTCTCAAAGAGTAACCCTAATATATCAGGTATTGCACATCTGCACCTTCTTGGTCGTAATTTACCACTATGTCGTCAGAATTTCTTTCTCGGACATCCGAACACTTTCTAACAGCACCGATTTCTTGGTTGTTTAATAGCTCTTTAGCTATCGCTGTTATTGTAATTGAAATCGGTTATTTTCAACCGTTTTCTACCTCTCACTGTCACTGACCAACATTGTATTTGTGTTGTTTCGTATACTCACCCGTCCCGATTTGCTCAAATTTCTGTTCACGACTTTCTTTCTTTCTCCATCTTTCATTTGGGTAATTTTCTCCATCTTTCACTTTGGGTTCTTTTCTCCATTTTGTCTCAGTCTTTCATTTGGAGCATATTCTCCATCTTTTTTCCATCATTCACATAGGTTCATTTCTCATCTTTTCTCCATCTTGTGTTTGTTTTTTTTTCTCTATCTTGCACTTCGGTTATTTTTATTATCTATCTGTTTAACTAAAAACACTTATTTTACTTTCACTGCTCCGTCTCTCTTCTCTTATTCTTTCGTTCAGTATTTCTTCTTTACAACGTTTTTATTTTTATCCTCTTCCTCTCAACATTACTTGTAATCTCTTTATATATTTTTTTGTCACACATCTCTGTCCCACATTTTCTCATTCAAACTGAATGTTTCCCACTTCCCTTCATTCATGCATCAAGTCTCTAACGGTCAGATCTTGCGTTTACTTGTTCACTGCATCCATTTAAGTCATCTATTAACTCATATTTTTCTTCTTCTTTTTTTACCTTTTCTTGGATTCCGTTGCCTCTTACCCTTCCGTTGCCTCACTACCATTGAACATATTTCCATTATCTTTCATCAGAAATCGTTCTCAAATCTTTCTCAATTCATTTCATTGCACCGTTTTTTTTTTCAATATACTTCGACAAAGTTGTCTTTTGTTGTTTTTTCAGCCTGTTGTAAGCACTGTTTACACTGACGACAACTTTCCAGATTGACATTCATACAAACTTCAATCCATTCCATCAAAACCATTTAGTCCCATCCTATCTTTCTCACATATGTTTTTGTCAACCCATTTGCTCTCATTTCATCCCTATTTCTATCGATCGTTTACAAAAGTTTTCTTTCCTCACTTATTGTTTAGCAGCCTGTTCTTTCCACGGTTAACACGGACAACAATTTTCCAGATTGACATTCACACAAACTTCAATCCATCAAAACTATTTATTCTAACCTTGTATTTCCCACACATATTTCATTTCATATACCCATTACCTGTTGTTTCAATGTCCTTTCTCTTGATCTTTCACCAATTTTTTCTCTTCTCCAGCCGGGCCCGGCTAACTCAGTTGGTAGAGCGTTGGAGTGTCAATCCGGGGATCGTGAGTTTGAACCCCAGCCCGGCCACATAAGCCATGGAATTACTTCTACGGTTATTCTCCCCCTACCTCTGATTCAAGTAGGGCAGTTGTCAGTTACTGGCATGAGTATGTGCACTTAGTACTGGTAAACCGCTAAGATCGGCTAAGCGTGCCCAGGAGAAGTGTTAGTAGGTTAACTGATAGTCGTGATGACTGAAATACTGTTTAAAATGGCAAAAAATCCAAATAAACAAACAAAACATATCTCTTCTTAACTTACTGTTTCTCAGTCTGTTCTTTCTAACTGATAACACTGATTGACATCCACACAATATTCAGACCACACGAATCGGCACTTTTTCGTCTCAGCCCATCTTTCTGTCTGTTTCTCTGTCACACTTAGTGTTTCTCAGTTCACTTATCTCACACTGACGACACTTTTCCAGATTGTTACTCAAGCACACTTCAGTATTGTACCATTTAACCGTTCACCTACTATTGCACAATTTCTATTTCACCTTTCCGGCAACTAGGTTGTAGTGTTGTATTTTCTTCATTTAATTGTATTGTATTGCCCTTATTCTTTTTACCCCTTTTTAAGTTGTAAACGATTTATAAGCAACCTTTACTCGGTATCTTCGGTTTTTGTTTTTGAAACGGTTTTTAGGTGTAATTTTATAAAAAATGGATATTATGTTTCATAAATTCGTTAATGATTTCATGTACTGCATCGAACATATCAGGCGCAATACATGTTGTAAACATTTGTGTCGAGTAAGTACTTTAAAAAGTCTTAGCACAAATTTAGAAAATACTTTATTTCATGCTAATGAGAAATATAAATTTATGTACATAATTTTGCTTAATACACGTTTAAAAACACCGTTTCTTTTCCTATAATAATCTGTATTATACTTCTATCCATATATGTTGATCACGATAACACTTACATATGTTGTTTTGTATGTGTTGACTGCTTTTGAAGTCAACGTTTATTTGTATAATCGTTACTGAATGCTCGGTTTTATCGGTGCTATTAAATGTAGCGGCTCTACATCTTATGTATTATTACATGTCATATAGAAGTATTTAACACATGAGAAATGTGGTTGAGTGTTCCACGTGGTAAGCTTTGTCACGTGTTACAAGTTAGCGTCTGTTTTTATCATTGTATCACGTGCATATCTGTATGTCACGTGTTTGAATTGGCCATCTGTGTCACATGGTACATAAGACTATTCTGGTCTGCTATGTGACACGTGTCGCATTTTATCAGCTGCCTGTCACAGTCATAGTCATAAGACGTGTCACGTGTAAGCTGTGCTTATCATTGTACCACGTATAACGCACGCTTATCGATGCGTCACGTGTATAAAGTTGTCAGCTATGTGTCACAGTAGCAACAGTAGTCATGTGTGCGTCACGTGGTTAGCTTTGTCACGTGGCTTGTTGACTGATATATTGACGTGTTTTGTAGCGGACGGGAAGCAGTTTATCCATACCGGAAGGAAATCTTTTCCTAACCAAGGTATACTGTCCCCGGTCGCGTGTCCAATCTCGTGTCTGTGTTTAGATTCCAGTAATTGTAGTAATAGGTGTATTTCCTCTTTCCTGAATCGGACTTTGAGATGAAAATGATTGACAGATCGGGAGTTGGTTGTGAAACTACTGTATCTGATATAGAAATGTTAAGCAGATACACCAGTTTCATGCTCAACTCTCGAAATTTAGGAGCTATCGAATGTAGGCCTGCCTCTAGAATTTAAAACGATGCCGATACTTGGCTTCCTAAATTCGTCGTAAATTTACTATTGTCATGTTTGAAACCTGATTTCGTGATCGTGTTATGTTCTATGAATTTTAATGTAATTCCTGTAACAATGTGTTGCAATGTTTATAGCGAGAAAGGATATCCGAATGAACCACAAGAGTACTTAATCTGTCGGATGAACGTAGATATTGCAACTGGTTTAATCCCGCCAGTTTACTCAGTATGTGTTTGTACGGTTTACGTTTTTCTGTGTTAGCACTTTCTAATGAATAGTCCTATTTATCCCCCACAGATTACATTCCTACCCATTGGCCTCCCTTGTTACCAGGTAACCAATCAGAATCACGCGTTGCTTTGCGCGTTTTTTTCCACCAATCAGTGTGACGATATTTATAGTGCGTTGCTGTCCACCAATGAAAAGCGGGTTTACTCGATGTAACCAACCAATCCAATCACGAGAAACGTGCACTTCACTTTTTGTGTGCCTTTAAAGATTTAATTCAATATTTACTCGTATTGTATATGTTCAATCCATTGTATGTTGTATATGTCCTTTACCGATTGTGTGGCAATTTTCAAAGTACATAAATGACTATCTACCAAAAAAATACGTCATTTATACAATCAGTTATCGAATCTCTGAATATAAAGCTAAGTACAAGTAAACGATATGTTTAAAAAATACGGCGGAAGAAACTTATACAAGCAAACGTTATTTTTTGAACAAGCTGTTAGAGTATCACGTATTTTGCAATATCAATGATACATATTGGGGACCGCCCCAAATAAATAATATGCATTTTGTTTTCCAGGTGTTTTTTTCTAGCGTTTTAACGATCTTTATGTCTATTACTTTCTTCGACAGTTGCTTTAAATAAAGAGGCCTTATTCAGTCACTATGCGAGACGTGTCTTGGGAAAACCGGGCTTAATGCATGTGCGTAAAGAGTCGTCCCGGATCAGTATGTGCAGTCCGCACTGGCTAATCCAGGACGGCACTTTCCGCCTACAGTGGATTTATATTTAAAAGAGACTTCCTTAAAACAGAAAATACCATAAAAGCGGAAAGAGCCGTCCTGGATTAGTCTGTGCGGACTGCAGTCTAATACGGGACGACACTTTACGCACATGCATAAAACCCGGTTTTCCCACGACACGCCTCATATTACAAAATTCACTATCAATATGCATAGAAAGTGGAAATGTTGAAAACTTGTGTAATGCGAGGGCATGAAATCAGCATGCGAATGTACGCACGTATGCGTACTTGGGACTCGTGCGTATGCGGTTGCACATGCATGCGTGACCGTCTTGTTACATGTCGCTATTTTGGAATCAAAAGTATCTGACTACTTTTATGCTTTACACACGATATATTTGTTAAGTAAATGCCTGTTGTAATCGTACTTATATATGCCATGAAAGAAAATACTGAGTTTTCAGTATAGTATACTATAAAATTATGTTACATGTATATATATATGTAGTATGTTATACAAATATAAATTTTAATGTAATTTTAATTTTTTATTTATTTTACAAACGTTGTATTAAATTAATTGAAACATTATTCCGTTAGATGTACGTATACATGCATACTGCACATGACCATTATATTTGTATTACACTTATACAGACTAATTTTAATATATTGCCTACACGTATACATGTACATATGTTACAGAATCAATTGTAAGAACATTGTCTCTAATATATTACCAATGTATGCAATACATTTATATATAACTGTTTACTTCATAGTGCTTGTAATTTGCCTATATAGTTTGTTGTATAATCTATTGTAAAATATACTATGTTCACATATGTTTACTCAATTATTATATACTTCACGGTGCTTACATATTCTGTATCCCTTGTAATAGATCCGTCGTCGGCGGCCCTGGCGACCATGATGCGCGCGCCGGCGGGCGGGAACTCCACTTCCGCCGTCAATTCCAAACCTTATTCATCTCCACTTACCACAACGCAGCCAAACGCCAACTCTCATTCAGGTTACTCTTATTTTAAGTTTCTTACCCATAATGCAGTCTTTCACTCATATTTTTCCTCCCATAATGCTGTGCTTTCTGTACCAATAATGCATTTTAGTTCACATTCACCAAACTCCCCGCAGTGGTTACTTCCCCATTGGTACTCTTCAGTTACAACTATCACCAAGAGTTAGGCCTAAAAACTTTCCGATTTGGAAGTTTTCAGGGGAGACGATTATGAGGAGATTGAAGATTTATTTTTTACAAAATTATGATTTTATCATTATTATTTTATGACAATGACACAGACATGTTGCATTATTGGTCCAGGTATATATATTACGAGTTAAAATGAAAAAAATAATAATAAAGTAAACATAATAACGCAAGGATTTTACGTTGTCCACGTTTTTATCAAGCGCTTGTCTACGATTTTATTTGGCTCAAAATGATTGCATATAGTCACGTGGAACTTTATGCCGGCAGGGATTTAATGAACTATGCTCGGAACCAGTTTAATATGTGTACGTACGTAGTGCTGGATGAACTTTTAGGATCACTGGAGAGACTCTGATGTGCGCCGTCCGTCATCCGTCGTCGGTTGTCCATACTTGACTCTCGACATTTCACGTTTTTCATTCGATCACCACGTAACTTTGTCTAGAATGATGTCCTAAATGAAAGTACGGTAATTCATGATACCTGGGAAACGACTTTGTCAAGTATAATACAAATTAGGTCAAATACAGTTCAAACCATGTCAAATTTAATACAAACCGTTTTACTCAATAGGGCCGTCATTTTTCATCCGATCAAGTACTTTAAATGTATTGAATGGATTCATATTATCCTTTACTAAAAGTTCATCGTCGGACACCATGTTCGCTCAAATACGCTTTTATTCCAAGTTCAGCTATTTAAGAAATAATATTCGATTTATCGTTGTTTATAGGTCAATAAACAACGATTTGGAGTTCTGATGCGTAGGAATTAAAACACGAAGGCATTAGCCCGACTTGCTTAATAGGCCCGCATCAGAACGACAAAGAATTATTTATTGGCCAGTAAACAACGATAATGCGACAATGATTTCGACTCTATATATGTCGATTTGACATATAGTTTTGCATTTGTAATTGGGACTACTTTTTACTATGCTCAGCTCAGAATCGGGACTTCTTTTTGCGTTGTTTATTGGGTAGTTTAACAACGATTATTTTGTTCTTTGTCTTTAGAAAAATTAGAGAGTATCATATAAGAATGTAATGTTAACCGAATATGGGTTCTGACGATACTGAAAGTTATGCAAAGCAAAACTCAATACTTCAATTTATTAAAAAAGTAACAGTGCTACAGTTTGGCTTAATGTTCTGCCGATGAGTCTGGGTAAAATTTTTCGAATTTTCTTAAGAATAGCAGGCTTAAGTTTCCTTTTCCATAAATCAATTCATAATTATAAAATTGATGCTACAAAACGACATCTTATTTATCACCGTGCGATTATCGTAAGTTATAACATACCGCTTACATTTGAAATGCAACATGTATTTACGATATTTTAATTTATGCTTTCCGGTGGTTTATAGGGAACAAATAAGCGAACTGAAATTGGTAATTCAAGGTATTAAAACAGTGAAATTACCACTTTGTTAATGGAACTACTTTTTCACCGGGAAGTCGGAAAAATACCAAAATAACACATGTTCCAAGCATACAATAAAAAATTTGATGATTTTGGTAGAATATCGATTTTTGATTCAGTCATGATCATAGAAAATTATATTTTACTCGTGAAAATATATATTTCATTATATCTGGATTCCTATTTATTATGTATTTTTTCCACTGTATTTGTACCCGACTAACCTTTGTAATCAGGTTTTACCTCGATTTGTCTTATCAGTTATGCACCTTTCATTCAGGATATACGAATGCGATCATTATCATGTCGTTGTTTCGTTTTCGTGCTCTGGCAACCGTCGCGTATTATCAGGTTAATTTTTTTCGGGTTTTTAATTCTTTCTTCAGTACCGAATGCCCTTTCGGTCTCCATACGTTTTTACTGGAAAAATGGCAAAATAAAACACCTTTTATCTACAATACTGCAGGGGAAAATGAAATGTAAAAGATATACAATTTGAAATCACGTAACATAGTTAAGAAATAATTGACGGGTAACTGTTGGTTATTGCGGTAATAACCAACTGTTTGGAGTTCCGGTGCGTAGGAATTAAACCACGAGGGCGGTAGCCCGAGTGGTTTGATAATAAGCATCGGAACGACAAACCGTTGGTTATTACCGCAATAACCAACTGTTACCCGTTAATTATTTCGATTCTAACACGATCTTATATAGAATTCGTATTTTTAAAGGTTATGAAAGAGAACTATACTTATCTATACTCCGCCCATTTTCCGAGAAGAGAATTCACACGTGCGTTTCAGTGACGTCAATAAATCATAACAATTCAAAATGACGTCAGCTTTATTGATAAACATTGAGCGAATGACGTCATACTTATCGATATAATACAGTGAAAATATGATGCTAAAAAGCGCAAATTAAAAGCATATTAACAAAACGTAAACGTTTGTGTGAACTTAAGTATCAAATATGTAGTACCAGTGTGGTTTTACTGTGCTACAAAATGCAGAAAATGATTTGTTGTCACAATTTTCTATCGCGCGTTTAAGCACGTGCAATTTCCGGAACAATTTCTTCGAATTTCCGGAACTATTTTCAAAACATTAGGCTCCGCCCATTATTTGTTGCACAATAACCCACAGTTATTTCTTTCTTTATCTATGCACCAGTAGCCGCGTGCCGTGGTAGAATATGTAATAAGACACTATGGACCCTTTTCCAGAGTCAAATTATCATTAGGCAAAATTAATTTAAATTTAATGTTTTACACATTAGGAAATTACTTGCGAAAGCAATAGTGTACTTCATGCATAAAACATTAAAGGGACAGTTAAGTCCATCTCGAAATTTGATATTCCTCTTAAAGTCCATCTCGAAGTTCGATATGCCTCTTTAAGTCCATCTCGAAATTCGATATGCCTCTTTAAGTCTATTTCGAAGTTCGATATCCGCCCTTGAAGGCCAGAAAAGGCTATCGGCCATGCTGATGACACCGTTTGTCTTTCACAGGACGATACGCCCTTTAAGTCTATCTCGAAGTTCTTTTCGTGTATACTTTAACCAAGTAGGCTGTGAGCTGCAGACTACCTCCGTCGAGGAGATTATGTTTTTGCCAGCGTCGGTTTGTTTGTCTATTTGTGTGTTAGTTGTTTAGCATCGTTACGCAAACACTTATGTACGTACATGCATGTTTCTGTGAAGGAAGGAAATGGAAAACATAAATAGACCGTGGTGGTGATCCGGATAACCGTGTAGATCGAGATGTTTTTTAATGGATTCTCTCTATTAAGATATAGGGGAAATTGCCCCATCAAACTGCATAACTCACAGCACGTAGGGGGTGAACTGCTTTGGCGAAGGCCTGTGCTCTCTTCTTGTTTTCTAGTGAAATAATATTCCGTGTTACTACGTATTGTGGTCAATATGCCCCTTTCAAGTCTATCTCGAAGTTTGATATGCCCTTTTAAATCTGTCTCGAAGTTCGATATTCCCCTTTAAATGTATCTCAATGTTTGATATGCCCTTTTAAGTCTATCTCGAAATTTGATTTGCCCCTTTAAGTCTATCTCGAAGTTTGATTCCCCTTTTAAGTCTATCTCGAAGTTTGATATGCCTCTTTAAGTCTATTCGAAATTCGATATGCCACTTTTAAAGTCTATATTGAAGTTCGTTGCATGTATTCTTTAACCAGGTAGATCTAGGCATTATAATATACCAACGTCGAACTCTTGAATGCATGTGGCAGCGCACTCAAGTTTGGGGTTGCTGTAATCTGCAGTTTTGCTTATAATTGGATCAGGCCCAACGTAACACGGCTTATCATGGGAGATTCACGCATTCAGATGCGCGTCGACAATCGCATTATCCGCACTGTGAATTCATAATTCTGGAATTCTGGGCGTACAATTATTTGTACAGTGCGTATCGCTAGTATACAGAATGCGCTGCTTTCGAGGAGTCTTAAAGGGACAAAACTCGGAAATGTATGTATTGAAATAAAAGGTTTAACTAATCTTATATAATGGGTTTGAGAAAAAATCGTCATAAAATGTAGATCGTGTTTGTTTAGCCCTTTTCTTGTTTACATTTTGACGTCGGAATTATGAGTATCTTGCATAATATGTTGCACATCTATTCTCACAAGTCAGAATAGCGCAGATGGTAATTGTCATTTGTTTGTACAAATCCGTCTTCGTGAGTTCGATACCCACTGTAATTTTTTTTTTTTTTTTCAAGTTTTTGTTGGTTCTTTGTTTTTATCAAAATTCTAATAATGAAATACATTATTCATACTTTATTTAGTGTATACGCATCTGTACTGCCCATTTCTATAACATAATATAGGAAAAGATCGAGAGCGAAATAACATAGTGCGGCACCATGCTGCTTGTTGGTTCCCCCTGCTGCCCCTCTGGGCTGGACAACACAGAACATGTTGAATATCTTTTTAAATTCAGTATATTTTTGCAAATATTCAATGACAAATGAATATACTTTGCTTAAAAACCTTCATTTCGAAGCATAACACTCATAAAACCTCTGGATTTAGCAAATATTAAAAAAATGTCAACAGACAAGGCGGGTTTTCCACCCTTTTCCTTTTTTGTAGCACCCTGTACCGTATTTGATCATAGATCTCTTCCTATATATAACATTACAATTGCTGAAGATCACTTTCTCGTAGACAAAGTCCCTTTAAGAGGGTGGGCGGTGTTGCTTACTTTTGTACGTGCATATACTCGATACTGTAAAATCATTTTATTTCGCGATCATAGCGCAAATTTAACACGCCGCGTTAAAGTTTCATCTGCATGGTTATTAAACAGATATTGTATAGATAAAAATGAAAAAAAAATGCGCGAATTCAAGACCGCGCGAATTCAAGACCGCGCGAATTCAAGACCGAGCGAATTAGCCGCTTTTAAGAATGCGTGAAATTTAGACATTGCGAAATAAAAGGATTTTACAGTAGTTGAAGTTTCATTTGCTGATACAAAGATTGCAGATCAAAATTGTTAAAATGCAGTATTAAATAGCGTTACTATTCTATATTCACGTGGAAAATACCGCTTTGTGCTATTAACAGCTTTTTTTGGTGTCAGTGGTGTACATACATGTATATGCCATTTTCATCATGTGCCACTGATTTTATTTCGATTTGGATAGTTTGATAGTGTCCACATACTTTTTGCACGATATAAACTACCGTTTATCCTATGCTGAAGAGTGTTTGTAAATATAATGTATACATATACACGATATAGACTGCCATTAGTCTAATGTATTGCTGATTTTATTATTAATTGGCCAGATTTGTTTGTCAGATATTTTATAGATATGGTATATACGTATATACTACACAAAATTTGATAAGGGTCACTTTTGCAAATGTTGTCTTATTCTACTGAGAAATTAGTTATAAAATACATATGACACTGTATGAAGTACATGAGTCAATAGTTAATTTACGATACTCTTAATGATAACAGTCATAAAGGACACATCTTTTTTATACAAATAAAACTACTCAATAAAAAGTAAGGAATACAAAACAGGTGATCCTTATTAAATTTTGAGTATTATGTTTTGCACGATACAGGCAACTTTCGGTCAAATTTATTTCTGATGTTTATATTGATTTTTCAGATATTGTAAAACCGAATGACGTCATAGTACGGGACGGCAACTCAATGAAGTCGACAAACTCACTAAATGCCGACCAGCCGTCTGCCAACCAATCCCCCGCATCCAGCCCTCACGCGTCCAACAATTTAGTAGCGGTCATTACGTAGCACTAGGCGTGTGTGACGTAATCACCATGACAGTGACGTCACAACGGTCTAAATGCGAATGTGTGATACACTTGATGGATTTGATGCGTTTTTGTTAAGGATTTTGAGGCGGTTTTGTGATCGTGTATATGTTATTGATATAAATATTGATATATAATGTTTATTTTACCAGGACATGAGAGTACAAGTGCGTGTGTCTTCAGTTATAATTGTGTGAATCGCGGATGAAGGGTGTACATGACGTCACGTATGAACATTTTCACGTAGACACGATTCCTGCTTTCGCGTTGCCGACGTAACGTCATATTATAATTTGCGTGTGAATATAGTTGTTTGCACCAGGTTTCATACACGGAAGAGAGAGTGCACAATTACTATATGTTAAATGAAACGTTGTTTCCCTAATCCTTTTGTAGGATTTATAAAACTAATTGTTTAAACGACACGTTGTGATTGTTTTGACCCAACTATATGTGATTGTTTTTCACCATCTTAAGTGAAAGTTATTGGTTAAATAGTAAACTTATTTAGCTATAGCAAAATGTGTAAGTAGATTACGTAGTCAAGTGGTTATCTGTTGAAGAATATTAATATTTTCAATTTAACGAACACCAATGTTTTCTAATTAATGAAAGCTTAAGTTCTGTAGGTAACGAAAGCCGGTGTTTTCTAGTTAATGCAAAGTAAATGTTTTCTAGTTAATGAAATCAACGTTTTCTAGATAAAATGAACGCTCATGTTTTCTAGTTCATGAAATCAAATGCTTTCAAGTTAATGAAAGCCAGTGTATTTTAATAAATGAAAGCTCATGTTTTGTAATAATGAAAAGTAAAGGTTTCTAGTTAATGAAATACTATTTTTTCTAGTTAATTTAAAGAAAGACACTGTTTTATAGTTAATTAAAGTCTGTATTTTATAGTTAACGAAAGCCAATGGTTCTAGTTAATAAACATAAATGTTTTCTAGTTAACGAAATATATTGTTTTGTAGTTAATGAAACCCAATGCTTTCTAGTTAATGAAGCTAATGGTTTCTAGTGAATGAAATACTATGTTTTCTATTTTAAGAAAAACAATGTTTTCTAGTAAATGAAATTCAATGTTTTATAGTTAACGAAAGCCAATGTTTTCTAGTTAATGAACATCAATGTTTTCTAGTTAATGAACACCAATGTTTTCTAGTTAATGAAAGCCAATATTTTTTATTTAACGAAAGCCAGAGTTCTCTAGTTTATGAAAGCAAATGTTTGGTACTTTATGAAAGTCATTGTTTTCTAATTTATGAAAGCCATTGTTTTCTAGTTTATTAAAGCAAAAAGTTTCCAGTTAATGAAAATCTATGTTTAATAGTTATTAAAAGCCAATGGTTTCGAGTTAATGAACATAATGTTTTCTAGTTAACAAAATATATTGTTTTCTAGTTACCGAAAGCTCATGTTTTCTATTGAATGAAAGCCATTGTTTTCTAGTTTATAAAAGCTTATGTTTTCTAGTTCATGAAATTCAATGCTTTCTAGTTATTGAAAGCCAGTGTTTTCTTATAAATAAAAGCAAATGTTTTCTAGTTAATGAACGCTTATGTTTTCAAGTTCATGAAATCCAATGGTTTATAGTTAATGAAAGCCCGTGTTTTCGAATAAATGAAAGATAATGTGTTGTTGTTAATGAAAGCTGATTTATTGAAATACTATGTTTTCTAGTTAAAAAAGACACTGTTTTCTAGTTAACGATAGTCAGTGGTATATAGTAAACGAAAGCCAATGGTGTCTAGTTAATGAACACGTTAACGAAATATACTGTTTTCTAGTTAATGAAAACCAATGTTGTATATTTAATAAAAGCCAATGTTTTCTAGTTTATGAAAGCCATTTCATAACGTTTCTAGTTTATTTAATAAAGCCACTGGTTGCTAGTTATTGAAAGTCAGTATTTTTCAAGTAAATGAAAGCCAAAATTTTAGTTAACGAAAGTGAGTGTGTTCTAGTTAACGAACGCTAATGTTTCCTGTTAACAAAACACAATGCTTTCTAGTTACAAAAAATAAGAACAGTATTCTGCGATCAACGAAATTTACTATTTTCCTGATTAAAGCCAAAGTGTTAATAGTTATCGAATGCAGATTTTTTCTAATAATGAATGATGTAAAATGAGTTTTCAAAGTTTGTATATTGTAATCGTTTACGAAACAATATTTGCTATTTTAACACAAGGAAATTTTCCCCATATAATACAAATATTATAGTTTTGTAACATTTACCAAATGTTTTCTAGTTAACCCATGACGTTGTTTCCTAGTTAACGCGATGTTTGTTTGTCTAGTTAATGAATGTAAAATCATTGCCGATTATGATACTGATTTAAGCATTCAGATTTGAAAATTTATTACATTCTTATATTTAAAGCAAACACTGTCATGTTCCCTATGTTTACTAGTTAACATTAAACAATGTTGCCTAGTTAATATTCATAATGTGATGATTTTTTAACACATGCCCCTTTTTCCTAGTTAACATTTAACAACGTTCGTAAGTTAGCATTTCAATATTGTTCTTAGTTTAATTTATTGTGAGACAAATTGGCAATGTTTACCACATAATATATGAACATGTTTCATAATTAACATTATTATCCTGTTTACTAGTAAACATATATCTTTATTTTCTAGATTGAACATGTATTACACTATTTCCTAATTGCATAAACCAATGTTTTACTAGATCACAAATGCAATTTTTTACAACATGAGCTATATAACGATGTGTATTTTGTCAGTAATTAATTGTCTTCACAATGTCTTAAAGTAAACGATTTTACTATGTGAATATAATACTTACATTGTAGTTATTGAAAAGGTTATGTTTTTGGTCAGCAAATAATAAATACCAGCTTAGTGGTATACTTAAATATGCTAGATGAACAGAAAATATGGATAAGGAAAATAATTGTTGTGGATGTTTAGTTTATTAAAATAACGTGTTGGCCGAAACGTCTACTTTCACAACTCTGATGTGTAAGTAAGCATTTTAGAGCTTTCATTTTGGAAAAGTTTGAATGAAATGATCTCTCCTTATTGACCGAAATCATTTTCACAAACCAATTAAATATGCAAATCCCTGACCTTTTTATGTTACCTTGAGATTGTTCTAGAAAACTTCCCTGTATGTTACTATATAATTATATTAAGTCATATATCGAACGTTATCATATACACCTGTATGTTACTATGTAATTATATTAAGTCATATATCGAACGTTGTCATACACAGACCTATCAGTCAGGGCCCGTATTCACAAAGCTGCTTAGGGAAAACTTAAGTAAATGTCTTAAATTCATACAATTCCTTAACTCTCTGGCTGTTTCATGTATACGTGTTTTTATATTAAAATGTTTTAAACTAGTAATTATTGCTTAGATGTGAAGAATTTAGCCCTGTCAAAAACAGAAATCACTGGATTTTACTTAGAAAATTTGATCTGAAATTATCACTTAAGTACGACCTAAGTTAAGATTTCCCTTAGGAGCTTTGTGAGTACGGGCCCAGAACCCTTAGTTGTTACACAGGCCCAGAACCCTTAGTTGTTACACAGGCCCAGAACCCTTAGTTGTTACACCGGCCCTGAACCCTTAGTTGTTACACGGGCCCAGAAACCTTAGTTGTTACACGGGCCCAAAACCCTTAGTTGTTACACCTTTAATTTAAATGTGAGGAGTTTTAAACCATTTCATATGTAAAGCTCTAGACATTAAGGTGTATTTAAAAAAGGTTTAAATATGTATCTGTATTAATATTGCAGAAACAATGGTCAATTAATATTGTAATGTATGCTATATTTCCATCATATTGATGATGGTCTTGTTTTTAAATTAAGGAGATTTCGTAGTGTTACAAAAATAATAACGGTCTCTTTCAAAATTGTTATTCTTCAAAAAATATTTTCCAAACTTTCAGTAAGTATTTTATCCAATTTTATCAAATACTTCACCTATCTATTGCACTGGTAACTCTCTAACTTACAATACTTTGAAGCGGTATTGATGATGTTTAAGGGGACTTGTTCGCATATGTTTGCGTTACTGAAGTTATTCGGTCAGATTATAGATTGTTTTAGTTTCGTGGTTATGAAACCCAAATTACCTTTACAGGTTTTCAACCTATATAAGCATTTTTCGTCAGAAAACACATTAAAATTGTTTTATTTTTATGAATGTTGTACACACTAAGAGTTGTTTTCTACATATTTTCGTATCAGAGTTATATTTTGTGGTGTTATGATAATTTGTACTTTTTTCTTTTTTAGATACTTAGATTTGTAGATTTATTTCAACATAAAATGTACAAGAGCATGGCAAAATAACATTATCAAGACATACTAAACAACTTAAAATAGAATGTACGTGTAGATGTATACATTAATAAATGAGCCATATCAATCAACATTACAAGTCAAAGATGACACAAAAAAGAGTTCAGAAAAACTCTTATTTACAATATGGCCCTTGTTATTTGAGATACCGCGAAAATCTTATCATGTTTTTGTTCAATCACTTAATAAGGGATATGTACAATATGGTAACGAAACTGTGGTTGAAATGTAGACCTTAAATCCTGTCGTTTATCAATATTTACGAACAAATACTGTACATATGGCGTCCTAACAACTTAATCTATGGCACACCGGGTACATTCCATTCACCTCTGTAGTTGGCTCGGAAAGTAGTCCCAACTCACATGGTTTTAGTCACATGATCATAACGATCAAAAGGCAACGCACAATACCATCCAATACCATCCACTCTGTCCATTTTGTTTACATCTGCAAACTGATTCCATCTTGGTAAATGGGCATCACAATAGTCCCATTAATAGGAATACAAATTATTATTGTTCCCCATTTATGATCATTTGAAAACCATTTATTCTTTATTTCTATGCTTGTGGTCCTAAAAATCAACGTTAAAATGCGTTAAATACATTTGTTCCGTTTTGACAAGATTCTTGTCATTGAGCCCGTTGCAGAGGTGTATGGTGAGAGCAACGAACGACGACTCTGCTAGGAGATTGCTTACAAATATGTGTAATAAGGCATCGTTAATTTAGACACTTAGCTCTTGTTAGCACTCCCCATTCTTTGTGTTAATTGTTTTACATATAGACGTTATTAAATTCATTTTTCATTCTTCATTGTATTGCAGGAGATAGATTTATAATTCGATACCTTCATGCATGTTTTAATGTAATGATGTTTATGTAATATTCCAAATACGAAAGTATGATGTATTATTATTATTATTACTATAATTATTATTATAATCCGTTTTTGGTATTGATAATGCTTGATTTTATTATAGGAACTATTTTGCCAGACGTTTTGTTATTTACATGCGTAGTTATACATGTTTCACAGCTGATCACCTGATTTGTCTGGAAAATAAAAATAGTCCATGAAAGTTCTGTTTTGTCCAAATGTATTTTCTGTCGAAATAAATCACTTTTACGGATTATGTACATTATAGAATACTTAAAGCTTACAAGTAAATTGTTCGTTAATTACCTTAATACATCGAAAACAAAACAATGCTTGGTTAGCGGACATATTTCTTTTTAAGTACATAAGCACATAAATGTTGACAACCTTATAGGAACAAATCTATAAATAAAACGATATGATCTATTTATAGAAAAGGAAGTGTCTAAATCGACACTCTTACGTTCACACTTGTATTCAGTTTAAACCTGCACAAAGATATACCGAAATACTAGATAGGTACGACGACATGAAGGCTTATATTGAACCAGACAACCGCATTACATTGCGGACGTTTTCTTTCGGGTCTTTGGACGGGAAGCCCGGGCTTCTAAGGGCTCACCATAATCGGGTACTGATCGTGGTAGCCCGATGGCTGTCACTAACACCTGCCAACCCCAAACATCTCTCATCCTTACTTTCAATCCCTCATCCTTACTTTCAATCCCTCATCCTTACTTCAACATACGTAACCATATCCCCACTTCCATTTCCGTCTGTATTCTTCAGTTAACATAACTATATCCCAACATTCATTACCGTCTTGGAAATATCTTCAACTAAAATAACCTTATCTATACTTTCACTTCCGTCTTTATTCTTGATCTAACAACAACGTCCTACTTCCATTTTCGTCTTCATTAAGTATTCTTCAACTAACATGTCTCTACTTTCACTTTCCGTCTTTAATTATTCTTCAGCTATCATAACTATATCCCCAATTCCATTTTCATCTTTAATTATTCTTCAACTAACAAACCTCTACTTCCGTTCTATGTCTTAAATTATTCTTCAACTGACACAACTATATCATTTCCGTCTTTAATTATTCTTTAACTAACATAACTACATCCCTATTTTTATTTCTATCTATCATTAATTTTCAACTAGCATAACTATATGCAGTCTTTAAACATATCTTAACATAACTACTTCCATTTCCGTCATTCGTAAACTTCACTATAAGAATAAAAACTAACACACATGCATGTTTTAAATTTTATTAAGTTCCATAACTTATTGTGTTCATTCATCACTAGCATTTACATTTAACAATATTTACAGTCTTGCATTCATTCGCTTATATTGTTCGTCCTCCTCTCCCAAACATTTTCACACACATGTTCACTCCCTTACCTACCACACACCCCACTGTCTCTCCAGCACCCTCTCACATCCACTCTCTCCCTGGCACACTCACGCACCCCTCTGTACCCTGCACCCTCACTCTGCATGCACCTCTTTGACTGCACCCTCCCACAAACCCTCTCACTGCTCCCTTCAACACCCTCTCTCTCACTGCACCCTCTTTGACTGCACCCTCCCACACCTGTCTCTCACTGCACCCTCCCACAACCCCTCTCTCACTGCTCCCTTCCACACCCTCTCTCTCTCACTGCACCCTCCCACACCCCCTTTGAGTGCACCCCCACACCCTCTCTGTCACAGCACCCTCCCACACCGTCTCTCACTGCACCCTCCCACACACCCTCTCATTGAACCCTCCCACACCACCTCTTTCAATGCGCCCTCCCACATCCCTCTCTAACTGCACCCTCCCACACTCCCTCTGTCACTGCACCCTCCCACATCCCCTCTCTCACTTCACCCTCCCACAACCCCCTCTCTCACTGTTTAATGCCTGAAAATTGTCTAAATATTTGAGGAATGGTCTAATTCAGTCAACAAGATTTATATCAAACAAAAATGTGTGGAATATAAATGAACTAAAAAAGGCATTTTAACAGATATTGTTGTCACAATCTCAACTAATAGGACAGCTAATCTTATGCCGATTATATATTGAAGTATAAACCTACAATATTTTAAAAAATAAAATTACACAAAATAAAATGTCACCTTATCAAAAACAATAGAAAACAATGAAATCATAAATATATACATCAAGTAGCAAATATGATTCATGTAAATTCACTATTTTTGGTGGAGTTCTTATTTTGTACTTATCACACCCAAGCTAGAAAATGCATTTATATGTTTGCACGTTTTGTCAAACACTGCAAATTTCACTTTAATTGCTTCAGAGATTGCACAAATTTGAAAATGTCAATAGACTGCACAAAATGCACTATACAAATTTGAGTGAATTCACAGCAGAATAAATAATGAGTTTAATAAATAATTTACAAACTTTTTTTTCTTTTAACCATATCACTTAGTGCAAAACTGAGAGAAATTACTGCAGCTAAAATTATAGTGTGAATAAATAAGGTATATGTACTCTCTCTTCACGATGAGATATGGACGGAATCTTCGACAATGCCTTGCGTAAAACTGCGAGTCATCTGGCACCATGAGCCACTGTTCTCGAACTCAATATGCTGAAAACAACATGTAATTACATGAGAGCGGAAACTTGCTGAAGAAGGTTTTGGGTATGATAATGAGATTATACTTGAATGAATGATATGAAATACAACAAACCAACAAAACAATCACCTTACAGTATGTCAATTATTGTTTAGTTGCTGATGTGATCCTAACACTACTCTAGGACGAAGGTAATGAAACGATGACAGTACATTTTATGTTAAATTGAAACTATAAGTTATTGTTGACTTCCTGGTGTGATACAAATACTATACGACGTCAAGGTTATGACATAATTCATTCCATCGAAAGGAGCATCGTACATTATGTTAAATATAACTCAAATATAACTCATTGTTGAATTGCGAAACTAACATTATACTACGATGAGGGTATGTAATTCTACAAAACACCAAAACAATCCCCTCATATTTTGCTATATATATAAATGCCTTATTTTAGTTAATCATACAAATATCAGCTAATATTTACCTACATATGCTAAATATGTTCATTTTAAAATTCACCTGATCAAAAATAGGGTACGTATTTAATGAAATTAGAGTACACAAAGAAGCTATTAATGTATATAATAAATCAATTTCAAACAACTTTAAATACCACATGTAATCATAATTTTCTGCAAAAACAGGGCCATTTTATTTACATTACTGAGGACTTGTACAAGCCTCAACCTCTGGGCAGAATTTCGTTACAACCAAGCACTTCCCCTCAAAACTTGACATAACACCGGGATGGTGTATGTTTCTTGTACTAAACAGTTGGAAAACTGTCCACCACTCACAGCGCCTAAGCCCCATACCATCAATGCAGTAATGGGGATTTAAAGTTCCAAAACATTTACTTTAACTCGATTGTGTTGAAAGCCTGATGCATATTGAGATACTTTCGAGTGTTTTTCCTGGGTAGAACCAGCATTTGATGTATTTTCAGAAAGATCATTCAAAGGCTCCCAAGGTAGGAATCAATAATTCAAAGACTCCCAAGGTAGGAATCAATAATTCAAAGACTCCCAAGGTAGGAGTCAATCATTCAAAGGCTCCCAAGGAAGTAGTCAATCATTCAAAGACCCCCAAGGTATTAATCAATCATTCAAAGACTCCCAAGGTAGGAGTCAATCATTCAAAGGCTCCCAAGGAAGGAGTCAATCATTCAAAGACTCCCAAGGTAGGAATCAATCATTCAAAGGCTCCCAAGGTAGGAATCAATCATTCAAAGGCTCCCAAGGTAGGAATCAATCATTCAAAGGCTCCCAAGGTAGGAATCAATCATTCAAAGACTCCCAAGGTAGGATTCAATCATTCAAAGGCTCCCAAGGAAGTAACCAATCATTCAAAGACTCCCAAGGTAGGATTCAATCATTCAAAGGCTCCCAAGGAAGTAACCAATCATCTAAAGGCTCCCAAGGTAGCATTCAATCATTCAATGGCTCCCAAGGTAGGAGTCAATCATTCAAAGGCTCCCAAGGTAGTAATGAATCATTCAAAGGCTCCCAAGGTAGTAATTAATCATTCAAAGGCTCCCAAGGTAGGAATCAATCATTCAAAGACTCCCAAGGTAGGAGTCAATCATTCAAAGGCTCCCAAGGTAGGATTCAATCATTCAAAGGCTCCCAAGGTAGTAATCAATCATTCAAAGGCTCCCAAGGTAGGAATTAATCATTCAAAGGCTCCCAAGGTAGGAGTCAATCATTCAAAGGCTCCCAAGGTAGTAATCAATCATTCAAAGGCTCTCAAGGTAGTAATCAATCATTCAAAGGCTCCCAAGGTAGGAGTCAATCATTCAAAGGCTCCCAATGCAGGAATCAATCATTCAAAGGCTCCCAAGGTAGGAGTCAATCATTCAAAGGCTCCCAATGTAGGATTCAAGCATTCAAAGGCTCCCAAGGTAGGAATCAATCATTCAAAGGCTCTCAAGGTAGGAATTCAATCATTCAAAGGCTCCCAAGGCAGGAATCAATCAATCAAAGGCTCCCAAGGTAGGAGTCAATCATTCAAAGGCTCCCAATGTAGGATTCAAGCATTCAAAGGCTCCCAAGGTAGGAATCCATCATTCAAAGGCTCTCAAGTGAGGAATTCAATCATTCAAAGGCTCCCACGGTAGGAATTCAATCATTCAAAGGCTCCCAATGCAGGAATCAATCAATCAAAGGCTCCCAAGGTAGGAGTCAATCATTCAAAGGCTCCCAAGGTAGGATTCAAGCATCCAAAGGCTCCCAAGGTAGGATTTAATCATTCAAAGGCTCCCAAGGTAGGAATCAATCATTCAAAGGCTCCCAAGGTAGGAATCAATCATTCAAAGGCTCCCCAGGTAGGAATCAATCATTCAAAGGCTCCCAAGGTAAGAATCACACTCACGATCCCCGATTGCAAGGAGGACATCATGCCCCATGTTCACAAAACAAGTTGAGCCTGATTTTCAGGTTCAATATGAACTTGAGCCAGATATTTCAGGATCAGTCTCAAAAATGGCGTTCACTTAAAATCTGTATCAAATGTAATTGTTGGTCAAATATGTATTACACATGATTATAAACTCCTCTCAGCATACATTTTCTAGCGGATATGAAGATTTTAATTAAAACGTAACAAACATTAATGTTTATTTAATCTAGAAGAACATATATTTCCAAAGTTAAATATTTTTTAGATTTGGCTCAGTTAAGTTAGAAGATCAAGATCAGCTAAGATTGATCTTGATCCTGCAGTTAATCTTATGTGAACACGGGGCCATATGTTAATGGTTGATATTATCAGCCAAAAATATCAAAGTATCAAAATCTGTGAACACCCACCTTTCGGTCCCTGTTCACTTCTAGCCATAGCAGTGCCTGTAATTAAGATAAATTTATCGTTCAAAACAGCATGAACTACCAGCAAAAAGGTTTACATTTTATGGAATGCAGTTTGTGGCCTCTTTTACAAGTTCAACTTTAATATGAATATAAAGATATTAAAGAATTAAATAGTTTTAAGCAGTTAAGTTTTAAAAAGAGATGTTTGTCAAACTTGTATGCCCCCCGACTTGCATCCAAGTTGTGGATATGTGCAATTGTTAAGAAATTTTTTTAATATGCAATCCCAAGCGAGGTCTCAATATATGGTATCTATATATGAAGTTTCATTAAAATATCTCGATGTGTTCTCAAGTTATTTACGGAAAAGGTTTTTCTATTTTTAGTAATGGTGACCTTGACCCCACCCACTCCATATGAAATCCCAAGAGAGGTCTGAATATAAAGTATATATGTATAAAGTTATTGAGCGGAAACCGTTTTTGTATTTTTAGCAATGGTGACCTTGACCCCCCCACCCCATATGCAATCCCAAGCGAGGTCTCGATATAAGGTATCTATGTATGAAGTTTCATTAAAATATCTAAATGCTTGTCAAGTTATTGAGCGAAAACAATTTTTCTATTTTTGTAACGGTGACCTTGACCTTGAACCTATCCACCACATATGCAATCCCAAGAGAGGTCTCAATATAAGATATCTATGTATGAAGTTTCATTAAAATATTTTGATGTGTTCTCAATAAATTCTCAACCCCAGATGCAATCTCAAGCAAGGCTTCCATATAAGGTTTATATGTATGAAGTTTCATTAAAATATCTCAATGCGTTCTCAAGTTATTGAGCGAAAACCGTTTTTATATTTTTAGTTATGGCGACCTTGATCTTGACCCCACCCACCCCATATGAAATCCTAAGTGAGGTCTCGATATATGGTATCTACGTATGAAGTTTCATTAAAATATCTTTATGGATTCTAAAGTTATTGAGCAGAAACAGTTTTTCTATTTTTAGTTATGGTGACCTTGACCCTAACCACCACATATGCAATCCTAAGACAGGTCTCAATATAAGATATCTATGTATGAAGTTTCATTAAAATATCTTGATGTGTTCTCAAGTAATTAAGCGGAAACCATTTTCTTTCTTTAGTAACAGTGACCTTGACCTTTACCCCACCCACCCCATATGCAATCCCAAGTGAGGTCTCCATATAAGGTATCTACGTATGAAGTTTCATTAAAATATCTTGATGCATTCTCAAGTTATTGAGCGGAAACCGTTTTTCTATTTTTAGTAACGGTGACCTTGACCCCACCCAACCCATATGCAATCCCAAGCGAGGTCTCGATATAAGGTATCTATGTATAAAGTTTCATTAAAATATCTCGATGCGTTCTGAAGTTATTGAGCGGAAACCGTCTTTCTATTTTTAGCAATGGTGACTTTGACCTTTGACCTGTTGACCTCAAAATGAATAGGCGTCTTCCTTCCCTCCCAAGTAACCAATATACCAGCTTAAATGATCGTAGGTCAAAGCGTTCTCTAGATATCGTGCGGAAACGAAATGGTCTACAGACCATCCGACCGATAAACCGACCGACCGACGGACAGATGTAAAGCAATATACCCCCACTTCTTCAAAGGGGGGGCATAATAAGGAGCTTCATCATTACAGGCTCTGTAGAATATTTGAGTAAAAGTAAAGTCAAAACACAATTACACAAATAATCACAGGAGACACTTATTTGTTCGTAGTATTATGTTTTTCGTAGTATCGTACCTGTTGGAAATTATGGTAGAATCGTTAAATACTTACATTTTGTTTTAATTTGCATCAAGTTGTAGCATTTGCGAACATTAGCACTTAGCACACTTATGCAAACAATAGCTGGAGAGAAGTTTAAAATGTTAGGGGCAAAAACTCAAAAGGTCTGTTAATAAATGTTCCTACCGTCTGACCAATCTGTGACTGCAGACACCTCGGTTTCTGGGGGAATGTTCCAGCCGTACTTCACACCATCCTGGGACTGCACAGAGAGGAGTGAGTCACCCACTTGAGCTGGGCCTTCTTCTGCAGGCTGTGTGAACAAGATTGATTACAAGATTATGGTGCGTGATTTTAAAAGCAGAAATTATAATTCGCTTGCATCCTTGCACAGTGAAATAAAGAAGTGCTCATTTAAAGTAATTTAGCACACACATACATTAAAGGGTCCTGTTCACAGATAGGCAAATGGACAATTTTCAAAACTTTACATCGATTTCAAAAAGAAATTATGCATTATACATTGTATACAAACAAGTAAAATAACACTCGTGACTAAAAAATATATTGGAAATATTGAATGTTTATGGATATATAGGATCTGACACGAGTTGTCATGTAATACCATATTTTATTAAACGAGTTCAGGAATTTTAACGAATTTCCTGGACGAGTTTAATAAAATATGGTATGAAATGACGAGTGCCAGATCTTTTTATCACATGCTTTTAAACGAAATAAAACCTTTCTACTTATACCAAAAAAGTATATAAATCCTCAAGGTTGTTTACTGACGTGAAGTCATTTCATGTAATTGACGTCATTTCACCAAAATAACGTCATGCGATTGGTCAGTCAAAGAATATGTAGCCAACGAAAACGCTCAAAATGTTATTTTCCAACTGTGTAAGATACAAATATTCGTAATGGCTGTATTACACGGAAAACAAGGTATAGCATGTGATATAATCATCATTCGAAATGGATAAAATATTCGTAATGGCTGTATTACACGGAAAACAAGGTATAGCATGTGATATAATCATCATTCGAAATGGATAAAATATTCGTAATGGCTGTATTACACGGAAAACAAGGTATAGCATGTGATATAATCATCATTCGAAATGGATAAAATATTCGTAATGGCTGTATTACACGGAAAACAAGGTATAGCATGTGATATAATCATCATTCGAAATGGATAAAATATTCGTAATGGCTGTATTACACGGAAAACAAGGTATAGCATGTGATATAATCATCATTCGAAATGGATAAAATATTCGTAATGGCTGTATTACACGGAAAACAAGGTATAGCATGTGATATAATCATCATTCGAAATGGATAAAATATTCGTAATGGCTGTATTACACGGAAAACAAGGTATAGCATGTGATATAATCATCATTCGAAATGGATAAAATATTCGTAATGGCTGTATTACACGGAAAACAAGGTATAGCATGTGATATAATCATCATTCGAAATGGATAAAATATTCGTAATGGCTGTATTACACGGAAAACAAGGTATAGCATGTGATATAATCATCATTCGAAATGGATAAAATATTAAAGCGTTTGTAATGCTAAAAATACACAACCAAATGTACAAGTCTTAATGGCCAAGTGCTTAGCATGTGAGATTTCTTATCTCAACCGTCCTGGGTTCCAGTCCCCCCGAAGGCAAAATTTAACTTTTTTTTCTTTATACAATATTTGTTTCAGAATATTCCAGGTGCTGTAGTTGTTGCAGTAAAGACATTTACTGACATTTCTTTCAAAAATACGAAATATCTGTGAACAAGTCCCTTTAACTGGATACAGTGGTAGTTGATACCAGTATTAAAAGTTAAATAATTTAACATGTATTATCATTCCAAACTGAACTACATGAAAAAACACAGATATACAACTTGAACAAAATATTTTTCTAACCATGTATACTGAATCTTACCACGTCTTACTAATTTATTATACATGTTGTATTATGACGTCTTTGACATCAGTGACTATGTAGATACAACAGATCTCAACTTCTTTTATTTCGCAAAATACTTAAAAATATATTTTGAAATTATATATGCACTATATGTTTTAAAATGCCAATATAAATCATGGATTTTTTTGTCAGAATTATGTTATGGTTGAAAGTAAGAGAAAATAAATTCACCAAATTGCTGCAATAAGCCGTGTCATGGAAAACCGGGGCTTAATGCACGTGCATAAAGTGTCTTCCCGGATCAACCAGTGCAGTCCGCACAGGCTAATCCGGGAAGACACTTTCCGCATACAGTGGATTTATGTTTAGAAGAAACTACCTCGAAACAGAAAATATCATTAAAGCGGAAAGTGTCATCACGGATAAGCCTGTGCGGAGTGCATTAAACCCCATTTTCCCATGACTAGTCTTTAATATATTGTTACAGAAATGAAATAACATGCAATATCTTAATCTTAGAAATTTAAAGATTTGTTCACAAAACTTCTTGTTGTTAAGTATCAAAGATTTATTTATTTGAAACCCAATTCTGGAGGAAGATTCAACTTACAGACCACAAAAGCTCAAGAGAGGTTTTACCTATATTCAATATATGTATATTGTCATTACTTATATCCCATATGCGTATATTGTCTCATTACCTATATCCTACATGTATATGTGTATTTTGTCATCGATCCTATATCCTATATGTGGACAATGTCATACAAGACTTACCACAGTGACAAGCTCAGGAGAGGTTTTACCCCCAGCAGCCACGGCCAGTGCCCAGGTTTTACCCCCAGCAGCCATGGCAGGTGCCCAGGTTTTACCCCCAGCAGCCACGCCAGGTGCCCAGGTTTTACCCCCTTCTAAAAACATTGTGTCGGAAGCCGGCTGTGGCATAGGTGGACTCTCGAATCGCACTGGCGCTGTAGCACCCATCTTGACCCTTGAAAGAAGAATTAGAATCACATGTAGTGGATATAGTGTCTGCCTTGAGATCTGAAGATTGCAATTTTGAATTAGAATCACATGTAGTGGATACAGTGTCTGCCTTGCGATCTGAAGATTGCAATTTTGAATTAGAATCACATGTAGTGGATACAGTGTCTGCCTTGCGATCTGAAGATTGCAATTTTGAATTAGAATCACATGTAGTGGATATAGTGTCTGCCTTGCGATCTGAAGATTGCAATTTTGAATTAGAATCACATGTAGTGGATATAGTGTCTGCCTTGAGATCTGATGATTGCAATTTTGAATTAGAATCACATGTAGTGGATATAGTGTCTGCCTTGCGATCTGATGATTGCAATTTTGAGCCTACTTGGAGACTGCTCAAAACACACCAACTAATGGTTTTACCCCAGAAATAGACTCCAAATAGTTTCAATCAAATTAAAAGTAGGTTTTAACTTAAAGCAACAAGTTAGGTATTCCTAGCACTTTCATGTTCTCATTTTTATTTCTTTTTCCTCTGTAAAGCTTGAAAATATTGTTTTTACTCTGGCTGAACATAGGTGAAAATTATCTGAAATTTGATTTCATTATTTCCAAACAGTAAAAAAACATTATGACAACTATAATAGGAAGACAAGATTTTCAGATGCTGCAATATTTGTCACATGCAAAGTGCTAGTTGCAGTTAACCAGATTTCTAGATATTCAAATATTTTCTCGTACATCAAAGCCAGTTTACCATTTCGATGTGGTAGACCAGATTTCTAAATATTACCAATATTTTTCACGTGCACAGAGCTCGTTTAAAGAACAACACATAAGGCCTATTCTGAAACTTGATTAAAATTTCATGAGTGAATCAATTCATAAACTGAACAGAAAAAAAAATCAAATGGCTTGCATTTCTATTTGTCATTGCATGACATCATATAGTAGAAATGACTAGCGTCAATAGCAAGCTTAATATGTGACATGTAGTATTTAGGCAATTTGTTTAGATTGAACACAAAACATGAATAGCATATACATTTCACAACATTTGTGTTGTTATGGTTATTACACTTAATTTGGAATTTTAAACTCTTAATTAAAAGTTAATTGTTATGGGTTAACATGATTTTATTTACTCCATTAAGTTGCTCAGAACTCAATTAGTTGAAAAAAAGGTTTAATATTTAATGCTGGCAACTGATTCATTCTAACTGACCTGCCGGATGTTCTAATTCATTCTAACTGACCTGCCGGATGTTCTAATTCATTCTAACTGACCTGCCAGATGTTCTAATTCATTCTAACTGACCTGCCAGATGTTCTAATTCATTCTAACTGACAAGCCGGATGTTCTAATTCATTCTAACTGACCTGCCGGATGTTCTAATTCATTCTAACTGACCTGCTGGATGTTCTAATTCATTCTAACTGACCTGCCGGATGTTCTAATTCATTCTAACTGACCTGCCAGATGTTCTAATTCATTCTAACTGACCTGCCAGATGTTCTAATTCATTCTAACTGACAAGCCGGATGTTCTAATTCATTCTAACTGACCTGCCGGATGTTCTAGTGGGCGGCTCCTGTCTGTGGGTTTCTGTGTCTGAATCGGGGACACTCCACACTGGCGCCCTCTACAGTGGAAGTGAAATGTGTGGCAGGTTGAAATAAATACAAAAAATCTTGAAAAAATGCCCCACTAAGTTATGCCTTTCTGATAAAAATAAAGATGACGGCATAAATACTTATATTAATAAATATATTCGGCTTATATTAATGACAATAATGTTAATATTGTGATCTCTTTTTAGAATCACAAGTGTAGCACAAGTGTAGCAATTAGAAACAAGTCAACATGTACACAATTACATAATTTATTAAGGAAAACTTACATTGTATGTAACAGTTACTACATATATGTGTAGTCACTGAGAAAATTTGTGTTCTCTAAAATTAATGTGACTATGCCTTTGACAATGACATCAAGGGTGCAATAACATTTTTTCAAGCATTTTTGTTCATTAGTTTTACAGAAAATCTCAAAATATAGCACATCATATTTCCCCTTTATATAATTAATGATAATTTGTAGTGCAAATTTCTGTACTATATTATCATTTATATTGCGAAAGATCACTTATCTACACTGGGGTGGTAAAATCCCACATCGCTTTACTTGTCTGTTTCAGATAAATTCAGTTTTTGACTTATCGCTTAAGTATTTACATAGAAAATTCTGCAAATATTCACTTGTATGTTCAAGCTTTGAGACAAACTAGACAAAACAGAGAGTTCATTTCACCAACCTCGTTACACAGTCTCTTAAAAGAGATTCATGCATGCATCCAGAGTTTAGGCACTTGTATGAGTAGTGCACAGAGATATAAGTTATGTTACGCCTACACTCACCGGTCCCACCACCTGTGACACACTTTCAAATTCCTCGTCTGAGACGTCGGGAGAAAACTGTGAGAATCCTCGAGACTGATAAGACGAGCCTGAATCCAACAAACTTACCAGGTGAACAACTATGTAAAAATTTAATAATGTTTTTACATATAATGCAAACTGTTTATAGTATACTCAAGAAATAATTTTAGAATTTTAGTTGTTTATCTGTAAATATTTACATTGCATAGGCATTTTAATATGGAAGGGTATGCATTCATAATCGTATGAAAGCAATGCCTTATCACCCACGTAGTAATATATGTGTGTCCTATTTTTATGCAAATTATATTTCGACAAGAATATTTACATGAACTAGGAGGTCTTTTACTGTTCAATGTTACTCTGTTTTTGCATTTATTGATAACGTTTGATTTTTAAATGTTTTTATAATTAATATACATGAACATTTTGTTCCAGTTCTTCTTCTACAAAAATCAATTTAACGTTTTTTTTCACTTTTGCTTGATAGTATTCTATCATGCAAGGTCTACAAGTGTTATTATTAAACAAAGCCATTTCGCTAGCAAGTAATATGTACATGTTATGGTATTTTATGGTAAACATTACGTTTCTTAGAAGCGACCACAGGAAATCTCCATGACGTAACATCGGTTCAGGAACGTAGCTTTAAAATGGTTATGATTTCACATTGATGTGTCTATTTGCTATATGCATTTAGATCGTCTAATTTATTGTGCATTTATATCACAGTTAATAGTGATGAGTTGTTTAACATGTACAATAAGACCAAAATGTATTTTGAGATATATATTAAAATATTATTCTTTTCAATACAAGTTATGCCCAGGCACAGAAACGAGCTAAGATACGCCCGTGTGGATGCTATTGATCGATGACCTAGCTACATGTCATCACTTGTTTAGTGATGTCATTCGTGGATTGTTTTGCATTTTTCTCGCCGAGTGAAAATTTGGATATATGGTGTGGATTTAATGCATTTAAACGCATTTAAGTCTCCATCTCAACAGATAATAATAATAATGTTAATAATAAAACAGGATTATCCAGGATAAGTTAAACTCTCAGCCTAGGAATTGTGTGATTTTAAAGTGTCAGAACTCAACTGTGGTATAGAAGTATTCATGATGTGGATTTACTGTCTTACTAACAAGCACCTCTTATTTTATATTAATCTTTCTAAAACATTAATAATGTTTGGTGCTTGTTGGCTATACCAGCCGAAATAGCAGTTCTTCTTGATGTCACAGGTATTTTTGCATTTGTTTAAGTTACTTTTTAAGTTTTGTAGCGATATAATTTATGGAAGGAAAATAAAAATGTTATTACTCATAATGTTTACATTAAATTTCATTTGTCACCGAAAATTGAATGTAAAATAAGGAGAAAATGACATTTTTGTAGGGAACTATTTTATTAATCGTAGTTTGCATTCTATTTTGTGTAATTCTGTTACAAGGGGCGGTACTTCGCTGTTCCGATAAGAAAACTGCTGTGCGTGATATTTCTCTAAGAATGGCGATAAAATGCATGTTAAACAAAAATAATATAAAAGAATGCTATGAAATCATCCCAAATATAATGTAAATATAAGGATTGAAATTAATTTTGGTTACGTTCATGCGATTATGAACGCAATGGTCAAACTGGCGAATTATCCATGAAGCCCTAGCACGCATCATGGATTTGCCAGTTTGACCATTGCGTTCATAATCGCATGAACGCAACCAAAATTAAATTCAATCCTTAAATAAACAACGATTTTGAATATACACGCATCAGAACAATTTTTTTTTGTTTACTTACACTATTACAGATAAAAAACAATAAAGCAAAAATTATTTCGATTCTAACATGACCTGACAACATATTCTGCAATTCCAATGCAAACTATATTTTACAGTTAAGGAACTACTTTTTTGGCAATTTAACAATGGACATTTTTTTCTTTGTCTATAGAAAACTCTGCGCGCGTCATGTTAGAATTGTATCAAAGGCATATCTTTGTATAATTTTCAGTGTATATACTCTATCATAATACATGTATATTTGCTTATTATTCTATGTTTATCTCATAATTGTAAAATGATTTTTAACGGAAAGATAAATTTAAAGAAGTTCACACTATTTATTCAACAATGGCTGATAAATTTTATGCGGGCTGTCAACCAAGTTACCAAGAAAATATAGGAACAATATAGGAATATTTTCACCAAAAATATATGACTTTTTGTCAGTTTTTTTTTCAAGAAAATATAGGAATTTCATAGTATAAATACTTCATTATAACGATATGAGATTATATTCTAGCCCGATAAGTCATACAGTTTGTTTTTTAATGAACAAAACATTTGCTAAACATATTCATGGCAATCACTTTGCAAGTGAGACCTGCATGCCATGCTGTGAAAATACTTTGAGTATTTCAGTTTGATGCGAGCAAAGGCAGCAAGAAAAAATCAACGTATAGGTTCGCGATATAGAGCTACTGTTGACAGACCAATTTCAGATGCGCGAATGACCAACTTGATCAATCATATAGGAACCATTTATGAAATATAGGAAATATAGGTTTTTCAAAATATAGGATTTATTTCCAAAATATAGGAATACAGGAACTGATTGACAGCCTGTTTATGGTTCTGAAGGGAAATATCCGATTGAAAGAGGGGCTGTACAATTTTGTACTAAAATAACAATGTAAAACCATCCATTGATTCTAATGATATCAGTTTATTTTTAAAATAACAATAATAATAAATGTTGAGAATAACCTATGTGCAGAAATGTGTATTAAGAGAGAAATTTAAAACTAAAATAATACTTCGCTGTGCAGCAAACTATTATATACATGTATACATAGTGTCTAGACAAGTCGGATTGATTGATGACGCATGCACAGTCCTTATATTCTCATTCAAAACCGAATGTAGCCATTGCTGTAGGATAAACAGGTCTGTATCGACAGAAAATATATATTTGCATTTTGCAATAAGAGAAATAGTTTTTGTCAATGTTGACATTTATTTGTCTTATATAAACTCATGTTTTGTTAACATGAAATAAATCTATAAAATCAGACAGTCTCTCTTTAAGATGTCCACAGCATTTAAAGAAGGACAATATTACCTGTTGGAGGCCGTTCTAGATCGTCCAATTCCTCTTCAAACTTTCCATTCCCTGCACAATTGAAAATATTTAGTTGAAAAGTATGTCAATATAACGCTCTTTGATATTTTACGCATCTGGAATTTAATGCCAATCTATATACAACTAAAGTTGATCTTTATCTCAAACTCAGTTATTTAGAATTTCCAGTTTTGTCGACGTGAAAAATAATTCCAAACAGACGTCTGTCTTATTTTGCATAAAATATACAATCAAGTTGTAGTGTTTAATGTGTCTTGTAATTGAATAATTGATCAATGTTTCAGATTTCAGTGAATATATACAGGATCGCTATTTTATCTAATGACTAATTGAACATTTGGACATTTCAACATTACGGGTTTGTCGTACTTTGGCTATCTCTAAGTCCTTACAAAATCCCTGCAACTTAACGAAGTTCAGCTGTATTGCTGCTCTTGTTTTTGACAAACAGAAGATAAGCAACATGTGTAATGTCTTAACAAAAACTGTAGTTAATGCAAAATTATTAGTTATTACAAAATATATAACTACTAGTATGTTGTTTATCAAGGAAAATAACCCATATATAACTACTGCATACTCTCAAATATAACAATGTAAATGACAATGACATATTATTAAATTAATAATCAACATTACATGCAAGTGATGTTATGATGTAAAAGACAGCAATTTACTGTATAAATTACATAATTTATAATATTTGATCGCATCAGTCAGCATACCGGTAATATATTCTTATGAACTATTACTCATGAATAATTAATTTACATCAGCAAAATGAGTCTGGGGCATTTTTTTCTGATCAACACTGATGCAAGTAGTACATTTTATCGTTTAAAATTGGAACAGACATATTACATGTATACCAAACTATAATTGTCACGAGTAGGAATATACCCCCACAATATGGCCTTGTCACAAAACTATGGCATCCATTCGAAAGAAATGGACCCGAAGAAAATATTTAAATTTGTGAATTTTAACAGTGTATTTGGAAAAATTAAAGTTCAAAAGGAGCCATAACTCTGTCAACATTTAGTGGTTTGTTACCAAAGTCCAACTTGACCTGTATTTATGATGTTACACCTAAGTACCTAAAACAATTTAAATATGTGAAGCCTTTCATGAGATATTGTCCGAAAACTGTGTTTTTAGGGATTTTTATTCGAAAAGGGGTCATAACTTTGTCAACATTTGGTGGTTTTTAATTAAAGTCGAACTCAAACTGTTGTTATTATGTTTTACCTGCGTAGTAAAAATTATTTAAATCTGTCAAGCCTTTCATCATCCGGAAACAGTGTATTTGGAAAAATATAAGTTTAATAGGGGCCATAACTCTGTCAACATTTAGTGGGTTGTAACTAAAGTGGCACTTGACCTGTATTCTATGATGTTACACATGTGTACCAAAATTAATTTAAGTATGGCAAGCCTCTTTTGAGTTATCGTCCAGAAACCATGAAAACCAACAGACTGACAGACTGACAGACCAACAAGCTCACTCCTATATATCCCCCCCATGAAAACCAACAGACTGACAGACCAACAAGCTCACTCCTAGATATCCCCCCCTAAACTTTGTCTGCGGGTGTATAAAAATCAAATTCTGAAGCAGACCGCGATACTGTCAATATTTTTTACAAGGCAGGCATGAAATTGTGCTGATCATAATGAAGCGAAATAGAAAATCTGACTCTAAATGGCACAGAAACCTATCCACTACTTGCCAAAACTTACCGAAGGCACTACTTAGACGATCGCTACTGGAGAAAAGTCTGAAAACACGACAGTTACAGTGACGGGTGAGAAAAAAGGTGCTATAAATTGTAAACATAGAAACTGACATGTTAGCAGAAACAATATTTGGGATGCTATTCAACTAACATTTCAACTGAAATGGGGATAGCTTGCTATATCTGAAACCCAATTGACCTGTTCCTAGTTGACCCAGAAGTACCAAACATTAAAAATATGAGACCAGTCAATATTTAATCTATACAATTAAATGAAGTGACCATAAACTTACATAGATTTTACTACAGTGTATCATTAGTTGATTTTCAGAGTCACTATAATTACATCTACAGTATATATAAATATTCCAAACAAAAACAAGTTCATTGAAACAGAATGCAAACCTCCTTCAATTTCTGTATTTGATTTTCTGGTGTATACCTTATTTGCATAAAAAAATCCATGTCCAAAAAACTTTTACCGAAACATAAGACTCAAAAGTTTTCAACAATCAATTATTTAATATAAGCCTTACTTATCACAAAACCAGGGTCTGTAATGTAGTGTAAAGATGTTCTTGTAAGAAAGATAGATTTAATTTCTAATACTGCCCAATCAAAAAGTTGTAAAGAAATAGTATTTCAGTGGCTAATAGGCTAATATTAACACTTTGAATAACTTTGCAAACTGTTGGAATATTGCCATAGCTACAAATTATAATTATTATCAAATGATTCTCAAATGCAAATCAGTACCAATCAAATACCAAACAATTTAAAGATGCCAACAATTCAAATAGCTTCACTGGTTGCCAATTTTTATAAATATGTTTTTGTTCAAAAAAGTTTTATCAATTGATTATGAGTATGTAATTGTATATCACCCCAAATGTGCAATACATGTGTGCATTATTCATAGGAAAGACACAGAAGCTTGTCACAAAATAATGAAATTGCTACATATTAACAAGAGCTGTCTCACGACAGTGCACTCGACTATTCAACCGCTTTCTCAGAGTTATTGGCCTTTTCACTACAAAAATGGGCCATAAATCTGATAAAATGCTGGGCTCAGTTATGTGCCTGGACCAGTGACCTAATATAATGACCTTGAAGACATGTGTGAAATTTTAATTGACAAGAGATGTTTGTAAAACATGTATGCCCCCCGACTTAAAGCCAAGTTGTGAATATGTGCAATTGTTAAGATTTTATTTAATGCAATCCCAAGCTAGGTCTCGATATATGGTATCTATGTATAAAGTTTCATTAAAATATCTCGATGCGTTCTCCAATTATTGAGCGGAAACCATTTTTCTATTTTTAGCAACTGTGACCTTGACCCCACCCAACCCATATGCAATCCCCATCGAGGTCTCGATATAAGGTATCTATGTATGAAGTTCCATTAAAATATCTCAATGCTTGTCAAGTTATTGAACGAAAAGCGTTTTTCTATTTTTTGTAACGGTGACCTTGACCTAAACCCCACCCACCACATATGCAATCCCAAGAGAGGTCTTAACATAAGATATCTATGTATGAAGTTTCATTAAAATATCTTGATGCGTTCTCAAGTTATTAAACGCAAACCATTTTCTATTTTTAGCAACTGTCACATTGACCTTGACCACACCGATCCCTTATGATCTCAAGCAAGGCTTCGATATAAGGTATCTATGTATGAAGTTTCATTAAAATATCTCGATGCGTTCTCAAGTTATTGAGCAGAAACCGTTTTTCTATTTTTAGTTATGGTGACCTTGATCTTGACCCCACCCACCCCATATGCAATCCCAAGCCTGGTCTTGATATATGGTATCTACGTATGAAGTTTCATTAAAATATCTTTATCGTTTTTCTATTTTTAGTAATGGTAACCTTGACCAACCCAACCCATATGCAATCCCAAGCGAGGTCTCGATATAAGGTATATATGTATTAAGTTTCATTAAAATATCTTGATGCGTTCTCAAGTTATTGAGCGAAAACCATTTTTTCTATTTTTAGTAACGGTGACCTTGACCCGACCCACCCTATGTGCAATCCCAAGCGAGGTCTCAATATAAGGTATCTATGTATAAAGTTTCATTAAAATATCTCGATGCGTTCTTAAGTTATTGAGCCGAGACCATATTTCTATTTTTAGTAATGGTGACCTTGACCTTGACCCCACCCACCCCATATGCAATTCCAATCGAGGTCTTGATATAAGGTATCTTTGTATAAAGTTTCATTAAAATATCTCAATACTTGTCAAATTATTGAGCAAAATGCGTTTTTCTATTTTTAGTAATGGTGACCTTGACCTTGACCCCACCCATCACATATGCAATCCCTAGAGAGGTCTTAATATAAGATATCTATGTATGAAGTTTCATTAAAATATCTTGATGCGTTCTCAAGTTATTAAGCGCAAACCATTTTCTATTTTTAGTAACTGTCACATTGACCTTGACCACACCGATCCCTTAAGCAATCTCAAGCAAGGCTTTGATATAAGGTACATATGTATGAAGTTTCATTAAAATATCTCGATGCGTTCTCAAGTTATTGAGCAGAAACCATTTTTCTATTTTTAGTTATGGTGACCTTGATCTTGACCCCACCCACCCCATATGCAATCCCTAGCCAGGTCTTGATATATGGTATCTACGTATGAAGTTTCATTACAATATCTTTATCGTTTTTCTATTTTTAGTAATGGTGACCTTGACCTACCCAACCCATATGCAATCCCAAGCAAGGTCTCGATATAAGGTATATATGTATTAAGTTTCATTAAAATATCTCGATGCGTTCTCAAGTTATTGAGTGGAAACCATTTTTTCTATTTTTAGTAATGGTGACCTTGACCCCTACCACCCCATATGCAATCCTAAGCGAGGTCTTGATATAAGGTATCTATGTATGAAGTTTCATTAAAATATCTCAATTCATTCTAAAGTTATTGAGCAGACATTGTTTTTCTATTTTTAGTAACAGTGACCTTGACCTTGACCCCACCTAACCCATATGCAAACCCAAGCGAGGTCTCGCTATAAGGTATCTATGTTTGAAGTTTCATTACAATAGCTTAATCCTTTCTTGAGTTAGAGAGCGGAAACGAAAAGTGGAGAAACTAGCTTACCGAAAAACTTTAACCTGTCCATATAGCTTATATGTAAAACTTTTAAGTGTAAAAAGGCCCATAATTTTGACAAATTTCAAACTAGAATTACCAAACTTAGCATATAGATTCATCTTAATGTAAGGAATGAATTTTTAAAGTTTTAATGAAATCCCTCAAGCCATTCATGAGAAACTAGCTTACAGCAAAAACTTTAACCTAGCTCGGACGCCGAATCCGGGGGCGAGTAGAATAGCTTGCCTTTTTTTTTAGAAGTCAAGCGAAAATACAATTAGGAATAGATTAGGGATATTAAAAATACTCCTCATTTTAACTTTGATGTACACAGTGTAACAATTTTAAATCCAAAAGTCTTGAACTAATATTTTGATTTCAAATGCTTAATTGAAACGCAGTGACCAATTAAGTCATCTGATCTAAACGATGTTTTAAAACTTTTTCCAATAATTTTAATGACATCAATTTTATTAGCTGAACAAAAGTGCAGAAAAATGGGTTAATATGTCATGTTTCTAAAAATAAATCTACAGGCACCGATGTATGCACCCAAAACTTCTGTGTTTTAACAATGCTTCCAGGGGATTACGAAAAAAATGGTCACCAAATATAAGCACTTACTGCTTTCACCAATACTGAAACAAAGCCATTTAAATTAAAAGTCCAGCGATTAGGACCTTTAACATTTATCAAATATATGGTTTAAATATATAATACATAACTCAGTGATTTTTTTAAAGAAAATTCAGAGCCTGATTTAAGAAAGTGTGCAGTTTGTAATTTGTCTATACTGACCCATATGCACTTGTAGAAGTTAGACATAATAATTCATTAATTTGACTAATGCAGAAAATATCTTAAGTCACTTATTTTAAATTGTGGACAAATGTTTTTTCATGTTTACAGGATAACAAATCTACCACTGCATGTATCATAGCTAACTTCAAATCCTTGCTACGCTTTGATTTAAATGTAATTTTATACAAATTATTGTAAATACAGCCTTTTAAATTCGGATTTACAACAATTACATTTAAAAGTATTGTCATAAAATAAATTTAATAGAAATAGAAATGGAAAATTATCCAACAAGTAAATGTAAATGTCAAATTCAAAAAACATTTATATCTTTAATGCTACACATTATTTTTGATTACTAAAAATGAAAATATTCACTATAATTACTTGATGTTCAGTTTAACAGGGGTTTCCTCCTTTCGTTGCCTCAGAATCTGAAACAGAAAGGAATCAAAGTTTCTCTAATTGAAAACATATTGAACACCTATAAACAATATGTAATTTCTTATATTGAACATCTATAAACAATATGTAATTTCTTATATTTAACACCTATAAACAATATGTAATTTCTTACACACTTAAACAAATAGTATGAACTGGGAAAAATTTGAAAAAAAACAAGACATGACCTTTAGGCCACAACAAATTGATCAGTTGTTCTACGGATTTTGTCCAAAAAAAATTGGAGCGAGCGAGCGAAATAAAAATATTTTTTTTCCATTTTCGATAAAATCGGAGGCGAGCGAAAAGCGCAAAATAAAAAAAAATCCTATCATGCCCAAAGTGTTTAAAAATTACTCCCAAACGCCATCATAACTTGATATCTTGTCAATAATTTCTTCTTCATCTGCTCTGTTCCATAAATTTTTGTCAAAATCAATATATATGTAATAAACTAAGCAACTAATTTCTCCATTTCTTCTTTGACCATGTCCTGCAAAGGGTTTTGTGCAAGAAGTCTTCAATAGTGATTCTGCTATTAAATTAACGACCGGCAGTGAATACTAAATAGCCATATCTTAACTATAAGAAAGTAGACCTTATACAAGGTAATTGTCATTATCAAAATATATATTTGACATACCAAGTCATTCACTACCAACAGTTTAATAACATGAATATGAAATGTCATACAATAAACACAAAACAATTTAGGAATCACTAGTATAAGATCTGTATCTTTAAATGACACGACGAAACAACTGGATGCCACCATTTTTTAAAACCGTAAACCAGGACTCACACTGGCTCTTATTTTTCTTGAGCCATTTTTTTTTATCGACTCGCAACATCGTTGCGTGTTTCCATGTCAGGGAATAGTTATATCTTACTGTTTTAATTGCTATAAAATTATACTTCACTGTGCTGTATTATATTAATTAATTATGGCATTAACAAAAGCATTAGTATACTTCGATTTTTATATTAACATTTTTCTTAATTGTTCATTGCAGTAAACTTGGATAATTATTTTTTATTTAAACATACACTCTTAAACTATCTACAAGATGTTAACAAAATATATCCGTTAAATAAATTAAAATTAATAAATAACATAATGACTTGGCTTGCCCTGTTAAATGTACCTTAATATATATTTATAAAGGCTGAACAAAATGTACACCAAACAGATACGTTGAATTTATAAAATGGACATGTCAGAATCAACTTATATGTGTGGATATTAGAAGTAAGAAATCAAGGACAAACCGCTGGTCAAAACGTCCGAAATGTAAACATACCCGATAATCAGTCCATTTGACATAATCCAGACATCCAATTTCACACATCCTTTATCAACAAGATAATCCTTTAATTAACTGTTAATTAACTGCTGATATTACGAGAGCTTGCTAGCAATCATCTTTAATTAGGCAATGAATGCTGACAAACAGCTCGTTGTGTATTCACAAGTTTGATAAAACATGATAAGAAATTGCCAAGTTGAAATACACATGGCAGCTGTGCCAGACTGGGTGTTGGCGATTAAAGGTCTCCGTAATAAATTTTGTGCTCTGGACATTAACCAGTCGCAGCAAAGTGCCTTATTCACGTCTATATCAGTACCAATTGCTTGTTATGATTTGGGTACACCACGAAGACGGCGTTTAACGTAAAATGAGACTCATTAATGAAAACTTCATTTAAAAAAATCGGATGCGGGGCAAACTTGTAGGTGCGGGCGCAAAATAAAAATAAAAATATTTTTTTTCCGATTTACGATTTTAAGGTGCGGCAAATCCGACAAACATCTGATCAATTTATTGTGGCCTTACTAATCAAACTTGGAATTAAATGCCCCCTTTTTCCTCGATATATCTTATATAAAAGTCAATAAATCTAACATCTTAGAAGTTCTTTAGACATGGATAGTTATACTTAAAATCATGGAATACACTTTAAACAAGAGGGCAACAAGGCCCTAGATCGCTTACCTGAGGGGCTATTAAAGCAAGTTTCATGTTGATTGTGCAACAAATGCGGCCTTTAGAGTGTTCACAAGCTTTTTCTTCAATTTGACCTAGTGACCTAGTTTTTGACCCCACATGACTCAGCTTTGAACTCGTCCGAGATCTCATTGGGACAAATGTTCTGGGCAAGTTTCATGGAGATTGGGCAATAAATGTGGTCTAAAGACTATTAACAAGGCAAATGTTGACGAAGAACAATGGACAACTGACTAAAGGCGAGCACAATAGCTCACCATAAGCACCTTGTGCACCATTAATTTTTGAGCTTAAAACAAAAAATACCCCGCATTCTGTTGGCCATGTTTTTCACAATATACCAGTATTAATGAAACTTAAGTAGACATTAATGGATAGCAATGTTTCTTAAATATATTTTAACATCTTCAAACATTCACTTTAGTGTTTGAAGTTTTGCAAATGAAGGGTAAATACTTTGTTATTCAAATTTCATCAACAGTCCTGCACTAAATGCACTGGATCAGTGTAAACAATTTTCAACCCTGATATTTTGCACTAAGCCATTGACTGTTTTCACCTTGCTGAGCCTATATCCAGCTGCAGGAATGTTGGTAACCCCCTCACGGAGCAGGTCTTCTGGGTCCTCTGGAAAACAACAACAAATGATGAGCGGTGGGAAGCACTAAGTACTGATATTAACTGCAAACAAGAGCTGTCTTAGGAAAGCGCGCTCAACTATTCATACCGCTTTGTTGGAGTAATGGACCAGTGACCTGAAGACGTGTGAAGTTTTAATTGAATATCTGTAGTAGATATAGAAATATGGAGTTGTTGCACACAAACTTCAACCTGGATTTCCCAAGTACAAAAAGGGGCATAATTCTGCTAAATTGCAGGTCATAACTATGGGCCTTGGTCAGTGACGTCACATAATGACCCAAAAGACATGTGTGAAGTTTCAATAGAATATCTGTAGAGATATGTACTTGTTGCATGCAAACCTTAACCAAAGCATTACGTTGATGCCGACGAACGGGTGAGTAGTCCAAATTCATGCGATTTTGTTGTGTATTATTGTGTATTTTGTCACAAACATTATAATAACATGTCTGTTTTCTCCCCCCCCCCCCAAACAGTTATCATAACTGGAAGATGGACAATTCTTTTTAAAGACACACTAACTCATTTAAGGGGCCTGTTCACAGATTGGCAAATCAACAATTTTCAAAAATTGTCTCATAAATCCCAAAAAGAAAAATACATTATATAATAAACAAGCAAAAGAACACTTCTGACAAAGCAATATATTGAAATAAATATAGTGTTGTTTATAAATAATATTTAAATGAAATGGATAAGATTATAAAAGCGTTTGTAATGCTTTTCATCGGTATTTTGGAAAACACATGTATCACCTACACAGCGTTAACAAGAGCTGTGGGAGGACAGAGCATTTGACTTTTCTTGTGCTTGTCAGAGTTACTGGCTTTTCTTTATGGAAATTCCATGAAAACCCAATTTTTCAAACGAAATGCATTAGTCAGCACATCAATAAAATGTTTAGTAATGGTGACCTTGACCTTGACCCCACCAACTCCATATGCAATCCCAAGCGAGGTCTAGATGTAAGGTATCTATTTATTTAGTTTCATTAAAAATCTCAACGTCTTCTCAAGCTATTGACCGTAACTGAATGTCTGGTTTTAGAAACACGGTGACCTTGATCCCACCCACCCCATATGCAATCCCAAGCGAGGTCTAGATATAAGATACCTATATACCCAGCCAGAAAGCATATATCGGATAGATATCGGTATATCGATATCGCATTCACAAAACGACCCGATATCTATCCGTTATCGCTAGCAAGCATGTAGCATACTGTACATATAGGATAGATATCGACCAGTTGTCGGCTATTGATATAATAGTTCGATATCTATCCGTTCTCTATTCGATAAAGTTCTGGTGAAAAATAAAAAGTAGATGTATACATTTAGTGTATGTGATATATGTTAAACAAATCCATATATGAGTGGCATTTCTTCAATATGTGTTGCGTTGTCGTCATTTTAAGTAACAATGTCGGATCGATGTTGGGTCGATATCGTTCATGGCAACCAGTAATTTCTCTTTATTTGCATAAAATTATTTATGTGTATCAATCCGGCAATACTAAAGAGTATTTTACTGAAATGAATGTGCGTTCTATGACTTCAAAAATCTTATTTGAAATAGCTTCGAAATTATTTTCGTCAAACAAAATCGTTTTCGGTTGGCGCAAAATTCTTGTTCGTTTAAACTTGAACCGTTGATCTCCAGAAAGGAAAAGTAACATTAAAATGTTCAGTTTCCTCTTCAACGCAGAAAAAACAACAAGAAGTAAGTACTTATGACTATTTGTAGACATCATGTTTCTTTATATCAGCTATTCAAAGTCGTGTAGGCGTAGAAAAATCCAGGTTATTGAAATGTAATGTATTTTCGCGAGTATTGTTTATTATAATTAGTATATTACGATACTGTTTTGTAATATCTACAAATGTAAGTATTTACAGCAAGATAAGTTATTTTTTTACATGTTACAGGTTCAATATACTTCAAATATTTGTATTTTAAAGGCTTACAGTTTAAATTATTATTACTCAACATTTTCTGTGTAATATTGTTACAGTTATGTAAAATTGGAGTGTATAGTAAAAAATTTATTGCATTTCTTTATATGACTACAATTATTAATTGAACTGCTTTCTGTGATCTCAACTTCTCACACAAAAAATAATAGTAAGTTAAATTTACATAATCTTAGCTTTATGATTTTCTATTGCTTCTGTTATATTTATCACAGCTTTTTGGGATTGTTTTATTATAATTTGGTTCTCAAACGTACGAAATGTTTTGAGAAGATAGAATTATATGTAGTTATTAAAAATGAAGATATGTACACTTTCTTGAGTGTTGTTCCAAATTGCACATCATTTTGAAATTTAGCATTAAAATAAACAAGGATGGTTATCAATTCCAAAGATATTGATGTCGTCGAATAGATATCGGACAAATGTAGGCTTGCTAGCTGGAGCGATATTGGTCCGATGTCTATCCGATATACGTCCGATAAACAATGCTCCAATATCTATCCGATCAAATGCCGATAGGCAAAACGTTGATCGGATAGATATCGCTCACGATATCTATCCAATATTGTTGAAAACATATCTAATAGATATCGGACCAATGTAGGCTTGCTAGCTGGAACGATATTGGCCCGATGTCTATCCGATACACTTCCGATAAACAACGCTCCGATATCTATCCGATCAAATGCAGATGGGCAAAACGTTGAACGGATAGATATCGCTCACGATATCTATCCGATATTGTTGAAAACATATCTAATAGATATCGGACCAATGTAGGCTTGCTAGCTGGAACGATATTGGCCCGGTGTCTATCCGATATACGTCCGATAAACAATGCTCCGATATCCATCCGATAAAAAGCCGATAGGAAAAACGCTGATCGGATAGATATCACTCACGATATCTATCCGATATTCACAACATATCGGATAGATATCGGACCAATGTAGGCTTGCTGGCTGGGTATGAAGTTTCATTAAAATATCTCAATGTGTTCTCAAGCTATTGAGCGGAAACAAATTTTTATTTTTAGAAGCGGACGTCCTCAACCTTGACCCCACCCACCCTATATGCAATCTCAAGCGAGGTCTCGATATAAGGTATCTATTAAGTTTCATTAAAATATCTCAATGCATTCTCAAGTTATTTTTAAGCGGAAACCGTTTTTCTATTTTTAGTAACAGTGACCTTGACCTTGATCCCACCCACCCCATATGCAATCTAAAGGGAGGTCTTGATATAAGGTATCTACGTACGAAGTTTCATTAAAATATCTCAATGGGTTCTTAAGTTATTGAGCATACACCGTTTTTCTACTTTTAATAACAGTGACCTTGACTCCACCCACCCCATAAGCAAACCCAAGTGAGGTCTCGATAAAAGATATGTGTATTAAGTTTCATTAAAATATCGCAATGCTTTCTCAAGTTATTGAGCGGAAACCGTTTTTCTATTTTCAGTAACGGTGACCTTGACCCTACCCACCCCGTATGCAATCCCAAGCAATGTCTGGATATAAAGTACTAATGTATTAAGTTTCATTAAAATAGCTCAATGCGTTTTCAAGATATTTAGCGGAAACCATTTTTCTATATTTAATAACGGTGACCTTGACCCCACCCACCCCATTTGCAATCCGAATCGAGGTCTCAATATAATGTATTTAGGTATTAAGTTTCATTAAAATATCTAAATGCGTTCTCAAGATATTGAGCGGAAACCGTTTTTCTATTTTTAGTAACAGTGACCTTAACCTTGACCCCTCCCACCCCATATGCAATCCCATGCAAGGTGTCGATATAAGGTATCTAAGTATTAAGTGTTATTAAAATATCTCAATGCCTTCTAAAGTTATTGGGCGGAAACCATTTTTCTATTTTTAGTAACAGTTGCCTTGATCTTGACCCCACCCATCCCATATGCAATCCTAATAGAGGTCTCGATATAATGTTTTAACCAAATATGAAACCTCTGGGCCTTGTGGTTTCAGAGAAGAATTTTAAATCATTTTGCCATTTACGTCTATATAAACCATGTAAGCCCCGGGGTGTGCCCAGCTTTGATCCCTGGGGCATCATTTAAACAATCTTTATAGAGGACCACTACACAATGTTACGTACCAAATATAAAACTTCTAGGCCATGAACTTTCTGAGGAGAAATTTTTTTAAGTCATTTTGCTATTTAAGTCTATATAAACCATGTGACCCCCGGGGTGTGGGCAGTTTTGACCCCAGGGGCATCATTTGAACAATCTTTGTAGAGGACCACTATACAATGTTACATACCAAATATGAAACCTCTGGGCCTTGCGGTTTCAGAGGAGAAGATTTTTAAAGTCATTTTGCCATTCAAGTCTATATCAACCATGTGACCCCCGGGCTGTGGCCAGTTTTGACCCCAGGGGCATCATTTGAACAATCTTTGTAGAGGACCACTATACAATGTTACATACCAAATATGAAACCTCTAGGCCTTGCAATTTCAGAGAAGATGATTTTTAAAGTCATTTTGCTATTTAAGTCTAAATAAACCATGTGAGCCACAGGGTGTGGCCAGTTTTGACCCCAGGGGCATCATTTGAACAATCTTTGTAGAGGACCACTACACAACGTTACATACCAAATATAAAACCTCTGGGCCTTGCGGTTTCAGAGGAGAAGATTTTTAAAGTCATTTTGCTATTCAAGTCTATATAAACCATGTACCCCCGGGGTGTGGCCAGTTTTCACCCCAGGGGCATCATTTAAACAATCTTTGTAGAGGACCACATTACAACGTTACATACCAAATATGAAACCTCTGGGCCTAACGGTTTCAGAGGAGAAGATTTTTAAAGTCATTTTGCTATTCAAGTCTATATAAACCATGTGACCCCCGGGTGTGGCCAGTTTTGACCCCAGGGGCATCATTTGAACAATATTTGTAGAGGACAACTATACAATGTTACATACCAAATATGAAACCTCTAGGCCTTGCGGTTTCAGAGAAGAAAATTGTTAAAAGTCATTTTGCTATACAAGTCTATATAAACCATGTGACCCCACGGGGCGTGGCCAGTTTTGATCCCAGGGGCAACATTTGAACAATCTTGTAGAAGACCACTAGAGGATGTCACATATCAAGTATGAAAGCTCCAAGCCTTGTGGTTTCAGAGAAGATTTTAACGTTTTCAGTTTTTAAATCTATTTTTAGCTCTGGTGGCATACATATGCAGCAGCCCGGAACAATTTGAACAATTTTAAAAGAAGGTCACCCAAGGATCAGTCCTGTGAAGTTTGATAAATATCTGTCCAGTGGTTTAGCAGGAGATGTTCTTTGAATGAAAATGTTGACACGTGACACACAACGGACGACGGACAAAAGGCGATCCTAAAAGCTCACCATGAGCACGTTGTGCTCAAGTGAGCTAAAAATACATAAAATCTGCGAACAATTCCCTTTAACATGGAGTAACTCGAGATGAGACGCCATACCCAATAACTCGATGGCATCGTCTTGTACCAGGTCATCTCTCTCTCCATCGAAGCCTGAATCCACAGACTTGGTGTCAGAGTCCTGTCAACATGCCATAAATGTAAAACAACAACCAGCAACAGTGAAAGTTATTCACAGGGTTAGAAATCACCAATTTAACACACACGTAATATTTTTCCAGTTACTTTTGTGACAACTCGCAAAATGACAAATATAAAGGGACTATGTCATTGAAAAGGGCCTCAAGGGGGCAATTTCTTTAAAAAATCTGAAATTAAGATATTAATACTGGCATATAATAACGGTTAAAACAGGGTATATATATATGACAGATGCCTTTAAGTAAACACCTGGATGAGTGTTCTACATCTGAACCGAAATTTCAAATTTTTCCTTTTTAGAAACTATTTTCGGACAGTGTTTCAGCTAGGTTAGCGAAATAGCAATATTTTATTCATATATTTAAAGCACAATTAAACTTTATAAAATAATTGTTGATGTTATGACGTCATAATTGAAATGACGTTATCTCAATGACATTTTGAGGTTATGATATATTATATTATGCCCTGATGAGCTTTGTCGAAACGCGTTGGCTATATTTTTAATATATATTTACAATCCCATGTAACGTGTTTGTACTTTTCATTATATAAATTTCTCAATCTGGAATATTGACATTTCATTTGTATGTGTATATATATATATATATATATATATATATATATATATTTTGTACGCAGTCAGAGATAAAAATCCATTTATAATATGGGTCGTGTTTGTTTGGCCCTTTTCATGTTTACATTCTGACATCAGAATTGTGAGTATTTTGAATAACCATAGTTTGCACATGTTTCGTTATGAAGCAGAATAGCGCAGATGGTTAAAGCGCTGTCTTCTGTCATTTCTTATTATGGCTCCTCAGTTGTGAGTTTGTTACCTGCTTGGGGTTTTAATTTTTTTAAACATATGTGCTGATTTGTTTTTATTTAATATCTATGTATTATATTATGTACACGTATTTCATTGTTTAATGTACATGTCTTAGTATAGCCAATTTCTATAATCTTATATCATTGATAGTGCAACAGTAAACCAATCTTATATCATTGATAGTGCAACAGTAAACCAATCTTATATCATTGATAGTGCAACAGTAAACCAATCTTATATCATTGATAGTGCAACAGTAAACCAATCTTATATCATTGATAGTGCAACAGTAAACCAATCTTATATCATTGATAGTGCAACAGTAAACCAATCTTATATCATTGATAGTGCAACAGTAAACCAATCTTATATCATTGATAGTGCAACAGTAAACCAATCTTATATCATTGATAGTGCAACAGTAAACCAATCTTATATCACTGATAGTGCAACAGTAAACCAATCTTATATCATGGATAGTGCAACAGTAAACCAATCTTATATCATTGATAGTGCAACAGTAAACCAATCTTATATCATTGATAGTGCAACAGTAAACCAATCTTACATCATTTATAGTGCAACAGTAAACCAATCTTATATCATTGATAGTGCAACAGTAAACCAATCTTATATCATTGATAGTGCAACAATAAACCAATCTTATATCATTGATAGTGCAACAGTAAACCAATCTTATATCATTGATAGTGCAACAGTAAACCAATCTTATATCATTGATAGTGCAACAGTAAACCAATCTTACATCATTTATAGTGCAACAGTAAACCAATCTTACATCATTGATAGTGCAACAGTAAACCAATCTTATATCATTGATAGTGCAACAGTAAACCAATCTTATATCATTGATAGTGCAACAGTAAACCAATCTTACATCATTGATAGTGCAACAGTAAACCAATCTTATATCATTGATAGTGCAACAGTAAACCAATCTTACATCATTGATAGTGCAACAGTAAACCAATCTTATATCATTGATAGTGCAACAGTAAACCAATCTTACATCATTTATAGTGCAACAGTAAACCAATCTTATATCATTGATAGTGCAACAGTAAACCAATCTTATATCATTGATAGTGCAACAGTAAACCAATCTTACATCATTTATAGTGCAACAGTAAACCAATCTTATATCATTTATAGTGCAACAGTAAACCAATCTTATATCATTTATAGTGCAACAGTAAACCAATCTTACATCATTTATAGTGCAACAGTAAACCAATCTTATATCATTGATAGTGCAACAGTAAACCAATCTTATATCATTGATAGTGCAACAGTAAACCAATCTTATATCATTGATAGTGCAACAGTAAACCAATCTTATATCATTGATAGTGCAACAGTAAACCAATCTTATATCATTGATAGTGTAACAGTAAACCAATCTTATATCATTTATAGTGCAACAGTAAACCAATTTGTTGTTGACATAGTCCCTTTAACTTGCAAAAACATATTTATTTCAGGTGGAATTATAAATAAACTAAAATATGACTATACCAGTTTTAGTTTATATTTCTATCTTTTGAGAATAACAATGTTATTCTTTTCTAAGAAAACACAAAACAAGGTAGATGCACTATTGACCATGGATATTTTGCAAAATTTAGCAATTATATGCCTTTTTTTATTTCAACATTTCACAAGCATGGACCAAAGTCATTTGCATTTTCTATTTTTTACTCACATTTTTCGATTATCGAGTCCAAATACAATCCCTGACCCTGTCACTAAATCACTCATGAACAGATTGTCACTACATGTATATTGTTACTATTTTAGTTTCAAGTATAAGTAATGACTGAAAATAATCTGATCTACAAACTCTACCGATGGTTTTCCCTAAAACCTACACTTGTCTCCATTACAGTACAGCACTAGCAAAACAAACATTTTACTCGCGGAGTCTGACATTTTATTTCCATAACTCATAAGGCATGTCGTGAGAAAACCGGGTTTAATGCAGGTGCGTAAAATGTCATCCAGATTAGCCTGTGCACTTTCCGCCTACAGTAGATTTATGTTTAGAAGAGACTTCCTTGAAACAGAAAATACCGTAAAAGCGGAAAGTGTCACCTCGGATTAGCCTGTGCGGATTGCACAGGCTGATTTGGGACGACACTTAACGCACATGCATTAAGTCCGGTTTTCCCACAACACGCCTCAAAATGTATTTGCTGTGGAAACCCTATGCATGATTTGTCCAACACGGGTTATTTTACTGATTGCCAAATAAATTTGTCTGCAGACAAGTACAATATCGGTGCCACTGTGTGAAACTAATGTTAGAGTTGGAAGTTAATTATTATGTTATTGTTTAACAATATATTTTAACAACAGTAAAAATGTGTTATATATTCTTGGCCTGCAGACAAGTAGAATTTTGCCATGATTTTCGCAATGGTGAATAATTTTGGTATTTCGACACCTATGTAATTACTCAATGTATCTACACAGAGTGGTAGTTGATGCTGACCACGAAATCATGCAGCATAAGTCTGAACGTGCATACAAATGATGGCTGATGCTGATGGTCTACTCCACTTCGATTCACTTTAGAAATAATTTTTGATTTTGAGTTGTTTATTGGCTAATAAACAATGATTATGAGTTTGATGCACAGGAATTAAACCATGAGGGGTTAGCCCAAGTGGTTTAATATGCCGCATCGGAAAGACAATTGGTCTTTATTTACAGATAAACAACGATAAGGCGAAAATTATTTTGATTCTAACACGACCTGACCACATTTTCTGCAATTTCAATGCCAACTATATTTTACAGTTTGGGAACTGTTTTTTCAGGTTGTTTATTGGTAGTTAAACAATGGTTTACTGTGTTCTTTGTCTATAGAAAACTCTACTCGTGTCATGTCAGAATACTGAATCAATCACCATAACTCAACAAATTGTGATAATATATGTTTGTCTGGCGTGAGACATACTGTACCTCATGATCATACTTGCAGTACTATGCTCATACCTGTAATATTTTCTCCAGGTCTTGTCTGTGTTTTTCAGCTCCCAGTTTTGCACTCCGAAACTTTCCAGCACTGCATTAACAATTTTTATTTTTTACCAGTAATGTCTATTGCCATCACACTTATACACTTACGATGTAAAGAATATGGATTTAATACACCTTGTAATATAAAATTTGAAAATGTATATTAAGACTAGAAATGTGTCCACAGACACGGATGCCCCCACCTATGCAGCCATTTCTACATGGCGCCGCTTTTTCTGTATGCACACAAATAATTTTGCAAAAAGAGATTTATCCTTTTATATTTTACTTTCTGCTAATGTATTCTCTTATTGTGTGAAGTAATTTGGATATCACAAAATAGTTTTAGTTCTGACAAAAAATCAATAAAGGGTAGTAATTAAAACTTTAAGGCAATTATGAGTTATGGTTCTTGTATGCTTCACTTACTCTTGCTATCTTAAATCATTCTGTGCAAAATCAACAAAATGTCATTTTTGAAATATGCTCGGCACACTCTTGAATTAAGGGAAGTAATTCACTAACTTCACAAGTCAGGTTTGTGCATGCAACACATCATCTGGTGATCGTGATCATTTCTGCCAATTTATCTGAAAATCCCTGCATGCATGACAATATTATGCTCTGGACAATTATTTGACCTTTGACCTTGATTAATGACCATGACCTTTCAGCTACAGACCTGGTTCTTAAACCCCACATGCCGTCTCATAATGCTTACCACTTCTGCCAAGTTGTTTGAAAAATGTTCATGCCTGACAAAATTATGCTCCAGACAATCCATGGACTTAATTCTTATACTTGACCTTTGACCTTTAAGTGACCTTGACCTTAGACCTTGTTTTTGTGGGCGACACATCGTCTTATAATGGTAATCACTTCTGCCACAGTTATTTGAAAATCCTTCAATGCTTGACATAATTATTGCCTGGACAAGAATCTTAACATATATACATATACTTGACCTTAAAGTGTGACCTTGACCTTGGACCAAGGCACCTGGTTCTTGCATGCGACACCGCCCCATAATGCTTATCACTTATGCCAAGTTGTTTGAAAATCCTTCCCTGCTGGACAACATTATGCTCCGGACATGGTATATGGCTTAAATTCTTATATTTGACCTTTGACCTTTTAGTGTGACCTTGACATTATACAGGAGGGACCTGGTTATTGTGCGCATTACACCGACACACAATGCTTAGTGCTTCGGCCAAGTTAGTTTAAAATCCTTCCATGCTGGACCAAATTATGCTTCACACAGTATCTGTGGCTTAAATGACCATTCACCTTTAAGTGTGACCGTGACCTTGGACCTAGGGACCTGGTTCTTGCGCGGGACACACCATCTCACCATGCTCAACATTTGTGCCGAGTTATTTGAAATTCCTTCCAATGCTAGACAAAATTCTGCTACAGACAGTGTCTATGGCTTAAATTTTTATATTTGACCTTTAAGTATGACCTTGACCATGGACCTAGGGACCTGGTTCTTGGGCGCGACACTCCCACACACCATGCTCAACACTTGTGCCAAGTTATTTGAAATTCATTCCGTGCTGGACAATATTATGCTCCGGACAGGGTCTATGGCTTAAATTCTTATATTTGGCCTTTGATCTTTAAGTGTGACCTTGACCTTGGGACCTGGTTCTTGCATACGACACACCGTCTCACCATGCTTAACACTTGTGCCAAGTTATTTGAAATTCCTTCCATGCTGGACAATATTATGTTTCAGACAGGGTATATGGCTTAAATTCTTAAATTTGACCTTTGACCTTTAAGTTTGACCTTGACCTTAGACCTAGGGACCTGGCTTTTGGGCGCAACACTCCCACACACCATGCTCAACACCTGTGCCAAGTTATTTGAAATTCCTTCCATGCTGGACAAAATTATTCTCCAGACAGGAATAGAAGGCTTAAATTCTTATATTTGACCTTTGACCTTTAAGTGTGACCTTGACCTTGGACCCAGGGACCTGTTTCTTGCGCGTGACAAACCGTCTCACCATGCTCAACATTTGTGCCAAATTATTTGAAATTCCATCCATGCTAGACAAAATTATGCTCCGGACAGGGTGTATGGCTTAAATTCTTATATCTGACCTTTGACCATTAAGTGTGACCTCGACCTTGGAACTAGGGACCTGGTTCTTGCGCGCGACACACCATCTTATTATGCTTAACATTTCTGCCAAGTTATTTGAAAATCCTTCCATGCTGGACAAAATTATGCTCTGGACAGTGATAGAAGGCTTAAATTCTTATATTTGACCTTTGACCTTTAAGTGTGACCTTGACCTTGGACCTAGGAACCTGGTTCCTGTGCGGTACACACCATCTTATTATGCTTAACATTTCTGCCAAGTTATTTGAAAATCCTCCAATGCTGGACAAAGTTATTTTCCGGACAAGAATCCAAACATACGTATATACGTACACACGTACAAATGCACACACGAACATATGTACACACGTACATACATACACATGTACATACGTACGTACCCACGGAGAGGGTAAACTCTTTATGCCCCCCCCATCATTGATGGTGGGGGCATACAAAAAATAGCTAAACTTTAAATTCAAATGTTCCAATACTACAATATCATGTTGATGTATTTTTGTTATTTCCATTGTATTTCCAGATCATGAAGATCTGCTTACTCAATACTGGTACTAGAATTTTGAGAAAACTTGAAGTTCCAATGTTCTAATACTAAAATATCATATGTTTTAATTATTTCCCTTGTAGTTTCAGATCATGAAGATCAGCTAACTAGTAATTAGAGAAAACTTTAAAATTCAAATACTCTGAAATGGCAATCATGCTTTTTATTATTTTCACTGTAATTTCAGACCATGATCAACTGCTTATTGAGTATTTGAAGAAAAAAGAAACAACAACAACAACACATAACAACCTTGTAGTTGAATCTTCTTTAGGCACGTCTCTTGCCAGCATTATCTCCCCTGCCAGAGGGTTGTCGTCGTCTCTGCGGCACTGTGGACCTTTGTAACCGTGGCTACGGTACTCAACATCTTTACTGTCCTGAGATTATTCACGGCAAAGTATTGAACAGGGGCTGTAACTCTAAAGTGCCTATTGCACTTTGGTTGATTACCAACCTTTGTTGAGACATCATGCCCACAAATATTTTCATCAAATTTGAAGAAGATTGAAGGAAAACTGTTTGACTTAAGCGATTGGCAAACTTTAAAAAGGCTCATTTTGGATTAATCAAGGGCCATAACTCAAAAGTGCCTTAGGGGATTAGGTTGAAAAACAAACTTGTCCAAGATATCATGCTCACAAACATAACGATCAAGTTTGATTTCATAGGATTTTAACACGTGAAGGGAGCGAAAAGTTAACTGAGTAATGATGGCGGCGGCACAGAGTCGATCAGAGCTGCAACAATTCAGCCACGGCTCGATTCAATTTGATTACGATTTCAATTATCATTTAGTTGAATATTTTTATGAGATTTTTTGTTCTATAATACATAATATATATGAGGCGCGTCGTGGGAAAACCGGACTTAATGCATGTGCGTAAAGTGTCATCCCAGATTAGCCTGTGCAGTCCGCACAGGCTAATCTGGGAGGGCACTTTCTGCCTACAGTGTATTTATGTTTAGAAGAGACTTCCTTAAAACAGAAAATACCATAAAAGCGGAAAGTGCCGTCCCGGATTAGCCTGTGTGGACTGCACTTTACGCACATGCATTAAGACCGGTTTTCTCAAGACGCCCCTCATATTACATTTTCATTTTATATTGTTGGTTAATGAGTTACATAACTATGTACATTAAATATAGCAATATAAATCAGCAGAGTGTAAACTGGCGATCACTTTACCTGACAAATCGTTACAAAATCATAACTGTAATTAACAGTTTTATAACAAATCATCTATAAATATATAAAAGAGAATTAAATCGAAATTGGCTGGTTTAGTATTGACAATCGAATCGGGCCATTCACAATCGATTGATGGATGTATCGAAAGAATCGTTGCAGTTCCAGAGTCAGTACCTCTAAATCCACATGTTTGGACCAGGCCCTAGTGATGTCCATGCTCTCCTCCCTGGGCGCTTTCTGACCTTTGACCCCCGCCGGGCGCTCCTCCTCAAAGAGGTCGTCAAACGAGGTTGCTGTGACCTTGGTGTCTGACACCCAGCCTGACTTCTGTTTCCCAGCTGAAGATAGCAGTTTACGTTTGATTAAACAGTAATTTGTCTTTCTTTCTTTATACAGGGGCCATATTCCAAAAACATCTTAAGTTATCTTAAAATATTTTCACTTAAGTTTTAATTTTTGTAAAGTAATATTTTTAAAACGAGATATAAATTAATGACTCCAATTACAGTTAAGTAAATAGTTGTTAATAATAAGTCGATAATTAGTGAACATTTAGCAGAATTTCATGCATGCATGGAATAAAATGTTCAAGAAAAATTATGCTTTTAGGCTAAGGATAAGATTTCACTTAAGATGTTTCTGCAATACGACCCCAGGTCTCATAAAAAGACATTGTTGTGATCACTGGAAAGCTTTACTTTATACAACTGGAAGGACTAAGCATTTTGCAAACTAAACAAAAAATAATGTTCTCTACATTCTTGTTTTCTTTTATTAACTGTAATTTATTTTGCCATAAAAACTAGTTAGGCTGTTCCCGACACACGAACAAAGCACAACAAATACTGGAAAATGATAAGGGATGTTAAAGGCTGATTTTCTCAATTCAATTATTACATACATTAAGCATGCCTAGATGAAGCACATGTATGATTTGACATAGATTTTGGTTTGTTTCTCGAAACTGTGCATACTGGGTGACTTCAAAAATCTATATTTTTGACATTTCTTATGTTTATTTTTTATTTTTTCATCAACACATGAATTAAACTTACAATTTTTTTATTAAGAGCTGTCAGAGGACAATGCACTTGACTATTCGAAGTGTAGAAGGAGCATGAATCTGTCAAAATACAAAGCTAAATTCTGGCAATTATTTCTTCTGATGCTGAAGTTGATATTCTGAACCTAAAATGTATTCTCAAAATCAAAGTGAAAAAGGGGCATAACTGTGTCAAAATACAAAACAGAGCTATGGGCATTATTGCACCTGGTGCTGGAGCTGACAACAAATGTACTGGTATATTCCAAGTTTCAATTGAATGTTTTATGTAGTTTTGAAGTTACAAGACTTCTGAATATAAACTTTACACATGGACGCTGACATCGACGTGAGTAGGGAAGCTCTATTCTGCGAAAAGTAGAGCTAAAAATTTCTAAACCAGAAATGTAATTGGTGTAACATCACTGGAACACATTATATACACTTACCTGGCTTTGATTTGCTGTCACTTTTCTCATCTTCTCGTTGTTTCACCTTCTTGCTGTGACTTAGCCACGGTTTGTCATATGAACGGTCCACCAGATCTGAATTTTCAGCACACACTATTACAGATCTGATCCAGAACAACCTTACACTTGGTGTGCAAGTGAATATTTGTAAAAGTACTTCAAAATATAGACGACATCACTTGTAGGTCCCATGGTGGAACCAGAAAAACAAAAGTACATGTGCCCTATTTGTTGTTTTTATCTTGATTTTATTATTTCTTACATTATTTTTCACTTTTGTGCTATAAATATTTAAACATAACAAAAAATAATTATTAATATTCTATAAATATTTAAAAATTCCCAGCTAGGTAATTTTTCCAACAAAACAGTTTGAAACAAGCCTGGGCTAATATTTACCAACCTATTCTTAGACTTAAGACTAAGAATAAAGAATATTCTTGAAACTGCTATGACTTACGGCATTCTTGATTTAGATCAATGACCTTTTTTTTTTAACGACAATAGCAACACAGGTACCCAGAATGTTTGCAAACGCAGAAGTATATTTTCTCGAGTCCAAGTCTGTTCTTAATTCTAGGAATGGGTTGTTAACTATGGGTCATGAATCAACGACAGTAAGGAGTGAGACATGATGAGTTCTCACCCGGACCGCTGCCAACCGCCCAGGACTGGGACAGTGGCTTCTCCGGACTTCGGGGCCTCCTCTGTGCCCGCTCTGGGGACGTCTTCCTCTCATCCGTTGACCTCAGATCCTGCACAGAAAACATCACAATAATCCAGACTTCATGACAAGTGACTTGTCAAGTAAACTCAGGGGCATACCTACAGTCATCACAATAATTTTTTAGAAGGGCTTGCCTATATGGTCAAAAGCAAAAAAAACAAACAATTTCAACTTGACCAAATCCACCTGAACTTGTCCGCAATTAGGAAATAAAACCTAGAGATTACTTCAACCATTTAAATGATAGTTTTGTTGTTCAAGTAGGCAGTCATATGGAAACAATATCAGGAGATTATGACATATTTTGAGAAAAAAACTCTGAACATTGTTGTATCATTGGTAAATGAATCTTGTAATTTCATAATTTTTCATTCTTCTTGTACTTGCCCATTTGGGCAGACATGTCAAAATTTTAACTTGCCCGAATCATTTTTTTACTTGTCCTGGGCTGTGGGTAAGTGGGTTATTTAGAAGACTGTACCTAGGCCAAAAGTGTGGGTTATTTAGAAGACTGTACCTAGGCCAAAAGTGTGGGTTATTTAGAAGACTGTACCTAGGCCAAAAGTGTGGGTTATTTAGAAGACTGTACCTAGGCCAAAAGTGTGGGTTATTTAGAAGACTGTACCTAGGCCAAAAGTGTGGGTTATTTAGAAGACTGTACCTAGGCCAAAAGTGTGGGTTATTTAAAAGACTGTACCTAGGCCAAAAGTGTGGGTTATTTAGAAGACTGTACCTAGGCCAAAATTGTGGGTTATTTAGAAGACTGTACCTAGGCCAAAATTGTGGGTTTAAAAGGTAAGGCCATACATATTTGATTAGTGGGTTATTTAGAAGACTGTACCTAGGCCAAAATTGTTGGTTTAAAAGGTAAGGCCATACAAATTTGATTCTATGTTTAGTGTCCCCATGATTTTTCGAAACCTGCCAACTAGGCAGGAAAAACAAACAACAAGCCAATAAAAAACAGTTTTCTTTCAGAACTTATTCATGGCAATGGTACAAGCCAAAGCATATGTTTACTTGCAAAACTGTTATATATCATCTCCATATTGGGAACTTATTGTAATTCGGTATTTTAACTGTGAAAATTGACTACTTGCACACTATGTTTTACAAATATTAGTAAAAACAACAAAAAGTCTTTTGTTTCACAAGTTGTTTTTTTCGTTCAGGCATCCAAAAACCTACCAGCCCGAGGACACTAAACATAGAATCAAATTGGTAACCGTATGGCCTTTTGTTTCTTTTTTTTTCATTTGTTAACGCTGTAATTTTTGGGATATACATGTACTACTGTTGTATGTGCTACATGTTGAGATCAAAATGTTTGGTGCATTGGACATTGTGATTTAATTCATGTTTTTTTAGGTACGACTTAATTGGCTGTCAAATAAATATTTTATATAAAACTAGGCTTTTTGACTGTTGAATAATGTTGAAGGAGTCAATGATTTATTACCACTACAAAGAAAAGAAATACATTGTTTTAAATAAGTTCATCAGAAAATTAACAATGTCTTTATTTCTTTTTTTTCACATTTCTTTACTATTTTTCCCCAGTAAATGAGCATAACTTTCCACACACAAAACTCATTATTTGCATTTTTGGTATAGGGACTGCAGCTATCTGAATAATTACCGGTATATATAGGATCTGACACGAGCTGTCATTTCATACGCTATTTTATTAAACGAGTTCAGGAATTTTGTTAGTAAGCGAGCCTTTGGCAAGCTTACTAATGAATTTCCTAGACGAGTTTAATACAAGAGATGTTTGTAAAACATGTATGCCCCCCGACTTGCAGCCAAGTCGTCAATATGTGTAAATATTAAGAGATTTTTTTAATATTGTGTGTGCACATTAGCACCTGGGGAGGAAATTAAAGTTGATGCTTTAGAAAGTAAATTTAAAGCTGAAAGAAAGATAGAGTATAATTATGGATTTATTTTTACAGTCTATTATATAAGCATACCTGTTTTCTGTTTGATTTAAACATCAAATAGGCCAAAACATCTCTCGGTATCCTGCAGAAACAAAATGGTCTACGGAGAAAACAGTTTTCATGTTACAAGCCCCTGTGACCTTGACCTTTGACCTGTTGACCTCAAAATTGATAGGCTTCTTCCTTTTTCCTCCGGAGTAACCAGTATACCAACTTGGATGATCGTAGGTCAAAGCGTATTCTACATATCATGCGTAAACGAAATGGTCTACAGAGGAAACAGTTTTCATGTTACATGCCTCTGTCACCTTGACCTTTGACCTGTTGACCTCAAAACTGATAGGCGTATTCCTTTTCACCATACCAACTTAATTGATCGTAGGTCAAAGCGTCCTCTAGATATCGTGCGGAAACGAATTTCATGTTACAAGCCTCTGTGACCTTGACCTTTGACCTCAAAATCAATAGGCGTCTAGGCGCCTCCCAAGTAACCAGCATACCAACTTAAATGATCATAGGTCAAAGCGTTCTCTAGATATCATGCGGAAACAAAATGGTCTACGGACAGACCGACCGACCATCCGACCGACCAACGGACAGGTGCAAAGCAAAATACCCCCACTTCTTCAAAGGAGGTCATAAAAATATGGCATGAAATGACAACATGTGTCAGCTCTTTTTTTCACATGCTTTTCAACAAAACAAAATAAAACCCTTCTAATTTTACCAAAATAAGTTGGTAAATCCTCAAAGTTGTGTACTGACGTGACGTCATTTCACGTTGACAACGTCATTTCACCAAAATAACGCCATGCGATAGGACAGTCAAAGAATATGTAGCCAATGAAAATGCTCAAAATGTCATCTTACACATATGTAAGGTAAAAATATTCGTAATGGCTGTATTACGCTGAAAAAAAGGTACAGCATGTGATAAATAGAAATTCACTTTCACTTGCAAAAACATGAAACCAAGATAACAGACTGGCTGATTTTCCAAAGTTTGCGATGAGTTCACGTTTTTTTCTCAATTCAATGGGCAAAGTTTAAGAAAATAAATCACTGTATACCTTGGGTATGGGGAGAGCCGCCTTCTTGTAGAGACACTTGATGAGGTAGATGACGGGATCCTCTGGCTGGTCATGGACCAACTTCGTCATCAAGTCCTGAATGTCACAGAAACGCAGAGGGAAAGAATATTAACAGAGTGGAAAAATCTTATTTTGCCTTGACCATTTTTGACAAACAATGCTTGCTGCTTTTCCGCAAAGTAATTATAAGGTAATAGTTTCGCGGAAGATCTAGGATCAAAAAAGGTACAGGGTGCTGCTAAAACGGAGCAGGGTGGAAAGCTGGACCAGTTTGTTAACATTTTTAAATAATTCACTAAATCCAGGGTTTTCATTAGTTAAAGCTTCTAATTCAAGTTTTTAAGCAAAGTTGATTCATTTGTCATTGAATGTTGGCAAAACTATATTGAATTTCAAAAGATATTCAACATTGTCAAATTGTGTGTTGACCAGCCCAGAGGGGCAGCAGGGGAGGGGGAACCAAAAAGGAGCAGGGTGCAGCACCCGGCTATTTTGGTATAGATCTTTCCTCAAAGTAATCAATGGCAATATTTCACTTGTTCATAAAAGCACTGATGAAAACTGGGCAAAACAGACAATTTAGTTCATCATCCTGCAGTCCAGGGTGGCGAAATCTCATATTGCCTTACTTGTCCATTTTTGAGAAATGCTTGCTGCTTGTCCATACAGTAATTATAATAGTAGATGTTTAGGAATAAATGCTTTGAGACAAGCTGGGCAATACGGACAATTGATTTTGTCATCTCTGCTGAGTCTCTGCAAATTTTGCTAGACAGCGGTCAAAGCCAGAACAAATGTATAAGGTTCAGTAAAGTCAGCAAATCGTAAACACAGAAACATAAGAGTAAGTTAAGATCAATTAAAGAGCTATCAGATCGCCCCCAAAGCACCATGATAGCAAACAGTGATAACATGAGGACTGACAATGACGGAGACATTATCGGACTAATTCAGTCAATATTCTGCTAAGCTTTAAGTGTTGCATCATTTTATATGTCAGTTGGGTAGCACATTATTGGTAATGCCATTGTGAATAGTTTTCAACAAGGTTGGAAATAAATGTCAACATGCCAATATAAATGTTGTAATTTTATAAACAATTTAAATTTAAAATAGCAAGTTAATTTTGATGCATTGTTCTGTTCCTTTTAGTAAAAGTACATTGATTGATAACCTTACTGTTGCATTTAGTCAAAAGTGAAATGAAATATAACTAGCGCTACAGGTATTTTTTTAGGCAAACAGTTACTCACTTTGATTTTTTTTAAATTAAATGTTGTTAACTAACCACTCTCTAGAATAATTAGTTTTTATCACTTTTCAAATAGTTGTCAGTTTTCACTTTAGATCAGTTCTGTTTTCGTCCATTAGTTTTAAGCTGGTTGAAAAGCTGTCAAGTTTATTTTAGGTAATATTTCATAAAGTATTGCATTTTATGTAATAAATGAACAATAAATGGGAAGTTATGCATTTGAACAATAATCAACATTCAGAGCAACATATAAGGCGCTTATACACAATTCTAAAACACCATTTACTCTATTAATTTAAAATTTAATGAGTGACAAAAATCTTATACTGAATACTAAAAAAAAAACACCAAACAGATTGTGTAAAGATCTGTAGTTTTTTAATTACATCATTAGTGCATGGTTTTAAAATGGTATTTACTCCATTTGGGTATTTTTAACAATAAATAAATATTAGTGTAATTTCAAGTACTCATTTAAATTTCTCAGTACTCAATTATTTTTAAATTATAGGGTAATACTCAATTCTGGCAAAACCTTTATCTGTTGCTCTGAACATTGACAGAAGTTTGTGCTTATTTTTCAACCATGATTTTAATTTAAATACCATTTCTAAGTCAAAACCGTAATTTGGTTCCGGATTTATATAACTTACATTTGCATTCTGAATATCTGGTTGATACATGTAAATAGGCAACCAGACAAGTCAAAACAGTCACCATTTTTATGTGGTGCTACGGTAATTATTATTGTATGCAAATTATTCCAATCAACAAAAACAATAAAAAGGTTCCAATTAGTGTTTTAAAATGATGACATTTAAAAGTTTTTATAGAAAATCATTTAGTTTTTAGGGAAAAAAATGCTTATCAGTATGACCATTTAATTCTCTATCATTAAATTGGTTGTTCAGCGATAGGTCATTACTGTGAATTTAGTCTATATACATCGAGCGGCTTATTTCTCAGTCTAATTAGTGCAAAATATTGCAGTTAAAAAGTTTTTCTAGAAAATCAATTTGTGTTCACGAAAGAAAAGGATGCTTATCTGTAGCAACAACAATTTAACCATTTAAAGGCCTAGTTTAATCCTTCTTGATTTGACACCTTCCCCTCCCAATCTGGGGGTATTGTACTGTGTATTGGCACCCTGCTGTGGTCACAGTATGGTGACCATATCAGCTGAGATTAATCAGCTGCAGAGGTAGAGATAAATTGAAACAGTGCACTCAACTATTGCTCCGTCAGCTGAGAGAAAATATTGCTGACAGTGATTAGAGATTATATGGTGGACCAATTCACAGTGTGGAATACCCCATGGAGAGGCCAGACAATCATTTAACTACTAACTAGGCCTTTATTTATCCTCGATTACCGTAAATTCGCGACCCTAACATTTAATGTCAATAATAAAATTATTTCAACAATTTGAACAGAATATTTTGAACAAAAAATTGAAAATAAATATATCTACCGCTGTTTTTTTAACTTATTTATCCAAAACAACTTTTAAAACTTCTAGCAGGTCAACATTGTTTACATAAGTGTCAGGCAGTCGCCATCTTATCTAACTATCATTGATTCGCGGATATGACATCATCCCATCATTCCTAGAAAATAATCTTCAATTAGGCCGCATGTACAACAAGTTTTGGATTATCGCATTAAACAGTGAATTTTATATATAGAAAAAAGAAATCTGAAATGTAATTCTTCTTTATCACAAAAGCACATTTAAGTAATACAATACCAGTGGGGAAAAACGTTTGTAGGTAAATGATTATTTCTTTTAAGGTGGCTTATAGAATCTAAAATCCAGGATGATTAACTTTAAGCAAGAAAAACATAATCAATTACTGGTTTCATGTTGTTTTCAGTATATTATTGTTGGGTGTGTTTTTAATTTGCAGGTGAATAGAGCCTGTACAATTTCCTAAATGCCTCTTGTGTAACCATAATACTATGAAAAAAAGGATAACATTCACTTAAAATTAAAGTACTCAAAAACAAAAACTTTCCTCGGCCTTAGTTAGGACACTCTGCCGAAACATATACAATATATAGAAGTTCTACTACAACATCGGATGAAAACAACTATTTCCGGTTTGTATTTTTATTGAAAAACACCAAATTTAACTTCCTGCTGTTTTGGGAATAAGAAAACATGGTGTTTTATATCAGGTATCATGTCCAATGATTTAGTCTGTTTAAATGCAGTATCTTCACACAATATTCGGTCACATGTTCCACTGCACATGTATAAAGAACTTCCCGCGACCACGTATCAGCATGCGCAAATGCCATAGACGATCACGTGACAATATTAACATCCGCGAATCAATGGTAGTAGCGAATTTAGGGGAGTTGACGATAATTCTTTATCATTAAAATGGTTGCTGAACATAGGTCATTAATGTGATTTTAGCATATATACACCCATCGGCTTACTACTAAGACTAACTAGTGCAAAGAGTTGCTACAATCTGAAATATCCATATCGGAACGTGTCCGAAATTGCATTCCTGTCCGACAAAGATGCAAGGTCCTAAACATACTTATAAACATGTATCATTGTGTTGCAAATATGTTACCTCAAAGAGGGTTGTTAGTTTGTGTTTGTCCATGTATTGGTGTACTCGCACTTTGGACATTATTGTACAATTTCCCTCATTGTACAAAGAAATAAATAAATAAACAAATCTGGACTTGCAGTTTCTATCGAGAGTTGTCGGCCCTAGTTTATAGCTCGACTTCTCGACATAATGGAAATCATAATCGATTACATATTGTAAATGAAAAAAAGTACTAAATATCATTTCAGAACTGCTTTATAGCTTTGCTGATAAAATCTTAAAGTGGTTGCGATACGACTTTTTATATATTGATAATAAGTTATATTGAATAACTTTTACAATAAATGAACCCTGATAGGTTTTAATCAAGCATTATCAAAGACCGGTTTCACACGTGTTCAAAACAACGGTGCTGAAATGAAAGTGAAAGTTGTTTGTGAAAAAATAGAATGTATTTTGTGTTTCATACTTTTATGTTGTATTGGACATGTTAATTGCACTATACAAGAGTTGATTAAAGCGGATTTTAGAAGTTTTCTTCAAGAAAATGACCTAGTATTGGTGCTATTTAGTAAGTACGTGTACAGTAAAATTGATTTGATGTTGCCTGTATAATGAATTTATGTATGGTCTGTACAAAGTGTAGCAGCTGTTACAGTTAAGATTTTCTCTGGGGCCAGTTTAACCACAACAACGTCTTCATTCAAACTGCGGTATTTTGTACATGTGCTAAAGGTGTTGCACATTCTTGTGACAACTAAAAAATACAAATATTTTTCTACAACATGGTTTGTTGTCCAATACCCCACACCTCAGTTAGTGAGATAGTAAGGAATATAGATGCATAGGAAGTGGTTGTTGAGCTATTGTCATATTGATAGAGGGGGACTGTTCTGTGTTGTAATTCATCAACAATTTACCTTGATGTCGTGACAGATTTCACGTTTAATTCAATCCTGACCAAACTTGGACAGTTTGTGTATGACATTAAAATCTCTGCTGGAATCTATCAGGTCCTTCTCTGTCTTGGGGATGCCACCCACATCCCTCAGATGGGGGAATTTTGGTGTTATTTTTTCTATCAAAGGGGAAATTTTAAATAACATAATATTTCTTTCAATAGTCCATGTCATTCTATAAAACATATCAGTTGCTACATTATTGTCAGGAAAATACAGTCACACTGATTGAAAGTCTTTGTTTACAGGTAAAACAAATAATTTTTTTTAAATGTAAGTTTTTGTTTGAAATGTTAAATTCTGGGGGAATTTCTGACCTTTTAAGGGGAAAAATGACACTGTATTAAATAATTTGCTGGGGGAAGCAGCCTTATTTCAGCTGTAAAAATTACAGATTGAGATATCTGACTATAATGGGCCAAATCGTACCAGGAAAGTCAGAGTTATTGCCTTTTTTATGACATCTTTTTTCTTCATCTAATCTTGACAAAACTTGCACAGCTTGTGTATGACAAATGATGCTGTATTCTGGTCACAAATTGATAGTTATTGACCGTTGTTTATGAGAAAAAATGTAAATTAAAAGGGACTATGTGCAGGACAGTGACATTTTTTTGCCCCTTTTTTGTGGAAAAAATGACTACAATTTGTGATAAATTATATGATCATGGACACATTTGAATGTGGCCCAGAGTGAAACATAACCACCTGAATTATTGCCCTTTAACAAAAACAAACAAATAATAAATGTCTTTGATTTCTAAATAAATACTCCATTTTCTAGAAAATTTAACCAAAATTACTACATTTATATATGGCCATGAGTAGTTTATCATAATGCCCAAGTTATATTCCAATATTTAACCTGGCGCCTATCCAGTGTGCCCAATTCCTGTGTCGTTGACAGTTCTCAGGAGAGCGCTTTGGGTCATTCTGGCCCTCTTATTTTTATTTGGCTTAATATTGGCTCCACATATATGCAGACGAACTTACTGGATGTATGCAAATGTTAAACAGATGTTAAAAACATACCTTTTTCCAAGGTAGAATAAAGTCATGCTTTGACTTCTCTTAAAATATTTTTTACAAGATATGCTCAAGTGAATGTGAATGTATTTTAGATAATTTTGTTGTGGCATATTATGGTTTAATTGTGGCATGTGCAAGCAGAAATGAAATGTAAAAACAATACTACTACTACTACTTGTACTAAATGTACGCCATTTGAAGTATTTGCAATATAGCCCCAAGGAGAAAATAAATAAATCACCTTACTGTTTAAACTTCAAATAGTGAGAAATAGAAATATTTATTCACGACAGGAGTGAATCGGATTGAGAAAACAGTGAAAGGAAAACTGGGAAATTATCGACCAGTAGGTGACTGAAGCTATAAAATGTCAGAACCACTCACATTGTGTGAGCTGAGAGCTTGGTGATAATAATGAGTTTTGATGAATATGTTACAAATGAATATGAAGCGTGTCATGGGAAAACTGGGCTTAATGCATATGCGTAAAGTGTCGTACTGGATTAGCCTGTTCAGTCCGCACAGGCTAATCCAGGACGCCTAAAGTGGATTTATGTTTAGAAGAGACTTTATTGAAACAGAAAAAAAACGTTAAAGCGGAAAGTGCCGTCCTGGATTAGCCTGTGCTTTTACGCTCATGCATTAAGACCGGTTTTCTCACGACGCGCCTTATATTATGATTAGTCATAGTAGAATTTATTTGTTAAGAAATTTACTAATATAACTTATCTTTCTGTTCCCCCTCCAACATGTGTATGCGTTATTTGTAAAGTTTCATTGCATTTTTCATTTTATACATTTTAACAAGGATCACAATATACATTTGTATGTTCTTCGATTTTCAAATTTATTTAAAGAACAAAATTTCTTTTTAAAAAATCATGTTTTTTTCCAGTTTCATTGCAAAGTTACAATGAATTCCAGTCGTATTTCTTGCCTAGCAGGTGGGCGGGGGCAGTGTAACGTTTTTAAAACACATGCCAACAGGGTTGTCAGGTTTTTGCCATGAGTGGAAAAAACCATGGTAAAAACCGGAAAAAACCGGCAATGAAAAAACTGGGTGGCAAAAACTGGCAAAAATCAAAATAATTTATGTATAAAATTAATATAAAAAAACACAACAACAAACAAATACAGTTTAAATTTAATGAGATAGGGTTCAATGTGTTTATATATGCACCTGGTGTTCATATTAAGTGGGGGAAAGGAGAAGACAGACATTTGACTTGAATGCCATGTCTGAGTCAAGACACCTGTTATGCAGCAAAAAACAGGAGAACAAAATCCAACTCAGGTGATAATGGCCTCTTTATTATTGAACTGGGGATACTGGGGCTAGCTAATGGGGCTGCTAATCACTGGAATGTTCCTCAGGGGAACAATTAATGGGTTCCAGAACAAACAGGTACTGAAATTTCAGAGCATGCACCACATTGGATTGTAGTTGTGTGTTAGGCATTCATCTGGCACTTAACATTAATGGGCATGTCCTTGTGGCCTATCATAGAGTTGCTTGCATCATTTTCATGGGTTTAAATTCTTCTAAGCCATTGTAAGACAACCATTCTGTTTCTGAATTCACTCACTATAACTACATGTACCTTCATCACTTGCATATAGATCTACAATAATTATGTCAACAAGAGGAGGAAGAAATAAAGTATGGGACTTTTTCAACAAGGTAGAAAAAGATGGAAAGACTCTTGCCCGTTGCAAGAAGTGTGGTCATGAGCAAAGCAACAAAGCAGAGCGTATGAGAAAACACCAGAAGACATGCAGTGAGGTAGTTTCATTTGAATTAAAACGCTCTGCAGAAGAAAATCATGGCCTGGAAACTGAGACAAGCAGTGCTCCAGCTCCAAAGAAAAGAATTCAAACCGACTTGAATAACCAAGTGTTTGTGACATCGGAAGAAACCAAATTAAAGCTGGACTTACTTTTAGCCAAGTTATTCTTTGCATGTAACATACCATTCTCAGTGAGTGAGCATGCTTCATTTAAAACTTTTGTGTCCACTCTGCGACCTGGATACAAGCCACCAACAAGAAAGAAACTGTCGGGACCACTACTTGATTCTGTTACAGAAGAGCTACAGTTGCAGGTAAATGCACAAATTGAAGGCAAAGACTACTCTTATTGAAGATGGCTGGAGTGACTGCCATAATGATCCTGTGACTTCATTGATGCCAAGTCAACAGGAGCAACAAGCAAAACAGGGGAAAACCTCCGGGATATGTGTAAAGAATCCATCAAAAAGGCATCGTCCTTATATGGATGTACAGTAAAGAATATTGTGACAGATAACGCCAAGAACATGGAAAAAATGCGACGGCTTCTTCATGAGGAAGACAATGACTTGCTTGTGTATGGATGTAATGCCCATTTACTGAATTTGCTAGGACAAGATATTACACCATCATCTGTAATGAAACATGTTGTTGAAGTGCAAAAATACTTCAGAAATCACCACCAGCCCAGCTCATGGCTGGGTGAATGTGAAGGGAGTGTAAAGCCCCAGCTGCCTGGGGACACAAGGTGGAACAGTCAACTGACCTGTCTTGATACATTTCTGAGAAACAGAGAGTTCATGATAAGAATTACTCAGGAACATGGTGACTCTACTGACTCCAACATAGCAAGGAAAGTTAATGATTTCAATTTGTACCAGCAGGCTAAAGATCTCCACAAACAAATGCGACTAATATCTGAAATGTTAGATCGCATTCAGGGTGACTCTGCCAATGCTGCTGATGCCTGCGATGCTTGGTTCACTCTACTTCACCACCCAGATCTGACTGAGCACAAAGATGTCATTAATAGTAGAATGAATCAAGCCCTTCAGCCGTTCCATTTGGCAGCATATCTTCTTCATCCAAAATACAAAGGTGCACATCTTAGTGATAAACAAAAAGAAATTGCAAGAAATTGGCTCACACAGAAAAAACGAGTGTTACATCTCCTCAGTCATCAGCTTTGAGGCCCAGGCTGAACCATATCCATCCTCTTTCTGGACGACTTCGGCAACAAGCATGGATAGCTGTGTTTGGTGGAAGGCTGTGAACAATTCAAACTTTCTGCCAGGATTTGTTGATCTAATGATTAGACTACAAAAACTGCCCGCAAGTTCTGCTTCAGTTGAAAGAGTGTTTTCAAACTTCAGCCATATACAGTCCAATCTAAGGAACCGGCTTGGGATCGAAAAGGCAGGAAAACTTGTTTTCTGCTACCGAATGCTGAGAGGTTCACAGGAGCTGGAGTACTGATTTTCGTATCATAATCACACAATGTGCAAAGTTGAAGGGAGTAGATGGTGTACCTGGAATAATTATTCCAATAATAAGTTTGTAAAGTTTCACTTTTTATTGAAAATATGCATATATTCAATGGTAAAAAGTGCATGTATTTGTTAATTGAATTTGAATAAAGCAGTTTAAACGTATTGTTTTCAATGTCTATAGATTTTGCCATTTTTGCCGGTTTTTTCCAATTTTTGCCATCGGCAAGGAAAAAATAAGTTTTTTCCGGAAAAAACCCAACCCTGCATGCCAAACATGTCCAATTAACGACAATTGATAATTGGCAAGGGGGGGGGGACCACATCTTTACGAGGGCCGCGAATTAACGGTTTGTAGGAGGCGCGAATGTGACGCATTGTATCCACAAATAACAAAACAGGGCCATGTTGTGGTAACGGTTTCACAGTTTGCACAAGGCGTACATTGTTGTTTTTTGTCCTTAAGTGACATCTATACGGTTAACTTATTTACAGTAAATTACGATTACTCTCTAAGTAAACCAATCAAAATGAATCCAATATCAGCCAATCAATTTCTTTAACAAAATTAACATGATCTGGTCAATCTTAATATACGTCACTTTTAAATTATTCCCCATTATATCAACACTGTATATTATACAAGAGTCTTGATTAATAAACAATGCCACCATTATGTGCTTGGAGAAATGAGACATTTCTGTACGGAACGATGAACAAATGAATTAACAATACATTTAACAATATCTTACATTTCTTTTTTATTTGCCTAACACTCACTAAGTTATATTGCTCATTTACCACTGAAACAAATTAAAACAACTACGTACACGTAGTATACATATTTCGGATTCGTAAATATTCTATAAGTGCCGTATATATTAGTATTTACAAAACGAATATTCGAATATATTCGAATACCTACAACGAATATTCGAATATTGATTGCAGTATTCGGTCCCATCCCTAGTTTATGGTTATTATTCAGAATAAAGCTGTTGTTGTTCTTCTTCTTCTTCTTTTTCTCCGTCTTCTTCTTCTTTTAATGTTCTGTATGCAGAACTTAATGGGTCAGAAAGAATGTTTTTAGCAAGTAAGGAACAGGAACAGGTAATGCTGGTAACGAAATTGTGGAACGATGAATGTATAAGACCCATAAATGATATGTTTTTTAAATTGGAGCCCAGTGACTGAACACTCAGTTTTTTGTGGGCAATTGGGTGGCAGATTACAGTGCCCACTGAATCAACATCCACATAATCAATTTTAAGTTGAAAACACTGCTGTTCCAGTTCATTTTTAGACTGTTGCGATAGCCAGAGTCTTTAGTACCACAAATCAAAAGCAAGTATCACGTTGGACATAGCAATAGCACAGTGACCTCCCCTGCTTCACTGCCTTCTATATCGTGGGGCAGCACAGTGACCTCCCCTGCTTCACTGCCTTCAATATCGTGGGGCAGCACAGTGACCTCCCCTGTTTCACTGCCTTCAATATCGTGGGGCAGCACAGTGACCTCCCCTGCTTCACTGCCTTCAATATCGTGGGGCAAGGGAAATCACTGATTACACAGCAAAACAGCACTGCAAAACAATTCCTTGCTATATTAAAGTGGATTGGTCCGCTAAATACTATCAATAAACTTAATTTAATGATGGCTTGGGATAAACAACAAGAAAGAGATCTGATTTAAAGCCATAACGATCACAAAGATTTTAAAATGTGAAAATAGATCAGCTTGAAACACTAGTTTTCGTGCTTGAAGTACATAAATATTCTATAATTAATAAGTTGTTGTGACCTTTAACTTTAACTGACAAGCCCCAGTTTTTCAGCTTTCAATGTTTTGATTTAATCATGCAAACACACGAGACATTACAGGGGAACATTTTGAAATTTCAGTGGAGAGATTTAAACTCCAAAGCCTTTGGAACAGGGCCTATAATTGGCCATTAAAACTCAATTTAAAACACTGATAGTCTATGTTTATATTGATTTATTTTTTAGAATCACCAGATGACAGTCCAACATGCAGCAAGGCACTCGAGTATTTCGAAACAACACCACAACCCGAAATGATCCAGATTGGTAATCACTTGATTATGAACTGATGTGAACACCACTTGATCATGCATTGATGTAAACATCACTAGATCATGAATTGATGTGAACAGTAATTGATCATGTATTGATGTTAAAATCACATAGTCATGAATTGATGTGAGCATCCCCTGGTCATGAATTGATGTGAACACCACTTGATCATGAATTGATGTGAACACCACTTGATCATGCAATCATGTGAACATTGCTTGTTTATTAATTTTTGTGAACATCATTGACCACGAATTGATGTGAACATCACTAGATTATGAATTTATTTGAACAGTTGATCATGAATTGATGTTAAAATCAATTGTTCATGAATTGAAGTGAACATCCCTTAATTGATAAATAATTTGAACATCCCTTGATCATGAATTGATGTGAACATCACAGGACCATGAGTGACATGATCACCATGTCGTCATTTACATGTATCACTTGATCATTCAATTTTTGTCATAATTTAATGTAAATATTAAAAATTGACAAACATTAAAAAGCAAATTTCTTTTTCAGGCTCATGAGTAGAACATTGCATTGTCAGACTCATGAGTAGAACATTGCTTTGTCAGGCTCATGAGTAGAACATTGCTTTGTCAGACTCATGAGTAGAACATTGCTTTGTCGGGCTCATGAGTAGAACATTGCTTTGTCAGACTCATGAGTAGAACATTGATTTGTCAGGATCATGAGTAGAACATTGCTTTGTCAGACTCATGAGTAGAACATTGCTTTGTCAGGCTCATGAGTAGAACATTGCTTTGTCAGGCTCATGAGTAGAACATTGCTTTGTCAGGCTCATGAGTAGAACATTGCTTTGCCAGGCTCATGCGTAGAACATTGCTTTGTCAGGCTCATGAGTAGAACATTGCTTTGTCAGGCTCATGAGTAGAACATTGCATTGTCATGCTCATGAGTAGAACATTGCTTTGTCAGGTTCATGAGTGAACATTGCATTGTCATGCTCATGTGTAGAACATTGCTTTGTCAGACTCATGCGTAGAATATTGCTTTGTCATGCTCATGAGTAGAACATTGCTTTGTCAGGCTCATGAGTAGAACATTGCATTGTCAGGCTCATGAGTAGATCATTGCTTTGTCAGCCTCATGAGTAGAAAATTGCTTTGTCAGACACAAAATATTCTTCAGCAGTTATTACGGCTTGTTTGTTTTTACAGAGATTGTGAAGCGAGTTGTCTCTGATGATGAAGTAGCGGCAGCATTTGGTGTGACAGACTACCCTGCGATTGTATTCTTCCGAAATACCTACCCAGCCCTCTACCATGGTAAAGGCTTGCCTTTTTGTTAAAGGGACTTGTTCACAGATTTTAGTATTTATAAGTATATCATTTAATGTATCTTAAGCATGGAACTAAAGAGCTAAAGTATAATAACAAGAAAATTATACAAGAAAAAGAAAAAATTTGCTCCCACCGAGGTTCGAACCTCAGACCTCTGGATTAAAAGACTTAAGGCCTAAACCACTCGGCTATTCCGAAAAAACCATATTTTTTACTTTATGTAAATGATCCACTTGTTGTACACAATTTTTACGAAAACAACAGAAACACTCCAAATTATGCAGTCATTTAGCGTTATGCTTTATAATTTTATCTATTTCAACTGATGAGCACTCGTTAACTGAACGGTATTCACAGTATATTTCTATGTTCGTAGAGTTATTTCGCTGCTTGATATACTGGCGCAGTGCCTAAATCCGCCACATTTGGGGGGTATTTGTACGATATTTTCAAAAGTTGTTTACCGATTGACATAAAAATTCATAAAAATCAAGTTAGGTTTAATGTGCATTTGCTGTCATGTTTTGGTTACATTTTAAATACTTGGTAAATGAAAAATAATTATTGAGATTGAAGGCCTAAACAGTGTAAAAAATGAGCATGGGAGTACTTAATCCGCCACCCCTCTATATAATGTTCAAATTGCTCGAAAATAATATTCTTTGATGAATTCTGTTTTCAAAGCAACTTTTTTTTACTTCTATTGACAAAACTCCCGCTTTTGTTTAAGGTTCATTTTCATAGTGTTTAATATAAAACACGGTGATCCGAAGTTACTTGGTGAAATAGTAGATCAGAAACCTTGACATGCTTATTCTACATTCAACTATTGTTCTGATATAATTATCTATATTAAGCAGCTCGATGGTTTGTTGCTAATACAATGTTTCAATTTCTTCAAATCTCGTTTGTATTTGTAAAAACAGCTTTGAAACTGAGGCCCTGCGTGTACGTGGGACACATATGTTTTGAGTTTTGGGGGTTTTGAGTAGCGAGACATTTGCGCTCTTAATAAGCAGATTTCTCCACATTTTATTGTATGTAATGCAAATGAATAACGGTTAATTTTATGCTGCACATGCTCACATGGATATAATATTAAAACACGATAATTTATTTTTATGATGGACACCATGCGGGGCCTCAAAATTGCACATGTGCAGTATGAAATAGATTCCACGCATGCAGTTTGTTTGTATTTAGGGGTTATGTACAAAATAATTTGATTAAATATTCATTAATGCACAAATCAATATGAAAACTTCCCAGTGTTGTTAAGTGAAAGTATCTGATTGATCGAGATCAACAAAATATCAATCGCCGATAAAAAACTCTTATTCGGATGGGGTGGCGGATTTAGGCAAGTGGCGGATTTAGGCGCTGCGCCAGTACACTATTCTTTTATTTTTGGAATCTGTTGAAAATTTGTCAACTTGTCAATCTGTGAAAAGGTCACTTTAAGTTGTAGTACAAACATTCATTTATGGAAGTATTCTACAGAATTTTTCCTGTATTTTAGGATATTAAGTTGTGTGTGTTTGCTTACAGAATGTGTCAAGCTTGTCTCAATAAGCCTCAGGCTTTTGGCACCATCAAGTTAAAATTAATAGGTTGTAACTAAACTATTATACACGTATAAACTATATATGGTATATTTGAACCTGGCAGGAAATCTGAACAAAATTGTTCCATTTGAAATAAATAGAATACATTCTTTTAGGATCTGTGATGCAAATAGCATAATAATTATGCTTTTATTTCACTACAATTTAGAGTTTACTTCTGTATTAATGATAGCAATAAAAATTAGTAGCCAGATATTTTCCTTTCATAAAATTACCTGTATTAACTAGATTGGTGATAGCAATAAAAATTAGTAGCCAGACTTTTTCCTTTCATAAAAATACCTGTCATTTTAAAGTAATTTTCCTAGGAAGTGTATAAATATGCCACATTTTCAAATAAGTTCATACAATTTTGTAGCCATGGGCTATTTTGGCTGCTTATATTACACAAAGGGATATTTAATCGAGGATTGAGCGTAAAACTCTTGTATCTGTTATAGAAATGTTAAGCAGATACAACAGTTTCACACTCAGCCCTCAATTAATAAAATACATTGAAAATATACATTGTCTGATGAAAAATACAATATGAAAATGTCAACTTACAGGAGAACTTCAGAGCCTAGAGGATGTCGGCGAGTTTGTTGAGTGGCAGACGAAAGCTGTTTCCATAGCAACCGTAGAGCTGTTTGAGGACTCTTTTGAGCACCTGACACAGGCTGCATCAGGAGCCACAACTGGCGACTGGATGGTTCTCTTGTACGAGAAATGTGCATGCGGAGTTGTTAATCTTTAGTGGATGTTAAGTTTCACTCTTTGTACTTAGTAACGCTTTACAAATACTAAACTGTAAAAATATACGTAGGAATCAGGGCCCATAACTCGGGACTAGATAGTTCTGTTGTATGAGATTTGTTGGTCAGAGTTGTCTTTCCTTTTTTTGGAAGTTGAATGTAAACCAAATCCTGATAATTTTTAAACAATCGTTTTGATATCTACATATTAATGATATAAAAATGGTATTAAGGCCTTAGGAGGAACAACTTGGGATTGGTTGGTTGTTTTATGTGAGATGCAACGTGCATTTGGAAGTTCAATTTCTACCTAACCATGATAACTGGTATTTTAAAACTAAAATTTTATAATCTTAGAGAGGAATGGAGAAATCAGGGGCCAGAACTGAGACTGAATACTAGTAGTTTTCTTGTATGAGATGCTAAGTCCTTGCAGAGTTGTGGTTCTTGAGTTGATCTAATTGTTTTCTTAGCTCTTTTATAGACTGCACTCACTGCAGGTATTTGAAACTAAAGTTTTGACATATGCTAGTAGAAAAATGATATGTAGGCATCAGGGGTCACAACTGGATGGTTTTCCTGTATGAGATATTTGTGCATCAAAAGTTGTCTCTCTTTACTTGATACTGGAATTAGCAATTAGTTAAAATGCACTGAAGACCAGTATTTTAAGACTTAAATATGATATCCAGATGCCAAAAAATGCTCATTTAGAAATTTAAAGAGATTTAAAATACAAATTATTAAGGGTTGGTTATAAATTTATTTTGTATATTATTAAGATATGTATGTGAAATGCAAGAGACAAAAATATTATTTCATAAACTGCTATTCAATTTCAATATTAGAAAATATGTAATTAGTGCTTGTAGTTTGCAGAACTTTGTCAAAATTATCAATTGGCTAATAATCCAAGACCAGATGTTCTGGTTGAGGTTAGTAAAATTTTATTTTAAAAATCTCAATAACTACATAGAATAAGATTAAGAACAAACAACAAACGAAAAGAACAACAAAAAAACTCAAAAGACAAAAAACAGCTATTTCTTTGACTGCTGGTGTATCTTATGTAGCCATGCTAGCAATTATCTTTGTTTTTTAGTTACACACCGCAGTGTGAGGAATGTATCCAGATGATACCAGCCTTCGAGAGCGCGGCTCTAAGGTTTGAATTCATCTGTAATTATTTATTGGTATTTTATAATGTTTTATTTAATAATATATTTTTGTTATGTGATAATATTCAGGTTGATTATTAATTTGTACATCCATCTGTCCATCAATCCATTCCTTCAATTTCTAATCATTGTTTACTTTCTTATTTATGGTAAGCTCACAGTTTTTAAGTATATTTTATTGTAATATCGTAAACATAAACCCTCTAAGATTTATAGCTACATGTTTTTCATCTACCACTTTTTTTAATCAAAATATTCCTTGGTAAGTGTTCACATTGAAAAACTTTGCTACTGCAGACGTTTGCTTTTTATGCTAGGAGATTAGAAAACATAATTATTGTGAATTTGATTAAATATAACATGAATAGAAATCTTGCCACAATCTGTTAATCTGTTTATTTTAAGCAAAATCTTCATAAGTTACAAAAACATGAACATGAAAATGTGAGTGTACATACTAGTAACTGATAAGCCCGATATGTACATACTAGTAACTGATAAGCCTGATATGTACATACTAGTAATTGATAAGCCTGATAGGTACATACTAGTAACTGATAAGCCTGATATGTACATACTAGTAATTGATAAGCCTGATAGGTACATACTAGTAACTGACAAGCCTGATAGGTACATACTAGTAACTGATAAGCCTGATAGGTACATACTAGTAACTGATAAGCCTGATAGTTACATACTAGTAACTGATAAGCCTGATAGGTACATACTAGTAACTGATAAGCCTGATAGTTACATACTAGTAACTGATAAGCCTGATAGGTACATACTAGTAACTGATAAGCCTGATAGTTACATACTAGTAACTGTTAAGCCTGATATGTACATACTAGTAACTGATAAGCCTGATAGGTACATACTAGTAACTGATAAGCCTGATAGTTACATACTAGTAACTGATAAGCCTGATATGTACATACTAGTCACTGATAAGCCTGATAGGTACATACTCGTAACTGATAAGCCTGATATGTACATACTAGTAACTGATAAGCCTGATAGTTACATACTAGTAACTGATAAGCCTGATATGTACATACTAGTAACTGAAAAGCCTTCTAGGTACATACTAGTAACTGAGAAGCCTGATAGTTACATACTAGTAACTGATAAGCCTGATAGGTACATACTAGTAACTGATAAGCCTGATAGGTACATACTAGTAACTGATAAGCCTGATAGGTACATACTAGTAACTGATAAGCCTGATAGTTACATACTAGTAACTGATAAGCCTGATAGGTACATACTAGTAACTGATAAGCCTGATAGTTACATACTAGTAACTGATAAGCCTGATATGTACATACTAGTAACTGATAAGCCTGATAGGTACATACTAGTAACTGATAAGCCTGATATGTACATACTAGTAACTGATAAGCCTGATATGTACATACTAGTAACTGATAAGCCTGATAGTTACATACTAGTAACTGATAAGCCTGATAGGTACATACTAGTAACTGATAAGTCTGATATGTACATACTAGTAACTGATAAGCCTGATAGTTACATACTAGTAACTGATAAGCCTTATAAGCCTGCTGTCACAATGTATTTTTATGACAGGAATAATGTCTGTGTATTATGTACATTAACATATACATGTACTCAGCCAAAAAAGAAACCTGACAGTTTGAGTTTGAAATTAGTCTGGGAAGCAGAATAGTGGATCAAAATGCAGCATAAAGAATAGTTGAGTATTAATACATTATATTTTCATAACACAGATGTGCAATTTGATTTTTCTCAGGAATGTGCCAAAAAAGCTTGGTTTTTGACATTGTGGTTGAAATTTATAATGCAGGGGCAGAGGTAGCGTTACACAGTTTCACATATGTGTAACGCTCTCCTGGAACAAACTTTTGAGCCCCAACCCATTGAGAAACCCGAAGGTTATCCTGGCTGGGGTTTGGGTCACTGAATGAATCCTGATAAAATATGTAGTTTTTCTCAATAATATTAAATCTAGCTTCTAGAGAGTTTGATCTAGGATACGAAAAAATTGCATTTGTTTACTTATTTACAGCTACATTTGGTAGTCATTACAAAGGGCTGAAATTATAACATAACGCGTTCTCTGTTGTTCATTTAAGCGTAATTGTTTCCCTTGAAAGTTTCATGGCGCCAAGATACAAAGCTAAAGTTATGTCATTAAAGTTAAAGTTATATAGTTATGAAGTTATAACTAAAATTATGTTAAGTTATATCATACAGTTAAAGCATGTTATAAAGAAACGGGTTTCAGTTTTGGCTGAGTATAAATTTATATAAATACATAACTTTTGTATGTCTCAGAACTTTGCATCTGTGTAGGGTGAAGCACTGGATGAACTTTGCCAAGGTGAATATCGAGGAGAACAAGAAATTGGCCGAGAGGTTTAAAATCAGTAAATGTCCGACTGCCAAGCTGTAAGTCATGCGATGTTACAGACAAAATCTTGCTATTAATGTTATTGTAGGCTTCATGTTTTGTAAAGAAACATGATGCATCTTTATAGACTATCATTCAACAAGTGAAAGTAATAGGTTATTGCTGTTGGTTGAGGCTAGGAATTGAAAAGACCTGATGACCCAAGATCAGTAGCATTTATTAACACAAACAAATTGTTACTGTGACAAATGTATACTAAAGAATTTGAATCCGAATCAGTAAAATACTGTATAATTGTGTATGTTTAAGTATGGTATCAAACGATTTGATTACTGTCAGTATATAACCTGATGAGAAATAGATGTCCAACATATAATAATAATTATGAAAAATGGTGGTATGCTTTGAACTCTTATGTGCTACCTTTTGACTATGAACATTGTACATTAGGAACATAATTATGCCCCCCCTTCGAAGAAGTGGGGGTATATTGCTTTGCATCTGTCGGTCGGTAGGTTGGTCGGTCGGTCGGTCTGTCCGTAGACGATTTCGTTTCCGCACGATATCTAGAAACGCTTTGACCTACGATCATTTAAGTTGGAATTCTGGTTACTTGGGAGGAACAAAAGACGCCTATTCATTTTGAGGTCAACAGGTCAAAGGTCAAGGTCACCGTTGCTAAAAAAGAAAAACGGTTTCCGCTGAATAACTTCAGAACGCATCGAGATATTTTAATGAAACTTTATACATAGATACCTTATATCGAGGCCTCGCTTAGGATTGCATATGGGGTGGGTGGGGTCGAGGTCACTGTTACTAAAAATAGAAAAACGGTTTCCGCTCAGTAACGTGTGAATGCATCGAGATATTTTAATGAAACTTCATACATAGATACCTTATATTGAGACCTCGCTTAGGATTGCATATGGGGTGGGTGGGGTCAAGGTCACTGTTACTAAAAATAAAAAAACTGTCTCCGCTCAAGAACTTGAGAACGCATCGAGATATTTTAATGAAACTTCATACCTGGATACCATATATCAAGACCTTGCTTGGGATTGCATATGGGGTGGGTGGGGTCAGGGTCACCATACTAAAAATAGAAAAATGGTTTCTGCTCAATATCTTGAGACTGTATCGAGATATTTTAATGAAATTTCATACAAAGATACCATATATCGAGACCTCGCTTTGGATTGCATATTAAAAACAATTCTTAACATTTGCACATATTCACAACTTGGATGCAAGTCGGGGGACATACATGTTTTACAAACATCTCTTGTTTGGTAAATGCTGAACAGGTACTTTTTGGTTATGATCCAATGTTTTGACTAAGAACATGGTATAATTTTCTCAAAATTTTGTATGTTTTGATCCAGGTACATTTTGGTCATGGTTTGTTTATCCAGATGCCATATAACCACAGTATTAAATGACCTTCAGATGTGTTTTTCAGCTTCAAGCAAGGTAAAATGTACCACTTTGAGCCTGAGAAGTTTGACTCCCACTCCCTCGTCTCGTTTGTCGATGGCTGGTTCAGGAACGTGAAGTCTGTCCCCGTACCAAGGGAGCCCACTACATTGTAAGTGTACTGTAACCTTAACCCTGACCTTATTAGCATTTGTAGTAAATGTCGTTTCAGTATTTACTGGACATTTGTGTGTTTTACTGTTTGCTGGACATTCTCAGTGGTTTTATAATCCATATGACATTAGAAAGTAGTTTCAGCTTTTCACATGACTTTTTAGTGGTTTCATTATTCTTATGTGATTCTTAGTGGCTTCATTATTCACATGACATTCTGAGTGATTTCAGTATTCATATGACATTCTAAGTGGTACATGACATTGTTAGTGGTTTTATTATTCACATGACATTCTTAGTTGTTTCAGTATTTACATGACATTCTCACATGACATTTTTAGTGGTTTCAGCATTCCCATTACATGTGTAGTGGTTGATATTGTTGACATGACATTCTCACATGACATTCTTAATGGTTTGAGCATTGACATGACATTCTTAGCAGTTTCAATGTTCACATGACATTCTCACATGACATTCTTAATGGTTTCAGTATTCACATGACATTCTTGTCAGTGTCAGTATTCACCTGCCATTCTTAGTGGTTTCAGTATTCACGTTACATTATCACATGACATTCTTAGCGGTTTCAGTATTCACATGACATTCTTAGTGGTTTCAGTGTTCACATCACATTCTTAGTGGTTTCAGTATTCACATGACATTCTGTATAGTTTGGGCATCCCAATTGTATTCTTTAAGTACGAGTACTTACAGGTCAATGTTAGTGATTTCAGTTTTGACATAGCATGCTTAGTATTCATGCATTGTGTTGAACTTGGTTTTAGTATGACATGGAGACACACTTTACATTAAAGAATGGATCATGTGACACCACCCTGGAATTGGTTAGTTCACACGTCCATGGTATTCACCCTCAAGAACAAGCATCTGCCTATGCTTCTATCACCTCTGCACTGTACATCCACTTTGGATATACAAACATTATGCATGCATTTGCACTATGAAAATGTATGCTTATAATTAATTATTGACTCAGAATAACTTTTTCACAGTTGTTCACTACATCTAACAAATAGGTTTTGCACTTAGGCCATCGACAATGGACGGCGCTTTTCATGTTTTTATAAGATATAACCTGCATTAAATTTTCCCGTTTTATTTCATCATCATTTGTTTTAGTGATCTTTTGACAGAATCCATTGCGCGGTACATTAAGGTGAGTGTTTACGACTATATTCCAGTAGCTAGTCTGGGGGATTAGGTGTATAACACTCTGGCTTCACACCCCAGGGCTGGAAGGTTTGGGCATGCTGTGTTAACACTATATTTAGTGTACTACAGTGGTACACCCCACGGTTTGAAGGTTAGGTCCGACTCTACGCCACTAATTCGTCTTTTGCATTCGGTGATGACAATAGATTTTGTGTTTTACTGTGTAACGCTTTGACTAACAACCAGTGTTTGAATGTTCAGCTCGCTCTATACCCTTATGAAATAACTTTTTTGCACTAGGCGTTCAGCCAAGGTGGAATATTATAGTTGCATGTCACCAACCTGTGCCATTACAAACTAACTCTTTGCCATTGGGCGTAAATCTGCTGTGAAGTGTAGGTCTATCAGTAGCTTCTCATCACCGAGTGCTAATGTGTAACATGCTGTTTTCATTTGCCAGGGTTTGAATCCTGGGTCCCCATCTTCAAACCCATTTTGCATGAGACTTAAACCTTAGTGCAATTCAAAGCTCGCATTTGAAACCGATACCGTGTATTCACCCCTCCCCCAGAGTAAGTAAACGAACTTGCATGCCCTTCTGTCTTCTTGGATTTATGGAAGATAAACCTGTTGCGCTCAATAAAAATAAGTTATAGGTACCGTACATAAAATTGGTAATTGGATTTCTTGTGTGGCAGGTTGAATTTATTGTACTAGTATGAGATCGTGACGGAATTTGTATCTGCAAATGCTTTCGGAATAGGTGTTTGCCTTTTGTACTTGGCATGAAGATACTTAATAATCTTTGCGCTAATAGTTCAATATATAACATATAATTTAGAACATAACTAACAATTTCTTTGATTACATGCATATACATAAATAAATAATAACTAAATACAAACATGTACATTTAAGTAAAACTACATTAGTGCCAATATGGTAGTGGTCAGTAGTTATGCTTTTTCGACCAGTTTCCTTTCGGTTTATCTACTGGACAAATACGATATAGTCTGTAGTTAACACTTCATGATGGATCCAGTCATGCTCTAAGAAAAAATAGTGAAATATAAATTGCAACAGTTTGTCTTAATATTTTAAAGTTTAAAACAAATTTTGTATTGATGCGCGAGTGGTCGCATATTATGCCCCCCTTCGAAGAAGTGGGGGTATCTTGCTTTGCACCTGTCGGTCGGTCGTCGGACGGTCGGATGGTCGGTCTGTCCGTAGACCATTTCGTTTCTGCACGATATCTAGAGAATGCTTTGACCTACGATCATGAAAGTTGGTATGCTGGTAACTTGGGAAGAAAGGAAGACGCCTATACATTTTGAGGTCAGCAGGTCAAAGGTCAAGGTCACCGTTGCTAAAAATAGAAAAACTGTTTCTGCTCAATAACTTGAGAACGCATAGAGATATTTTGATAAAACTTCATACATAGATACCTTATATTGAGACCTCGCTTGGGATTGCATATGGGGTGGGTGAGGTCAAGGTCAAGGTCACGATACTAAAAATAGAAAAACGGTCTCCGCTCAATAACTTGAGAACGCATCGAGATATTTTAATAAAACTTCATACATAGATACCTTATATTGAGACCTCGCTTGGGCTTGCATATGGGGTGGGTGAGGTTAAGGTCAAGGTCTACATTACTAAAAATAGAAAAAACGGTTTCCGCTCGATAACCTGACAACGCATATTTTAATGAAACTTCATACATATATACTTTATATCGAGACCTCTCTTGGGATTGCATATGGGGTGGGTGGGGTCAAGGTTAGTATTACTAAAAAATAGACTAACGATTTCCGCTCAATAACTTAAGAATCCATAAAGATATTTTAATGAAACTTCATGCGTAGATACCATAGATCGCGACCTCACTTGGGATTGCATATGGGGTGGGTGGGTCAACAGGTCAAAGGTCAAGGTGACAGAGGCTTGTAACATGAAAACTGTTTCCTCTGTAGACCATTTCGTTTCCGCATGATATGTAGAATACGCTTTGACCTACGATCATCCAAGTTGGTATGCTGGTTACTCGGGAGGAAAGGAAGACGCCTATCAATTTTGAGGTCAAAGGTCAAGGTCACAGGGGCTTATAACATGAAAACTGTTTTCTCCGTAGACCATTTTGTTTCCGCAGGATATCTAGAGATGTTTTGGCCTATTCAATGTTTAAATCAAACAGAAAACAGCTAGGTATCCTTATATAATAGACTGTAAAAATAAAACCATAATTACAATATTAAACAAAATCTCTTAACAATTGCACATATTGACGACTTGGCTGCAAGTCGGGGGGCATACATGTTTTACAAACAACTCTTTGTTTCCTAGGAGCAAATGCAAAGCGGTAACAAATTGGTGTTTGTTGCTATCGTCATGGGAGGACTCGCCCTCGTGGTAGCCATATTGGTGTGCGTGTTGCGAAAACCCAGCGGGGAGAGACAAAAACAGGAATAGACCCCTTGAACAGTATAGATATATATGTAGTGAAAATTAATTATTTAGAGATAAATCTACAAAGTGTCATTGGGGTCCCTGTCTGTTATGATTTCAAATGAATAACGGTATGCGAAGTGAGTGTTTAAACAATCAAACGCTCAAAATGTGGATGTGATTTCAAAATAAGCAGTTGTTATTCCAACCACATTTCATTCAGTGAGCGAGCATGATGCTCGTAAGATTGAGCATGATGCTCAATAAACGAGCGTGATGCTCGATACACGAGCATGATGCTCCATCGATAGTGCTAGGATTACGAATATGGTCTTTATTGCCTAAGCCAGCTTGATGCTCCAAAAACTAGCATCACGCTCGAATTGACGATGCTCGATCTTATGAGCATGATGCTCGGCCGAAAGAGCAAGATGCTCGTTTACTGAGCTTCATGCTCATGCTCGATCTTACGAGCATGATGCTCGTTTCTATGAGCATGATGCTCTCTTAGATATTAAAGACCATAATCGTACTCCATAACATTACGCACAATTGGCCTCGTGTTATAGAACTATGCATGTACGTCCTGGTTATATAATACGACATAACCGGAGAGCTAGATACAAGACTAACATGTCATTAATAGTCGGTAGACTTAACTAACAATAGACATAGCTGTGCAGTAAATACCAATTTATCTGAGACGGGTACGTGTTTACAGAAGCTTTAACTTCAAATTAACAAGAGGCACACGAGTGCCTGTATCACCCAAGTGGAGGACCACCAAAGGAACATTTCTATGAAGTTTCTTCAAAGTCGGCAGAACGGTTTCAGAGGAGATGTCGTTTAAAGAAAAAGGTTTGAGGACGCATGGACGCACGCTCTCACGCACGATGGACAAACTGCCATGGCATAAGCTCGCTGGCCAGTGGAGCTGAAAACAACACATTTACACGTATTTTTATTTAATTTAATTTTGTATATAACATTTCACTCTTTTATGGGTCAAACTTGTGGCAGATCTGATTCTTCATTCCGTCAGGTTCTTTCCCAAAAGAGGCCTAACAGAAAGAAAGTAAGTTTAGTTACAAAATGAAAACGATGAGTTAAAGTCCTTAATGTTCAAGGTTGCCTATGCAACAAAAGGTGCAGTACTTTGAATTTGTCAGGTGCTACTACTGGAGACTATATATACCCTATGCTTCTACATGGACAGCATACAACAAAACGAAAGCTTTCAAAGACTCATATACTTATCGTCACAAACATACTGCTTTATTCTCTATTATATGTACACGTATTTCTAGAAAGCAATCGGAGAGCGCAGACCTCCGGCGAGACATAGAGCATAATGCGAAGTTTGTCATATCTCCTAACAATGCAGATTCCTTTAAAAATATTGGATGCAGACAGTGATCCGGACCACCACCAAAATTAATCATTTGTTTATCGACACTTACAATCTTCTTAGGAAAAGTCATGCATACCCGTTCCCAATAATTTGCATAAAGTTGCAAAACAACTTGAAGATTTACCAGCGCCGACGAAAGCATAACGTCCTCGGCGTAGTATTCATATAATAACTCAACACCACTCTAGAATGACTTAGCATAAGCTTCTCGAACCACACGGAATGATTAAGTACACTAAAAGTTAAGACTTGATTGTCCACTAAAACACGTACTATATTTAACAGCACTATTGAAACGTTATTTACATCCCTACAAACATATATTAATAAATTTCTTTTCCATTTGGTATGTTGTAAATGGCATTTATCCTCAACTGATCGTAATTAACAACTTAATTTCTTTATAAGAACTTAGCTATGGTCGGTTTAAATTTAGTTGATAATCAGGGGGTGACTGAAAATAGGCGAAACTCGTGATGTTCGTGTTAAAAACACTCTGCAATCATCTGCATTTAACTCGTCCGATTTACTTGTATTGATTCGTCCGTGTTATAACAATTCTCACTTGCATTTTTACCGACGATAAATTTCTGTTCCAAAGTGAACGGGTCGGGATTAAAGTTTGAGCAACTTGGCCCTCTTATTGCAACACAAAACGTGAACTCACTGATAACTCACATCAAACGTCGTCTGGTCTTTGCACTTGCACAGTAAAATATGTCTAAGCAAACGTTCTGCCTTGGGCTCCCCTTTTCTTGTATTTTTAGCTCACCTGAGCACAAAGTGCTGATGGTGAGCTTTTGTGATCGCCCGTTGTCTGTCGTCCGTGCGTGCGTGCGTCCGTCGTCAACTTTTCAAGGTTTCATATTTGGTATATAACATCCTATAGTGGTCCTATACAAAGATTGTTCAAATTATGCCCCTGGGGTCAAAACTGGCCACGTCCCGGGGGTCACATGGTTTATATAGAATATATAGCAAAATGACTTTTAAAATCTTCTGCTCTGAAACCGCAAGGCCCAGAGGTTTCATAGTTGGTTTGTAATATCCTTTAGTGGTCCTTTACAAAGTTTGTTCAAATTATGCCCCTGGGGTCAAAACGGGCCACGCCCGGGGGTCACATTGTTTATATACAATATATAGCAATATGACCTTAAAAATCTTCTCCTTTGAAACCACAAGGCCCAGAGGTTTCATATTTGGTATGTAACATCCTATAGTGGTCCTCTACAAAGATTGTTGAAATTATGCCCCTGGGGTCAAAACTGGCCACACCTCAGGGGTCACATGGTTTATATAAACTAAATGACATTAAAATTCTAATCCTCTGAAACCGCAAGGCCTAGAGGTTTCATATTTGGTATGTATATGTGGTCTTTTACAAATATTGTTCAAATTATGTCCATGGCGTCAAAACTGGTCACGCCCTGGAGGTCACATGTTTTATATAGACTGAAATATCAAAATGACTTTAAAAATCCTCTCCTGAAACAGCAAGGCCCACAGCTTTCATATATGTATAACGTAACATTGCATAGTAGTCCTCTCCAAAGATTGTTCAAATTATGCCCCTTGAGTCAAATCTGGCCACACCCCAAGGGGTCACCTGGTTTATAAAGACTGAAATAGCAGAATGACTTTTAAAAACTTTACCTGAAACCGCAAGGCCCAGAGGTTTGTTCAGATTGTTCAAATTATGCCCCTGGGATAAAAATAAGTCACACCTCGGAGATGCAAATTCTAATTGGGTTACAACGTCTCAGGTGAGCGCCCTAGGGCCCTCTTGTGGTTTTATTAGATTCGTCAGAAAAAGAATTGTTCTGTCTCTTCAAATTATCCATCGAATGTGTATTTTCTTAATAATTTAATATCTGTTTGCAAGCAAAAACCATTTAGGACAAAAGGACGACCGGACACCAAACTGAACCGTGCGATGTACTGTCAAACGGTATATCGTTACACAACATGTCGCATCAATTCAGCTTTAAATTTGAGGTAAGTTACAAGCGGTCCATAGTTAAGTCAGCAATATGTGGTCAATGCGGGAAAATTACAATCCCCGGTTTACGGGTCAATATAATGACACACAAAATCAGAATTTGCAGAAATTTATATGGCAAAGATCTTTTGTATGCAAAATAAGTTTTGAGCAATCGTTTCAGTAATACACACCCGCCCTCAGTTTGACTGCGCCTAAGTAAATTTGTGTCTGTAAATAAGAATGTTAATATTTTCAAGCGTTTTATGGTGAATGGTACGTTGCCATAAACTGATCCTCGCTCCTATTGAGAGCAATAAAGTTCGGGTGAGAAATAGACAGGGATAACCTGTCGTACTCGTAGAAATCGAACAGGCCGCCGAACTGAACAGATTCGCGCCAAGCCATTTCGCACCGGACGCTTTTCTTGGTTGATAGAACGAGTAGTGCGAACCCCAGCTGGTGCGATAGTACGGACATTTGCAGCGTTACGTAGTCGTTCACGGGAAGCGTTGAAGTCGAGTTCCATATCAGATTTAATCGGGCCGAGATGAAGTACTTGCCAGCCCGTCTAATGAATAGCTCACCCTCTTCTTCCAGATGTATTAATCCCCCGCTAGTTCTGGTATGGCTGTGTTTGTTCCATAGAAGACGCTGGAATCCTGCAAACATTTAAACACACATGTAACAAATACAGAGTACAAATCAAAACGGTGACAGCGTAGAAAGACTATTGGCGACAAAAGAAACTAAACACATGTGAATTATGTGTGATTTTTGCTAAAAGGAAACATTTGTTTTAATGAAGTTCAATTTCCCACCTTTTAACTTTATAATTTGGCTTCTTATTCAATAGTATACGACATCATAATTGAAACTAATTTGTAAGTAACGAACAAATATTTTGTTCGAGCTAATTATCTAATATGCAAACGGAATATTATACACATGCCACTTAACAAGTCAACCTGCAAAGGCCAGATCTTTTCTTGTAGCCTACCGAGTCAATATAGATCATACGGTGATCTCGATTGTCCAAAGTACAGTTCAAAATTAATGTAATTTGTTGTCAAAATATTCAGAATGAGAATTTGTAAGAAGAAAAAACATTTCGCAACGAGTCAAAAATAACCGATGTAGCGTGGTGGCCTTATTCCAGGACACTCCGGTAAATTGTTCGGTTACATACAAGTAAATAGCACGAGTAGGGGTGTTATTAATATAAAGTTATTTTGAGTATAAATTGACATTTTTACAAACTGTAATTGTAATAGATCACATGATATACACATTATAATACTTATTACATACATTATCTTAAATAATAAAAATATAAGAAAACGGGTGTGAAATTGTGCTGTTTTGGAGAAGGACCCTTTCTGGTTTCAAGGACCCTTTCTTGTTTCGATTTACTGACAACAGTCTTAAAACAATTATGTTGCTTACATTTGAAGTTTGATTTCTAAAGAGAGGTTTCATGCACCAAGCATGTGCTATTAAACAGACTTCGCATAATCGATACATTGTATGTATACACATTCGCGTTAAGGAGTACTCATGTCACGTGGACACCATGTTAACGTGACCATTTACTGACCTCGATCATATGTGAATCTGACTATACCAATCACAGACGCTTGTGGAGTGTCAGGCACGTCTTGCGACGCGCATATCGCCTTCACAGGTACAGCTGATATAAAATATACACAATATACACAATGGAGCACTTTAAAACATATAACATACAATAGTTCACTTCGTTATTTTATCAGGTGTTTGACATTGTTTGATTGTCTTTGTATTATTACTGTTATGTCGTTTGTTTATTTTACGATTCTGAACTTTTCATTGAAAAAAAACAACAACAACTAAATATAAAAGCAAACTAACTTCAAATAACATTCAAATTTGGATATGTTTTAAACAGCGTGATTCGATATTAAGCTTGCAGATTACACAGCATTAACTTGATTTGTATTAATTTTGATAGGAAGTACATTTTTGGTACTCACTTCCAACTCTGTTTTCTAAGAACTTGTCGACGACCCTCTGAAGATTGACAGTATAAAATAAAGTCACGTCATACATCTAACTAGTGAAAATATCCTACTTTTTCTATCCAATTTGAAACGCCTTTTAGATGTTAACGGCTGAATACTCAAATACACGTTTAGTTCACAAACTACAAACTTTAAAAAAGAATTGAATGTTCACTAGTAACATAACTTAACATTTTGGAATACACTCGATATAACTCGCATTTAATAATTCGAAGGAAAAGTACTGACAACGGATTGATAACGTATATAACCACCATTCTTATATGTATTTGCATCAGTGTATTACCTGTCTTGCAGCCAGTTTTACCACTTCCGCCATATCTCCACAGCAAATCGCGTCGTTGTCCGCCGACATGAATGATGCTATTTTTCCGAGCGTCCCGTTTGCAATCTCTCGCCGTGTCAGAAGGTCAGCACACTCACTGCAGACGTTTGTCTCGGAAGCCACGTTATAATCGCTTCTTTTTCGCGTCCATGCCACCGACACAAGCAAGAATACACTTGTGAGCAGAATCAAAATTAGATTCAGCACCAGTAGTGTTACCGACTTCATTTGATCTTATTCAAGCAGCCTGTGCAATGGAAATATACGTAAGATTATCCGTAGGCCGTGGCATATTTTTGATGCTCCAGAACTCCAGTTAGTATAGGCCTTTCCCAAAACTAGGTTACTTCCCCTGCGTAATCACGAGTGATGTCCCCTGTTCACTTCCGGCGACGTTTATTGATTATAAGGCGGGGTAAGCGTATTGATATTTACCGAAAAACATGCAATATATTTTATTTTCAATCTTAAAATTGTGTTGATGTCGTAAAAATCAATTTACAAATATCAACATTCGTATATAATATACATCATGTACTTTATTTATCAATTTAATTAAATAATTTGATTTTTAACAATATTGTCTACTCTTTGCAGATTGACAAACAAACTGTACACAGTACGTTTAACGGTTATTATGCAACAAAACACAAAAATAACGATTTCAGTATCTAAACAACCTATGCCTTCATCATGTATTAAATTTGCATTATTAAATAAAATAAATAAAAAGCTGTTTTTAGTAAAATGATTTTGCTAAGTAACTCTAACCAAACATTCTTCTTTCGACTAAATTACGAAAATAAGGTATCCTCACAGAAAGTTTGAGCGCAATTCCGATGTTTTTGGCAGCAACTTCTTATTTGAATTCCATACACATTTGTGTTTAACTTTAAAGCTTTTTTCGTTGCAGATATTCTTGCTGTGTGCTAAATTATACGGTACTTTAACAGGCTCCGCGTTAATCTTGAAATATGCAACAAAACAAATATCTTTTTAATTACTGTTAACACAATATTACAATAACTAACGATGATGTCACTCCTCATTAAATGTTATAACTGATGTTGTATTAAAGAGATTAAGAAAGTAATTTGTTTATTATTGTGTCATGTGTTTAAACAATGTTCATGATAACTTCATATAATCAAAGAAACAAATAACACCCGACCCAATTGGTCTATATGTCTAATATACGTTTGAATAAATATGTTATACTTGTTGAGTCTGTTTGATCAAGTATTTAGTTTTCCTTCATGTATGCAACTCTAACTGAGATTACTTCTTCATTTCTGTCGGAATCGTGGTAAACAAACAACATTTATTCTCGAAGCAGTTACGGTAATTCACGTTTGTTTTAGAAAAACAAAACACGATGAGCTCTTAAATGTTCACCACATTTCAATTCTGAAGGATTGAAAATTAAATGCTGTGCTATATTTTTTCACTCTTCAATTTAAACCAATTTATTAATTCGAAAAAGTGTTTAATGCTTTTAATTATGTTCTGTTCTGTTCAATACGGTGGCGAAATTACATAGGGTGATAGGCAAAGAACAACAACGGAGACAACATTTTAAAATGTGAGATAAACTTTAATTTGAGACGCAAACAATGGAGACGAAGTGTGACATGTTATTTGTCTCTGCATGTAGATCTTTATCTTCAATGCATTACACAACCGTTTAAGACGAGACAAGGAGACTACTTCTTTTTTTCCGGATACCTGTCATACGGACATGTGGCCTTAATTAGTAATGAGTTTATAACGATACTACATTTAGTTCTAATAATATATTTTTGTAAGATATATCCTCTATGAGTTTTTTGTAATATTTAATCAAAAACATATGGTTTTAAAAATTTCCATTACAAGTTTTGAAAGCCGCTTGGTCTTAGACCTATAATACTATATATGGCAAGCTAGGGAAAACGTCGCCGGAAGTCGGGTTTCAAATATGGCGGATGTGAATTCGCAATAACGGGAGGTAATTTCCAAGGGAGATCACCTAGTTTTGGGAAAGGCCTATTAATTATTAAATAGTTTGAAAACATCAATAACTCGGAATTTATTGTGAACAGTACTCTTCTAAAATAATAACACAGACTAAATCGATTTTTAACTCGGAGTTGTACGGGAGACATTGATGCCGAACGTTATTTTAAAAGTTAATCATCGGAACTATAATGTGCATTTCGCGCTTATTTATTAAAAATCAGAAAATGTGCATGCCTAATTCCATTCAAAGATTTTATAAAATTGACCGACGTGTTCGTTTGCTAACTTTTTCTTAGAAAGAATAGGGGATGGATTTGTTTACCTATTTGTGTGTTTGTACATTATAAATGAAACATTAAACAAAACAGCATAAGTATTAATTAATTTACAAATTAAAAATTATGAATTACTTATGCCACGACTACTATGAAGTTGTGTATAATCTGCATAAATTTAATGTCCCTTTTAATTCATAAAGCACTCACTGAATTTCATACTGTAATATTTTCTTTACGTTAATAAAAACTAATTGTCAAAATATAGTGAATCATATACATTGTATAGTGGTAAAATTAATTTAATCGTTTTAATCTATCCGTACTGCTAGTTACCTTTAAAAAAATAATCGTCCATAAACCCTGAAACTTCCAATTTAACCGTCTGAAAATTCCGTTACCGAACGAATGAATGGCGAGGTAGTATGATATAATATACCCAGGCTAGGACGCAATAACAGGATTGCGTGGGAATCCCGTTAGCGCCATTGCCTATGAATCGGTTAAACTGAGACGCGATACTCGATAGTACGATGATGAAAACGCGAAATCACGATACCACGATAACGAAAACGCGACAACACGATGATGATAACGCGACATTACAATAACGAAAACGCGATACTACGACAGTACGATGATAATCATGCTATATAATTTCGTGTTATCACCATGGTACTGTGGCATTTTCACCATTGTAATATCGTACTGGCGTGTTATCGCGTTTTCATTATCGTACTGTCGCGTTTTCATCATCGTACTGTCGTGTTATCGCGTTTGCATTATCGTACTGTCGCGTTTTCATCATCGTACTGTCGTGTTATCATGATCGTACTGTCGCATTATCATGATCGTACTGTCGCATTATCATCATCGTACAGTCGTGTTATCATCATCGTACACTCGCGTTATCATCATCGTGCAGTCGCGTTAGCATCATCGTACTGTGCCGTTATTATACTGTCGCGTTATCATACTGTCGCGTTATCATCATCTTACTGTCACATTATTATCATCGTACTTAGGAATCCCGTTAGGGCCATCGCCTATGAATGGGTTGATCTTAAATACCCAATACTCGATAGTACGATGATGAAAACGCAAAATCACGATACTACGATAACGAAAACGCGACAACGCGATGATGATAGTGTGACTGTACGATGATGAAAACGCAATAACACGACATTACGGTATTACGATAGCGAAAATGCGACATGACGATGGTGATAACGCGAAATAATATCAATTTATCATAATCAGACTGTCGTAGTATCGCGTTTTCGTTATCGTAATGTCGCGTTATCATCATCGTGTTGTTTCGTTTTCGTTGTATTGTGATTTCGTGTTTCATCATCGTACTATCGAGAATCGTGTTTCAGATCAACCGATTCATAGGCGATGGCCCTAACTGGATTCCGTTGATTCCGTTGATTGCATATTTATTGGCTATGAATAAATTATGTCAGCAGTGGTATAAATTACGTCAAACATTCGTGATCAGCAATAATGTATTTGCATTTAAAATACCATCGGCGATCTCACAGTGTATAACCTTACAGTGAGCTAAACTAAGTTGGTGATCTGTACGCCGATGATCAGTTAGTTGAAAACAGCAGAAAACGCAGTGACACAATTGTTTTAATTTTATATTTTTCTTTGAAGCAGACTATAAATAAAATTAAGTTCTCCAACGCATATAATGACATAACGTAAATATATTCTGTCGGTTATGCTTAGAATTTTAAAAGTACTTGTTTTAGCAGACATGATCACTCATGTTATGTCTTTGTGTCATACAGGCGGGTTTTATTGAACACAACACACATAGCGGGTTTCGTGCATTTTTATTCCTCGGATTCTACAGGACGTCTGGTCTGGTTTAATACATGCTGGGTAATAATGAATTGACGGTCTCTGACTATGAATTCACACAGGATACAACATCCCTCCTCCAATCAGAGTAAACATTAGTTTAAGTTTCCTTGCAAATACTAACACTAATTTCATAATCAAAACTATGCATAATGACATGGATAGATCATATACATATAGAATTTAGATTGTTATCCAATATTAAATCATTCATATTTAAACTATGAAACGCTGGAATATTGTAAATGAATTTAACTGTAGAATAACATTCCACTACAGATCTCTTCTACATGAGCAATATCAAACATTTACACCGTACAAGTTAATTATGATACTTGCTGTTCCCAAAATTGTATGTTCTGACAATGGGATATCTAAATCTGAAAATGAAGTTAATAAAATGTTAATTAAATAGTTTTTGTACAGAAACATGATAGAGTCAAATGAATTCGTCGTTTAGACACATTTGTTTAACGTTCATAATTTAACTTCGTACACAGTTCGTTTGAACTTCATTCGCGATAGATCTATTTCGCAAGTTTATCACAACAAGTTAATGTCTAACTACGTTTATGTGGTAATTTAACATCCAGTTCATTCTACCACACGTAGTCACGCAGGTAATCCGGCGTGTGTCGCTCTCGTCTCGGTCTATTGACATCCGCGTTGTTTCGACGATTGTCATGTCTTTCCACCTCTACGATGAAGTCATCATCATCGTCGTCGTCGTCGCAACCACCACCACCTCTTCCTGCGATGGGTGCCTTGGATTGACCTAGGTTCCCACGAACCTTTTTCATGGCTGATGAATTCCGTGTTATGTCAGTGACTTTCTGCAGTAATCATCGACCCTTGTTTGCGTGTTACCGTATACGGTTGTGGCTTATAGAATGGGGTCATTTTTCCTTTATTGTCATTTTCGATTATCACTTCATCGCCTACGTCAATCGTTTTATGGCGTGTATTGTTCTGTACATCCTGATAGGATTTGCTCCTTGATTTTGTTTCTTCATCGGTCCTCCTTGCTTGTTCGTCGACGCTCCTGTCCCTGAATGTACCTGTCACAGCTTCCGGCAGTCGTGTGTTCGGTTCTCGCTGGAACATTAAACGAAATGGCGTGTAGCCTGTTGCCGTGTGTGGAGTTGCTCTGTATTGTCTAAGGAACCGGAATAGTTTTTTCCTTCAATGCATGCCGATTTAACACATTTCATGAGCGGCTTGTTGAAACTTTCTGCTTGCGCGTTTGCTCTAGGCCATCGCGGCGTGATTTTTCTGTGTATAAATCCAATGTAATTTGCGTAGTCGTCGAATTGTTTGCTATTAAACGGGCTACCGTTGTCCGTTTTGATTACTTTTGGCACTCCAAACATCGATATAACTCGGTCAAGTAGTGCAATAACAGTATTGGCTGAAACCGATTTGAATATTTCCACTACTGGGAACCGCGAATATTCATCTGTCATGACAAACAGATATTCTCCAGTATCTAATGGTCCACAAAAGTCCGCACTTAAGTTCTCCCATGGTCCCAGTGGCATTTCAGACATTTTCAGTGGTTCCCTCGGTTTTGGTTCCCGTGTATTCGCTTGACAAGCCATGCAATTCTTGATAGCCTCTTCGATGTGTTCATTTAGATTGGGAAAACCATGCTTTGGACCTAATGTAGCTCTTTGTGCGTGATACACCCTGGTGTCCTTCATGACCTAGCTTTATTGCTTGTGCTCGAAGCAATTTTGGCATTACTATTTTATCGTTCCGCAACAAAACAGTTTCACAATGTACTGTCAATTCGTCCTTCACGTTTCGTAATGATAACAACTCGTCCTTATCAAGCTCTGGGTCATTCAATGTTTTTATTTCGTACCATTTTCCATTCTTTGTAAATTCGATCGCTTTCTGGATCGTTTTGTCCTTAATCGAAGCCATTTTCACTTCATCTAATGTCATTGCGTTCGGCACCGCCTCGTTTGCAATGAATGACACAAATTCCTCAGCTAAATTTCTCTGTTCAACGTACTTCAAAGGATGGCGTGACATATAGTCAGACGGATTGTCTTTTCCAGGTTTCTAATCAATTTTCAGTTTGAATGGTTGTAGACGCAATCCCCATCGTTCAATACGTAATGGTTGTTGTTTCTTTTCCCAGATTGTTTCTAGTGGTTTGTGGTCTGTAACGTACATACCGAAATGTTCGCAAGCCCAGACCACTTCGCGCTGAGTTGGCTGTATCGTGTCTCTGTTGGCGTCAATGCACGGCTGGCATACGCAACAACATGACCATCTTGCGTCAGTATCCCCGATAATTCTACGGGAGATGCATCTGTGATTAGCTCTGTGTCTTTTGTTGGGTTGTAGTATTTAATGACAGTATCGCTGCTTAGTTCCGATTTTAATTTCTCGAATGCCTCTTGCTGGGATTTTCCCCATTCCCATTGTGCATCTGCCTTTGTCAACCGTCGTAATGGCTCTGTTAGAGAAGCGTAATTTTCGATAAACCTTCAGCAATATGACGTCATGCCTAGAAAGCTTCTCAGTTCTGTCACATTGGTGGGATTGTCCATTCCCCGTATTGCTTCCACCTTGCTCGGGTCTGGTGATATTCCGGATCCTTGGAATACTACACTAAAGAATGTGATCTGCGATTTGTTGAATTCGCATTTATCCTTGTTCAAAGTTAGTCCGTTTCTATGCAATGCACTAATGACTTTGTCCAATACCACGTCATGCTCCGATTGATTCCGTCCACTCACGATAATGTCATCGGATATGTTTTTGCTCCTTTGATGCCCTGAATGACCATACTTATCGTTTTCTGAAACACTTCGCTTGCCGAATTGGTTCCGAAATTCAGACGCTTGTATCTATATAAGCCCTTGTGAGCAGAAAACGTTGTGATTGACCGCGATTCCTCTTCTAAATCCAACTGATTATAACCCGATTTGAGACCCAGTTTGCTGAAGACTTGTGCTCCGTTCATGTCGTGTATTAGTTCATCTATTGTTGGCATTTGATCGTTCAATCGCTTGTTAGCCTCTTTCATGTCAACACACAGTCACCATTTTTCTTTGGAGGTGTCACAATTGGCGATACTCATGGCGTCGATTCATTTTTGACTTCCTCAATGATATCATCTTTTAACAGTTTATCTATTTCGTTTGCCACTCTTTTGCGAAGATGGAATGGTGTGCGCCGATTTGTTTGGGCTACTGGTTTGACATTCTTATTGATATGTAATGTCACTTTGTGACTTTTCAGCTTACCGATGCCAGTATATATTCCCGGATATTTTTCTTCAATGCATTCCGTGGAGAAGTTAACACTTTGAATTATGTTCACTAATTTCAGATATCTGGCTGTTTCATAGCCAATTAATGTTCCATATTTGCCCATCACCAAGTAGAACTTTTCAACTAGCATTGTGCCATGCTTTTCAGCTTCCATTTCGCAATACCCGATAACTTGTAAGTTGGGGCCTCCACCATAGGGCATAAGCTTTGGTAAGCGTTTTCTATGTAATTGCGGCTTTCCAAGAATAGCATAAGTCCGTTCATCAATGATGTTTACACTTGAACCAGTATCGATAGTGGCTGTGATGTTTTTGTGATTGATTATCAGTAATGTTTTTGGAGTTTTGTTCGAACCGACATTGGCTATTTGAACGTTGAAGTGGTGGAATTCACTTTCGGAATCGGACTGTACATTTTCCTGCACTTCCCTAACGGTCTGTTTATCGCGCTGGCGACAGACTCGGCTGAAGTGATGTATGTGCTTGCAAATGTTGCACGTTTTCCCTCGCGCAGGACAAGGCGCATTTCTATGTGGATATTCACAATTTCTGCAGGTTCCTTTGTCACGTGACTTGTTGGCTTGTCTGTGAACTTTATTTGGGGCAGAATTTGCATAGTGCTGCTGTCCCCGTCCGCGGTTTCCTCCGCCACGCCCAAATGTTCCCGTAGAGCGCGATACTTTCTGGACACTTTTTTCGTTATTGACACTTTTTTCCATAGCCTTTGCTTGTACTTCAGATTGTTCTAAAAGCCTCCCCATTGTTAAGATGTCGTTTAATGTTTTGTTTGGGTCTCTTAATGCACGGCGACGTAACTGATTTGATGAACAATGTTGAATAACCTGTTGCAAAATGTTATTGTCTATGTTCGTAATGCACAGTTCTTGGCAAGAGTCCGTAGTTCTGTAACGTATTCATCAAGTGACTGGTGTGCTGTTGTTTGTACGATCTAAATGTGTATATTTCCATTTGAACGTTCTTCTTAGGAGAAAAATAATCAGTTAATACCTTTTTGGTTGCATCATACGTAGATTCTGTGTCTCGTTTCTCTGCATCGTAAATGTCATATACTTTATCGCCGGCATAGTGAAGAAGTAAAGCACGTTTTTGATCCGCATCGTTAATTTCATTCCTATGAACAGATTTTCCAGCCGTCCTAACCATTTTTCCCACCGTGTTCCTGAATTGCTCCGGTCAGTGTCCAAATCGAATGTCGGTAAATTTGGCAGATTATTCATGTTTAGCGTCGTAATCCATCAACTAAACACAAAATAACGATATGTATCCACACATTTATCAATGTATTCGTTTATCTTTTTTAATCCTCGTCGCCAAATGTTATGTCTTTGTGTCATAGAGGCGGGTTTTATTGAACACAACACACATAGCGGGTTTCGTGCATCTTTAGTCCTCGGATTCTACAGGACGTCTGGTCGGGTTTAATACATGCTGGGTAATAATGAATTGACGGTCTATGACTATGAATTCACAAGGGATACAACAACTCAGTGTTTCGATTTTTGAAATAAAGAGAATATGTTTGTAGCTGTATATATCATTGTGATGATGGTTATTGGTGTATTTTTGTATAAATTGATAAATACATTACTTACAAGTCAAGTAGTATTCATTTAATTATACCCCCACAAACGAAGTTTAGTGGGGTATATAGGAGTGAGCTTGTCGGTCCGTCGGTCTGTCGGTCTGTTGGTTTTTCGTTTCCGGATGATGACTCAAGAAAGGCTTGACATATTCAAATAATTTTTGGTACACATGTGTAACATCATAGAATACAGGTCAAAAGTTCGATGTTGGTTACAAACCTCTAAAGTTTGACTGAGTTATGGCCCCTTTTAGACTTAAAATTCCCTGAAAACATGGTTTCCGGATGATAATTCAAGAAAGGTTTGACATATTCAAATAATTTTTGGTGCAAATGTGTAACATCATAGAATACAGGTCAAGTTCGATGTTGGTTACAAGCCATTAAATTTTGACAGAGTTATGGCCCCTTTTCGACTTAAAATTCCATAAAAACTTGATTTCCGGACGATAACTCAAGAATGGCTTGACATATTGAAATAATTCTTGTTATACATGTGTAGCATCATAAAATACGGGTCAAGTTCGACTTTGGTTACAAACCACTAAATTTTGACAGTTATGGCCCTTAATTTGACTTAAATTCCCTAAAAACATAGTTTCCTGACGATAACTCAACAATGGCTTCACATATTTAAATAATTATTGGTACACATGTGAGGCGTCATAAAATACAGGTCAAGTTGGACTTTGGTTACAAACCACTAAATTTTGACACAGTTATGGCCCTTTTTGGCTTAATTTCCTGAAAAACATGGACAATAACTAATGAAAGGCTTCACATATTTAAATTCTTTTTGGTACATAGGTGTATCATCATAAAATACAGATCAAGTTCTGTATCATCATAAAATACAGATCAAGTTCAACTTTGGTTACAAACCACTAAATGTTGACAGAGTTATGGCTTCTATTGAAATTAAATTTTTCCAAATACACTGTTGACCATTCACAAATTAAAGTATTCTCTATATGTCAATGTCTTGCGAATGGATGCCATAGTTTTGTGACAAGGCCATATTGTGGGGGTATAACCGTCACTCATGTGACAATTCTAGTTAAAGACAGTAGGTTTTGCGAGCAGAAATCAAACATTTTGTCCAACCACCCAAACGTGACTAGACTACGACTAGTTGCAAAATGTCAAACTTAGACTGTACGATTAGTTGCTCATAAAAACGATTTGAATGTTTATGTTCAAAAGTATTTTATAACTTGAGTTAATGTGTTAAGCCAATTTATGTATGTTAATTTTTTCTGTCCGCATTTTCAAGACGATAATTTTATATGTAAGAACGTAATAATTTTAAATGATAAGTTAATTGTAGTTGCTGTACTGAAAATGAAAACGAAAGTGTATAAGTTATATGTATTGTACAAATGCATTTTAATTTGATCGTGTTGTATTACAGGTACTTTGGCGACCCAGCAAGTGGATGTGAATCAAACGATTTATCCAACCCAACAGAAGAAACGCCGAAGACAAAGACACCAGAACCATCACTCACCATGCGACATGAACAGAAAATAAAACAATGGGGGGGGGGAGGGGGGGGGGGAGGGAAACCGTAAGCTTTTACTGTGATTGATGAGTTAGGGTAGATTGCAATAAATGGAGTGAAGCACACAAAGATTGGGACTCTGTTAGAGAATGAATGTGTGTGTAAATATGTGTAAATATCATATTATATTATATTTAAAAAACGTATGTAAATACATGTATGTTTATATGTTACGTATATACCTGTATAAAAATCTATAATGTAAATGTATGTAAATGTATATGAAGATGAATGCATGCGATTGTTATTTAATGCACTTGTGTAAAATAAACTTGTAATGTAAAATCAAATTAAATTAAGAAGTCAATAAAACAAATATTTTTAAGACTCATTTAATCTTCCTTTATTCGTTATGAACATACACAATGAAAATATATGCTATAGCATGATTACTAAGGTACATCACATAAATACATATACAACCAACGACCAGCACCCTTTGTGTAAGTCACACTGCATTAAGAGACCACCTGTGTTAAAGAGACCACTTTAAAGAATCACCACGAGTGGTCTTGTAAGACAGGTTAGACTGTACTTAGCAAGTGAAAACGTCACTGAATATGAATATACATAGTGTCTATGAGATATATTGTTTCAATCTAAAAAAAACGCCTTTAATACTTTTTGTCCGAGTATGTTTATATATATAACCACTAAATGTTTGTTGTTATAACTTCATGTACAACCGGTGTTCATTCACATATTTTTACATGAAACAAAATAACGAGAAAAATAGTGTCATTTATGCCAAAGTGAAATGAGCAAATGTCTTCATTTCACATGACCCATAGTTATCATCCATAGTTTCCACTCGCTCAAGTTCATAAAAAAATCATTAGATGTACTACAGCCCGGAGAGCCTTAAAAGGTTCCGCGCTGCGCTGAAACTTCATAATCGTGTTTTATCTCACGTCGTTATTTTTAATGTTAAAAATTAAAAATGTCGATCAACATTCTCTATGAATGAAACACAAGGCCATATTATAGACTGCTTTTGTAGATAAACCGATGTAGCAGCGATTAGTCCATTTACGAGTGTCATTTTGATACATTGCAAAAATAAAATCACGACGCGCGGTAGCAAAATCGTAACAAACAAAAATATCATTTCAGCATCATGTAACGCGATAGAAAACACATTTTATTACATATTTTATTAAAGAAAACTGAAAAAAAACCCTTGATGTTTTGTTAATATGCAGTTTGCGGATTCTTACGGACGTACACACATTCGTACGTACGGACTATAAAGCAAAATAAATGTATAATAAATATCGATATGTCACTATGAATTGCCACTGTTGAATGACTTTTTTTTATTAATTACGCATAAATAATACATACCCATGTAGATTAATTATTATTTACGTACAATTATATAATAATTATCAAGGAAGATCGAACATTTCTTAAATTTGTGTCGATCATTAATCGCAACGAAGCGTACATAATTTTATTTCAATCGCACACTTATGATTGCGTACAGTAGCAAATAGGCGTACAGTCAATAAACAAGCAGTGACTGAATAAAACGGTAAATATCTTGGATATTACAAACATAATTCGTTATCAATTAATGTCTATAGTTTAATAAGTGTTTATTGGTGTTAAGCAACATACGGGTTTACACATTTACGCGAAATCCAAAGAATTACATGGAAATTAAATCAAAATTTTTCGATCGTTTCAACATATTTGCAGTGATCAACTACCGATTTATCAACGAAAACACAATTTCCACACAAATCACAAAGCATATGTGGGACAAATAGGTAAATTATTAACATAAAAGATTTAATCGTGTTACATTCAGCCCTAAAGAAAAAGATAATATCCAAAATGTGTCACTTACTGCGTTTTCTGCTGTTTGCAACTAACTGATCATCGGCGTACAGATCACCAACTTCCGGTTTAGCTCACTGTACGCTTATACTCTGTGGACCTGTCACGCAACGTTTAAGCAAAACGTTTTTAGCTCAACGTGCTCATGGTGAGCTTTTGTGGTAGCCTTTTTGTCCGCCGTGCGTCGTGAATCGTTCATCGTCAACATTTACCTTATGAACACTCTAGAGGCTACAGGTGTTGCCCAATCTTCTTGAAACTTGCTCAGAACATTTGTCCCAATGATATCTCGGACGAGTTCGAAACTGTGCCATGTGGGGTCAAAAACTAGGTCACTAGGTCAAATTGAAGAAAAAGCTTGTCAATACTCTAGAAGTCACATTTTTTGCCCAATCAACATGAAACTTCCGCTGAACATTTGTTCTTATTATATCTCGGCCGAGTTCGAAAATGGTTCCGTTCCGTTGAAAAACATGGCCGCAAGGGGGGCGGGGCAGTTCTTATATGGCTATAGCAAAAGCTTGTGAATACTAGAAGTCACATTTTTTGCCCAATTGACATGAAACGTGCTCTGAACATTTGTTTTTATGATATCTCGGCAGAGTTTAAAGTGGTTACGCTCCTTTGAAAAACATGGCCGCCAGGGGTGGGGGGCTGGGCAGTTTTCCTTATGTGGCTATAGAAAAAGCTTGTGAACACTCTAGGAGTCAAATTTTTTGCCCAATTAATATGAAACTTGTTCAGAACATTTGTTCTTATGATATCTCAGCCCAAATCGAAAATGGTTCCGCTCCATTGAAAAACATGGCCGCCAGAGGGCGGGGCAGTTTTTCTTATATGGCTATACTGAAAACTTTAGAAAGCGTGTGAACACTCTAGAGGCCACATTTGTTATCCACTCTTCATGAAAATTGCCCAGAACATTTGTTTTAATAATATTTCGGACGAGTTCAAAACTGGGTCATATGGGGTCAAAAACGAGGTCACTATGGTAAATTGAAGAAAAAGCTTGTGAACACTTTAGAAGTCACATTGTTGCCCAATATTCTTGAAACTTGCTCAGAACATTTGTTTCAATGATATATCGGACGAGTTCGAAACTAGCTCAAAAACTAGGTCACCAGGACAATTTGAAAAAAAGCTTTTGAATACTCTAGATGCCACAATTATAGCCCAATTATCATGAAACTTGCTCAGAACATTTGTCAAAATGATATCTGGGTCACATGGGGTCAAAAACAAGGTCACCTGGCTAAATTGAAAAAAAGCTTGTGAACACTATAGAGGCCACATTTTCAGCCGAATCTTCATGAAACTTGCTCAGAACAATAGTTCCTTAGCCTCTCAGTTGAGCGACCTAGGGCCTAATGGCCCCCTTGTTTTGGCGAAAAGTACTTTGTGAGTAAGCAGTGTGGGATCATATTTTTCACAAATCATATTTTTCACACGCCTGTGAAGATTAAGATCTCATTTGTCACATTTATGAGTGTGAAGAATGAGATTGGCCAAAAAGGCGGTATGCGTACGGATCACATTTTTCACATATTTTATGGTGAAATTGTATCGCGACAAACGATGAAGCATTATTATACAGTAATCATAATCATTATCGTCGTCATCATCATCATCATCATTATCGTCAACAACATCACCGTCGTCACCATTGTCATCATGAATATTCTCGTCATCATCATTAATATCATTATAGTTATAGTTAACATGACGTTAACTACCCAGCAAGCAAGCCCATATGCGCCCAATATGGGCTATAGCTGGGCAAAAAATACAATATGGGTCCCATGTGGGTCCCAAATGGTATTTGTTTGCCCATATCACACCCATATGGGTCCAAGCAAGGAAGCCCATGTGGGTCCACTGCAAGTGTGCCCATATGGGTCCCAGCAAGCCACCCCGTGTGGGCATGATATAAGTTTTACCTGGGCTAATATACCTCATGGGCCCAGTGTGGGACCCATATGCATTATCTTGCCACTATAAAACCCAGATGGGTCCAAGAAAAGTAAACCCATTTGGGTCCCTACTAGAAAGCCCATATGGGTCCTAGAAAGGAAGTCCATATGGGCCCAATATGATCTATAGCTGGGCAAAAAATACAATATGGGCCGCATGTGGGTCCCATATGCATTATCTTGGCACTATAAAACCCAGATGGGTCCAAGTAATGTAAACCCATTTGGGTCCCTACTAGAAAGCTTATATGGGGCCCAGAAAGCAAGTCCATATAGGCCCAATATGGGCTATAGCTGGGCAAAAAATACAATATGGGCCCCATGTTGGTCCCAAATGATATTTTTGCCCATGTCAGACCCATATGGGTCCAAGAAAGGAAGCTCAAGTGGGTCCACTGAAAGTAAGCCCATGTGGGCCACAGCAAGCCACCCCATGTGGGCATATGGGTTTTACCTGGGCTAATTTATCTCATGGGCCCAGTGTGGGACCCAAATGCATTATTTTGCCACTATAAAACCCTGATGGTTTCAAGTAAAGTAAACCCATTTGGGTTCCTACTAGAAAGACTATATGGTTCTCAGAGTCCATATGGGTCCAATAAGGGATATAGCTGGGCAACAAATACAATATGGGCCCCATGTGGATCCAATATGCATTATCTAGCAACTATAAAACCCAGATGGGTCCAAGTAAAGTAAACTCATTTGGGTCTCTACTAGAAAGCCCATAAAGCAAGTCAATATGGGCCCAATATGGGCTTAACTGGGCGAAAAATACAATATGGGCCCCTTGTGTGTCCCAAATGATATTTTTGCCCATATCAGACGCACATGAGTCCAAGCAAGGAAGCTCATGTGGGTCCACTGCATGTAAGCCCATATGGGTCCCAGCAAGCAACTCCATGTGGGCACGATATGGGTTTTACCTGGGCTAATATACCTCATGGGCCCAGTGTGGGACCTATATGCATTATCTTGCAACTATAAAACCCAGATGGCTCCAAGTAAAGTAAACCCATTTGGGTCCCTACTAGAAAGCCTATATGGGTCCCAGAAAGCAAGTTCACGGGCTTTAGCTTGGCAAAAAGTACAATATGGGCATCATGTTGGTCCCAAATGATAGTTTTGCCCATATCAGACCCATATGGGTCCAAAGGAAGCTCATGTGGGTCCACTGCAAGTTAGCCCACATAGGTCCAAGCAAGCCACCCCATGTGGGAACGATATGGGCTGATACACCACATGGGCCCAGTGTGGGACCCATATACGTTATCTTGCCACTATAAAACCCAGGTGGATCCAAGTAAAGTAAACCCACATGGGTCCCGACCAGAAAGCCCATATGGGTCCTAGAAAGCAAGTCAATATGGCCACAATATGGGCTATAGCTGGGCAAATATACCATATGGGCATCATGTGAATCCCAAATAATATACCACATGGGACCCAGTAAGCAAGCCCATATTAGTCCACTGCAAGTAATCACATGTGGGCAAGATATGTGCTTTACGTTGGCTGATAAACTATATGGGCCCTGTATGAGACCCATATGTTTTGTCTTACTACTACAAAATCCAGGTGGGCCCCATTCTAGCAAACCCATATGGCTCCCAAGAAGAAAGCCCATATGGGTCCCAGCAAGCAAGGCCTTATTTGATTCAAGTATGGGCTACATCTGGGAAAATATACCATATAGGCCCCATGTGGGTCCCAAACATGTTTTTTGCCCATATCAGACCCATATGGGTCCCAGAAAGCGAGTAAGCCCCTATGTTTTGCCCCTATCAAACCCAGGTAGGTCCCAATCAAGCAAGCCCATAGGGGCTATAGTTGAGAAAATATACCATATGGGCCCAATGTGGGTCTCAAATGATATGTTTGCCCATATCAGTTCGATATGTGATCAAAATGTTCATTTAGCATACTTTTAGTAATGGTTTTGGTCGCTTTTATAATTTTTTTCTTATCATATTTGATATTAAGCTGTGAAGACATCTAGAAAACAGAAGTCCAAATTATAATCATCTGATTATATAATACAATAATGTGTTTAATCGAAAAAAAAGAGTTATATATTGCATAATGATATTATCAATAGCTAACTTTTAAATTTTGATTTTAAGTAATTATGTAAATTTGTCTTACATCGAGCACATCTCGAAGATATTGTTTTCTGTATCTGCATTTTTTAATTTATGAAGTTGTTGATCGGTAAATATTTCTTATTTATTCAAATAACACCCTTTTATTCTTTGGAAATAATTAAATTGTATAAGGACTTGAATAACCTTGATGCATTAATATATTTCCACATATACCCTTTCATAAACATAAAATTAGAGCGAACGGACCCAGGGCGAACGGGATATAGGGCGAAGAGATTTAAGGGCGTACGGACCCCTGATTCATGAAAATTAAACCAGGAAACATGTTAGGCGGTTTCTATATTAAAACAGATAGGTAAGTTATACAAAGTGTTAATAATAAATAGTATATTTATGAAGCAACTTAAATTTACGCTGTTACTTTTCCTAGTATTGTGAAAGAATTTGGTTTTCTAAACCTGATTTGAATTTGTCACACAATTTCGCGAGATAGAACATGAATGTTTGCTATTGTGCAATCAATTTTGATATTATTATAGGCCCAATATCTCATTGTTTGCTGCTCTGGCGGTACCGGGTTGAAGAGTGAGCAACTAGGCAAATTAAGAACATGTCTAATCAATTCCCACGTACAATCCTTTCCCTTGGTCGGAATGCAAACTGCTTTTCAGCAACCATCCAAATCCAATACTGGACACTCTTTACGGTGAGTTAATTTGCTATATAATTTATAATAATTGGTATAACTGTAATGTTGAAACAACTTCCAATGATAGGTGTATATTTTAATACATATCATTGCCTTATAAATCTAAAAATTGCGATGTATCCTGATTCGCATGCATATCATGGATATTATATTGCCAGACCTGGTCTCAAGTAGAATATCAAATATTTTGACTTCTATAATTAAAATATATGTTAACATTATTGTAGCATTTTCTCTGTCAACTTTTCTAAGGTATTGTTTAAACAGAAATTGGTTGGTGTTCTGCAAAAAGAGATTGTGTTAAACGCTTGCGAATCACCATACAACAAACTAATCAAATTTGGTACTGGTATGTGTCTTCCCAACACACATGGATGGATTTTCAAATAACTTGGCAGAAGTGATAAGCACGATGAGACGGAGTGTTGTGCGCAAGAACCAGGTCCCTAGGACCAAGGTCAAGGTCACAATTCAAGTTCAAGGGTCAGATATTGAAAACAATCCTTAACACTTAATCCAGAGCATATCTTCGTCCAGCATTGATGGATTTTCAAATAACTTGGCAGAAGTGACAAGCATGGTGAGGTGTAGCGTCGCGTCCCTAGGTCCTAGTTTAAGGTCAAAATTTTAAGTCAAAGGCAGCGTCAACTTTTCGTTTCCGCTCTCAAACTCGAGAACGAAGTGAGCTATTTCATACATAGATAACTTATTGCAAGACTTCGCTTTAGATTGCATATGGGCCGGGCGGGGTCAAGGTCACTGTTACTAAAAATAGAAAAACGGTTTCCGCTCAATAACTTAAGAACATATAGAGATATTTTAATGAAAACTAAAGTACGTAGATACTTTATATTGAGACCTCGCTTGGGATTGCATATGGTGTGGGTGGGGTCAATGTCAAGGTCACTGTTACTAAAAATAGACAAAACAGTTTCTGCTCAATAACTTGAGCGTACGTTGAGATATTTTAATGAAACTTAATACATATATACTTTTTATTGAGACCTCAATTTGGATCGCATATGGGGTGGGTGAGGTCAAGGTCACTGTAATTAAAAATAGAAAAATGGTTTCCCCTAAAAACTTGAGATTGAATTGAGATATTTCAATGAAACTTTATACATAGATACCGTATTTCAAGACCTCGCTTGGGATTGCATATGGGTTGGATGGGGTCAAGGTCACCTTAACTAAAAATAGACAAACAAGCTTCCTCTCAATAGCTTGAGAAGACATTAAGACATTTTAATTAAAGTTTATATGTAGATACCTTATATCTAGACCTCACTTCGGATTGCATATGGGGTGGGTGGGGTCAAGGTCAAGGTCACAATTTCATAAATTTTTATTTTTGTGTTGACTTAAATGCATTTCATTCGAAAAATTTGGTTTTCGGGGAATTTCTACTTTTCTTGTTTATTTTGGCATCTTGATTATAGATTTAAGAATATATATGGAATAGTTTTGATACCTCAACTTACCACTTAGAGAGAGGCTTTGGAGATAAATTAGATGCACGAAAATCATGACTCTACCTTATTAGTTTTTGAATTGTTTCTGTTTAGTCTTAACCCCTTTAAGCTTCTTTGACGGGCGTATCTTTGTGACAATGGCACTCTTGTTTTAACTTCAAACTGTAGACCTGACGTTTAGTATATATAACAACTAAGCACTTATATTTTTACAAAAAAATGTGTGTATTAAGTTCACTTAATGTACATGTAAAGCAGCCGCAGGAAATTTGGGCTGAAATATATGTTGTTTTTTCCTTCAGAAGCAGTCAACGAAATTTGTCCGCTACAAGTCGAGGATTGATACAATTAATGGCGCTAGAAGGAAAGAAAGGGAGTTTGAAGTATTACATTAATGACTATATTGCTGTCACCTACAAAGATAAATTAAGGGCATAAGTAAAATATGTTAATGGTGAAGTTCATGAAAAAATACAACAGTGCAAGAACACCTGTGCGGGCTTTCCAGAGATGAAAGGAAGTTCAGTCAATTCGTGATAATCACAGCTGGCATGTAGTGTTGTGCCAGACTCTGTGAACTCGGGATTTAAAAAAAATATGTGCTGCTAGTTTGACCTTATTTCTAATGATAATGCTTCCAGTAATTACTTGAATTAATTTACAGAACAATGTGACTGCAAAAGAGAAAGGAAACAAAGGACCTTGTAAAAATACAAGTTGTATTGAGAAGCTTCCACACCAGTGGATTTGCAAAATAATAGTGATCATTCTGTTTTTTATGGGGAAAAATTTATGAGATATCTAAATAATTTCCATTTGCCTGTAAATTACTTTCGCCAACTGAAGATAAAACCAGTTCTCTGAATGAGGTCAACATTTTCAATATTTGAAGAAATTGCTTACTTTCTGTATCAATGGATATGACATTGTTTGATTTTTAGCTCGATTATTCGAAGAATATGTGAGCTTTCCTAAACCCCCGACGTCGGCGTCCGCGTCTGAGTTTGGTTAAAGTTTTTATTCAAATGTTTTGTTACTTCAAACCTTCATAAGTTATCACTTAAAACTTGGAATATACCTTTGTAATCAACTCCAGTGTCGGGGCAACATTCCCCATAGCTCTGTTTTGTATTTTGACCAAGTTATTCCCCTTTTTCACATAGATTTTCTGGTTAAAGTTTTTATTCAAAAGTTTTGTAACTTCAAAACTACACAAGTTATTCACTTGAAACTTGGAATTTGCCTTTTTCATCAACTCCAATGTCAGGAGCAATATTCCTCATAACTATGTTTTGTTTTTTGCAAGAGTTATGCCCTTTTTAAAATAGATTTTCTGGTTGAAGTTTATATTCCAAAGTTTTGTAACTTCAAAACTACATAAGTCATTCACTTGAAACTTGGAGTATACTTTTGTCATCAACTCCAGTATCAGGCGCAACTTTCCCCATAACTGTTTTGTACTTTGACAGAGTTATGCCCCCTTTTTGCATAGATTTTCTGGTTAAAGTTTATATTCAGAAGTCTTGTAGCTTGAAACTAATTAAGTTAATCACTTGAAACTTCGGATGTACTTTTGTCATCGACTCCAACATCAAGAGCTGCTTTCCCCATAACTTGGTTTTGCATTTTGCAAGAGTTATGCCCTTTTTCATATATATTTTCAGATTATTGTTTTGTATTCCAATGTCTAGTATCTTCCAGACTTCATAGGTTCAACAATCCCTAATAAACTACATAAGGTTTTCACTTGAAACTTGGAATAATTTGATGAATAATTACCACACTATAAGCTCAGTTTTGTATTTCAACAAATCTATGGCCCTTCAAAAATATGTACCAACTGAAACACTTCGAATAGTCGAGCGCGCTGTCCTCTGACAGCTCTTGTTTATATATTTGTCAGTGTAATTTACTTTACCAGAATAATTAATAATTGCATTACAGTTATAAGTTAAAATGTGTGTTTCGGGCAACGGTCTCAAAAAAGTTAGGTAGGGTCGGAATTGATTTTTTTTTTATTATTTTTTTTTTTTAATACACATTTCGGTCAAAAACATTCAAAACAAACTAAAATCTGACGAATACGGCTTTCATGGAAAAAAATTGTCGCTAAAAACTTTAGGGTCGGGGTTTTTTTTTTTCGTTAGGTATGGTTGGATTGTCCTAGACACATAATTTTTTTTCTTTTGGCCTAAACGTTAGTGTAGTACTAACAAGAATTGACATATTTGATGTTGTTTTACTTCGAGTTGAGAATGTGTTGACTGTTTGTGTCGTTCAAGATGATATTGTTAAAATCATATATAATTATTTACATATGCGCAATAAATCATTTTTTAATAATTGTATATTGGACATATTTTGAAAATTGTAAGATTCATTTTTGCTGTACACAAAATGTAAAAATTTACATTCATGATTCAATACATAAATTTAAATGTATTATACTGTGCTAAAAAAGTGTTTTACATTTCGGTGTTCAGCTGGGCTTTTCTCATGATAACAGGAATGGGTACTGACTTTAAACTGTTATTATTGTGTGTTTTTTTATTTAAGAGGCCTGTTCACAGATTGACGAATCGCCAATTTTTCAACTTTTTTTTATGAATCCAAAAATAAAAGAACAGTGTATACACGGGAGCAAAATAGCAATACGAAACAAGAAATATACTGTAAAAACCATTTTGTTTATGAGAGAGTAATCATCAGTTGAAATTGATTTTAACATTATATTAGATACGTTAACACATAATTATTTCTTTTAAGTTATTTGTCATTACTTAAGTTTTGTATTAAAATCTATCTTTATTTTAATACGCACCCTATTTAATCACAAATGGGGACATGGATATAATAATTACAAGCATATTATGCAAGGTACATTAGACATACATGTAAATCTCGATATGCTTATTTGAACATGTCACACATGATGCATTTTGTGTTCTTGTACTATTATTAAAATATTCTGTTTTGTCAAGCTTACGGATTAGGATAAATAGCTTGTTTGTTTGAAAACATGATGTTAAGTGTTTTATTATCAATACATGAATAACTAACAACAACTTAAAGCTTTGATGATATGGTCCAAATTATACTCCAAATAAAATGTCATTTGTTAAGTGTTGGCTGTTGTAAAGCTGTATCTGACAGACATGTGATTGTCAAGAAGAATACATTGTTAGCAGGACTACAGACTGGACAGCTACTTGTGGCCATTAACAGTCTATACTTATATTGTCCTGTCCTTGAAGTTTGACAACCATAAAATGTTACACACAGCTTCGCAACAACTACATCATTCTTTTCATAATTTGTCACGTATACAGAATAAGTGACAAATTATGAAGAGAATCATGTTTGGACTTTTTCAGTAAAGCTTTTATTCAGGTTATCCCTTCAGGACCAATCTGTGTTGCAACCAAAATAGGACCCATGCAAATCCCGGTTGTACTTTCTGTGGTGGGGCCCATGTGGGTCTCTGATCAAGGTCCGATTTGTGTTTCCCCATAATGGTCCCATGTTTGACCACATGGGTCCCATGGTAGACCCATATTGTAACCCATATGGACCCATGTAAATCCCGGTTGCACTTTCTGGGGTGGGGCCCATGTGGGTCTCCCATCAAGGTCCCACCTGTGTTTAACCATAATGGTCCCATGTTGTGACCACATGTGTCCCATGGTAGACACATATTGTAACCCATATGGGACCCACGTTAATTCCGGTTACACTTTCTGGGGTGGGGCCCATGTGGGTCTCCCATCAAGGTCCCATCTGTGTTTGCCCATGATGGTCCCGTGTTGAGACCACATGGGTCCCATGGTGGACCGATATTGGACCCACGTTAATGCCGGTTGTACTTTCTGTGGTGGGGCCCATGTGGGTCTCTCATCAAGGTCCGTTTTGTGTTTCCCCATAATGGTCCCATGTTAAGACCACATGGGTCCCATGGTAGACCCATATTGTAACCGATATGGACCCATGTAAATCCCGGTTGCGCTTTCTGGGGTGGGGCCCATGTGGGTCTCCCATCAAGGTCCCATCTGTGTTTGCCCATAATGGTCCCATGTTGTGACATCATGTGTCCCATGGTAGACCCATATTGTAACCCATATGGGACCCACGTAAATCCCGGTTGCACTTCTGGGGTGGGGCCCATGTGGGTCTCCCATCAAGGTCCCATCTGTGTTTGCCCATAATGGCCCCGTGTTGAGACCGCATGGGTCCCATGGTGGACCCATATGGGACCCACGAAAATCCCGGTTGCACTTTCTTGGGTGGGGCCCATTTGGGTATCCCATCAAGGTCCCATCTGTGTTTGCCCATTATGGTCCCATGTTGAGACTACATGGGTTCCATGGTGGACCCATATGGGACCCACGTAAATCCCGGTTGCACTTTCTGGGATGGGTCCAATATCTGTAGCCCACGTGGGGCCTTTTTTGTAAACCCTCAAGGGGCCCATATGGGTCCTATCTGGGCTTGCTTTTTGCTGGGTATATTGGCATCACTACGAAAAACTAAGCCCCCTATTCAGGAGCTACTTATATATGCATTCGCTTAATCGTTAGGCAGTACGTTTGTACAGTCTAATTAGGAGATAGAAATGCATACTCGCTTACGTCCATACGAACGTGCACCTTTTTTTGGGTTGGGGGGGGTGGGGATATTAACCAATGCACGCATCCGAACGTACGTACACACAAAAGTCATGAATTGGATTATTAAAACCAAAATAAACATGCATAATGATATGTCCGCCCGAACTAGAATATACGTATACACGGACGGTGATATGATGACCTTATTAGAACCTCCGCACATGTTGGTACGTGCGTTTGGACAGTACAGTAGCGTATTGTTCCGTACCTCCCTATTGTATCGTGCCGCACCGTATCGTACCGCACCGTATCGTACCGTACCGAACCGTAAATTTCCATACCATAGCATAACAATCCATACCATACATGCCATACCTTACCATACCAAACCGTACCGTACTTAACCGTCCGGTACCGTGTCGTACCATACCATGCATACTGTAACGTACCGTAATGTAAATCACCCCGTTTTTTTTTCGGGCATATAAAACGTGAAAAATAGGATTATGATGTAACAAATTCACTTTTTTGAAAATTTGAACACTTTTTCATGTGTAAAGAATACGATTTTAGAGCTTATCAAAAACTGGACTCGATCACAAATTTCACAGAAAATGTGAAGAATGAGATTGCGATGTGTGAAGAGTGAGATCCTATTTTTCACATCTGTGAAAAATGATTTCCTATTTTTATACATGTGCAAAATATGATTTGGGAAAAATATGGTTCTACAAAGTAGCATATCGATATTTCTAAAATATAAGTTGTGCGCTCATTAAACTATTATTAATAAGATGTATTTATAGATAAACAATGAATATTGCAACCGAAAATATATGTTAAGATTGTGGTAGTTTGAGTAATGAATGAATCTACCTTAATCATGAAGGTGACACTCCCGTGAGGCTACTGTGTCTATTAATAAGGGTTTGACCCGGGTAAGTCGGTTATTATTGGGTCACGTGACTTACTGGTGTATTTATACAGCGTCTTTTAGCGTTTTAGTCAGTTTTGGATCCTGTTACCGTAGATTACGTATCGAAAGGACAAGGAAACTGGCTGTTAATATTAAATAAAGTATTTTGATGCTAGTTTTGGCTTCAATGTAGTCGCCTAGCTAGCAGTGTTAGGGATGAAGTTAGCCGCAGCATTCGGAATACCTGAGACGTATGCACCATTATAACAGGTAGAATGGTCACAGCCAGATAAAGCTTAGTGTAGCATTAGCAGACCAGTGCCCGGTTTTCCTGTGTATAGAGTCAGTGGTTTATGTGTTCTGGGGCTGTAGTTGAGCATAGGTCTGAATATTTGAATATTAGAGAGCACGGGGAGTATAAGTAGGAATAGCCCAGGCAGGCATTTATTATAAAGGGTTTTGAGTTGCTGTTAGTTTGTGTTATATTTAATTAGTTGTTTATATGCCCTAATCATTTGTATTATATTGCAACAATCATAAGCTAGGCAGGCTAGAGAAAAATGGAATATAATAGTTGATATATACCCCGTGCACGTTACAACGGTAGATAACTACAGAACCCCTCAAGAACACTTCAAAATGTCAAGGTCCTTAGGTCGAAATGTCATGGTCATACTGACCGAAAGAACATAAAAAAACCAAATACAATTTGTAAAACCTTATTCGGGTAATAACTACAGAACCCTTTGGCCTATTTTCTTCAGACTTGATGGGTAGGTTGGTCATGACATAGACAGGTAGAGGATCCCTATTGGTCATGACACAGACAGGTAGAGGATCCCTATTGGTCATGACACAGACAGGTAGAGGATCCCTATTGGTCATGACACAGACAGGTAGAGGATCCCTATTAGTCATGACACAGACAGGTAGAGGATCCCTATTGGTCATGACACAGACAGGTAGAGGATCCCTACTGGTCATGACACAGACAGGTAGAGGATCCCTATTGGCCATGACACAGACAGGTAGAGGGTCCCTATTGGTCATGTCACAGACAGGTAGAGGATCCCTATTGGTCATGACACATACAGGTAGAGGATCCCTATTAATTATTGAGTGCTTGGGTCAAAGGTCAATGTCATACTGATCAATAGTTGTATAAACCTACCTTGTCCAGAAAATAACTACAGAACCCGTAGGCCTACGTTCTTCCAACTTTGTAGGGATGTTGGTCATGACAAGTAGAGGATTCCTATGGAATATTTTTCCAAATGTCAAGATCAAACTGTTAAACAGTTTTCAACAATGCCTGGGCAATAATTGGATGATGGCTGGACGTAGTTTGTTCAACACCATGTTGGTCGGCTAGTTAAGCCATTTGATGATCGTGAAATAAATCACCCCGCGAGAATCAATGTGCCGATCTGATAGCTGCTTTGAATGCGGCGATGTCTTCATATGTTAATGTCGAACAGAATTTGCCAAATTATGAGCATGTATTAAAATACATGTATTGTTATTATCCCCGGGTCCATGCCTGTGTCAGTCCTTCGGAACGTTTTTGTCATGAACATATGTTCACAACCTTTCCACAAACCTTTTATCATTTTCATTTGATAATAATTAAGATTATTATATACTTACCAAAAAACGAAACCTGACATTCTATTGAGATTCCCTTTTCTATTTTCAGTAACGTCATATCCAAAAACTTATGTTAACAAAATACGGAAAAACAACAATATGACGTGTCCAATATGTTTCACTTTTACACAGTATACAAAACTACTTGTAAATGGTTCTATTTCTACATGTATATGCAGCATATATTTATAAACCATTGTATTCATGTCATATTACACGTCACGATAAATCTATTGAACTCAGTTACGTGTATACAAAAAAGAAATCTGTTGAACGGAGATAAATTATGAACAAAAACTGTAAAACATTAAATTAAGTATATGACGATGAGTAAAAGAAACAAAAGAAACTACTAGTTGTACCCTTCTCACTAATAAGTACCAGTTGCAAGCACAGTGATGTATCGCTATAAACATGTCACTTTTACTTTTTCTAAAGGTTACACGCCACCAAAGGGTGACTAGAAAAATATAACAATTACTGGAATGTCCGACATGTTGGTAAGTTTGACGGACAAAATGGCGGATGAAACACATGCTTATCAGTTCTGCGATCTGATTGGCTAATCGACCTGTCAATCATCGGTCCGTCGTAACGTCAATTGATACCATAAATGTGCCCATGTACCGGACATTTTCGATGTTTTATCGCGATTAAAAAAACGTCGCCTAGTTTCTGCAACCGGTGTTCAGGTAGATTTTTCAACATGTATTACTCATACACACCCGTTTCGGTTCATGGATCAGCATACAGAGTTGAAACTTTGTTGATTTACTGCAAATGTATTACTGTTCAAACACCAGTTAATAAAAATCAGAATGGGAGGGTTGTAATTGTTTTCAGAATCATTAATCTTAAAGTGGCCCGGACCTACCAGTGATTCGGAATTCCTTCAATGACTGTATTTGCAAATTACAAAATAAATATGAAACAATAAAGAAAATACGAAATAAAGTCCAATGTAATCGATTTAAACACACCTCTGTCAATCTAAGTATTTCTTTGAATACCTTTTTTTAAAGCGGTTAAAAGGTACGGAGCGGACACGCTTTGTGGTGGACAGACACCCGGACAGACAGCTTGTATACATACTCACTAAGACTAAACTTCATGGGGGGTGTCGTTTGTAACTGATTCGCTGAGGCGAGGCTTACAATCTAATTTCGACAAAAATAGCCAGGATTTATCAACAAAAGTAGCATACAGTTTAATATCTCCGGTTTAACACATTCCATATCATTCTAAAAATAGCGCAAATTATAGCCGGTGTACAGCTGCATCAATAAGCTTCCATAGAATCATAAGCTGGCGAAATATTTCAATAAATGGGGAATTCATATTTATAAACTTACTGTGCATGTTAACTTGAAATTGAATTGCGATTATGGTTTTATTAGGGATGTCAACGAATACCACAAATTAAATTCGAATATTCGATTGATGAAGTAATCGAATATTTGATTATCTGAGGCAGAACTGGTACACTGATGGAAACGTATTACTAAAGTAACTTAATTGTGTGGTTTATAGCCACCACCAAAGCACTATGAGAAAAATGCGGCAGATACGAGTACACGGACTTTAATCTACATATTGGAGATATTTTGCGATTTCATTTAATGGACAATACATCAAACCATTCATTTAGCACATGCAAATCTTTGCAGACAACTTCGCGGTATGTTTCCATGACATAACTAGGAAGACGGCATGTTTTTTTAGAGCACATGTGCACACGTAGGCAATAACACCATATAGCACCTCCAACACGCTTTAATCTCCTACTGCCCGTATAAATGAACTTGTGAACTGAGAAATCAGCTTACCGAAATACTTTAACCTAGCTCGGACGCCGACGCCGACACCGGAGCGAGTAGAATAGCTTTCCTTTTCTTCGAAAACTGCTTATACTTCAAGAAAATAAGCTATAATGCATAAATGTGACAGTGTGCTTCCTGGAGATTATATTTGAAGAAATATTATTAGTTATTAGTAAATTTAAAAATCGTTTTGATACCAAAATTACCTTCTGGGTCACATGTTCGAAGAATATTGTCCACATCGCGAGTCCGCACACTCAGCCCGTTTGCCAAACATCGCTGCCTCAGTATGTTCTATAGCCGTGTTGACCACCCGACTGTTCGAGTTCGTTGATAATAAAATCTATCACTGTCTAAATATGACTATAGTATTTCCTCTTCATATCTAACGAGCGCAAGACGTATCGATATCAACAAGCCATGTATGTTCAACATAACAAAACTAATTTGGCGATAGGAAAGTCCTTCTCGAAAATAGTTTACAACATCATTTCTGTCGGCCATGATCATCATAAAAACAAATTTTGATTGGTTCTCTAACTCGTGGGAACGAGTTAACTGTGTCGAGGGAACGAAATATAACTCGTTCCATCGAATAAGTATCTCGTTCCCTTGAGTTAGTAGCTCGTTCTCTCGAGTTAGTATCTCGTTCCCTCGTCTTAATATCTCGTGGGAACGAGATAAAAATAGAGTAGTGCATGTCACCTCTGTGCCACCGTAGATAAGAGACGGAACTAGCAATAACAACAAACTGACGCCTTCATAACAATAGGGTGATAGGTAGATTTTGACACATATCCTGTGTACTAGAAAAGCTATAGGGTGCCAGAAAAAGCTATAATCTTTAGGAACTGACGTCTACAAACAGTGTATTAAATATGGTTATTAAAATTAAATTAATAAACAGGTAAGCATTCGAATACCTAAATATTATTCGAATAGTTTTCATTATTCGAATATTCGTTGCCATCCCTAGTTTTTATTAAGAATTATTTAGAATTGCACATTTATATCAGCTTCTCCAGTAGATGCTTTTCAATATGTTAAAATATCTTTATATAAATGAATGTGGTGAAAGAAGTCTCGGAATACCTCGAAATGTTATTTATGTACGTTACTTTTACTTCATGTGCGTAAAATAAACACATTATTTGCAATATTAATTATACACAAACACCATTGATACATCATATTCCTACCGAATATAATTTTTAAACGCCATAGTCTAATCAAATTGTATGTTTGTGTTATCAAAAATAAAGTCTTCATTATTTCAAATACGCTGGATGTTCCCTCAATATTGCTGTTAATCAGGATACTCCGTATAAATGATTTATATTTGACTGCTTCATGTGTATGTATAAGATAACGTCTAAGATGCACATAACTTAAGAATAACAACACTCGTCTGATATATGGTAAGTTTCATTTATTTCCGCAATTATTTTCTTTCATAGTTAATTTGTTAAATTTGCCTTACACATTTATATAACAATTATTTTGGTTATTTATGATCAGTTTATTCACGGTACAGATATGAATAATGATTGAATTATTCTCAAATTAATTTGGGGGGGAGGGGGGGGGGGTCCGAGAAGTTTTCATATGGTGTCCGAAAAAACTGGGGTTAGAGAAGTCTCCTTATATAGGTGGGGACCAATATCTGGGGTCCTCTTTTGTATTATATTTACAGTAAAATGATATCTGATATGGTAATTTCAACGCCGATTGTCTTTTTATGCCCCCCAGCATCTTGATGCGGGAGGCATATAGTGATCGTCCTGTCCGCCCGTGACAAGGTTAAGTAGATTTTACCGTTTCGTCTCGCACCAACACCGCTTACTACAACACGTGTGATACTTACTCAGTTTTTGCTTATGACCATTTCCTATCCACCAATATCACCCAACCTCACTTTGACCTTGACCTTGACCTAACTTGTACTTAGAATAATTCAAAAGTGCCATTTCTTGGTTAACTAGATTTTACCGTTTCGTCTAGCACCAACACTGCTTACTACAACACTTGGATATTTGCACAGTTGTTACTTTTGACCATTTCCAATCCACTCATATCACCCAACCTCACTTTGACCTTGACCTAATTTGTACTATGAAATGGGCTACCCAGCACCAACTGGGAGCATGTGTGTTTATCAAACACAGAATCTTGTTTTAAAGACATTTCTGGTTACATATAATTTCTATTAAACATTTTACATAGTTGCATGTAAACCAAAGCATATGGCTCACTCACATTTTGCTGAGAAAAATATAGTGCTTCCGAACTAAAGAAGATCTTGATTGCACTTTGGGACTGCCAGGTTTATAATAAACCGATAAAACCTGGCCAAGTTAATTGTTATTTTGGTGCATGTAAACTGACAAGTAACTGTTTACTTGAAAACTCCACTCGTGAAGGTTTTTTTTTAATACAATGATTCGTGTTATATGTCGTGTTGGCATACGTTCTTGGAAATGAAATGACTGTAATGAATGCATAGGAACTGCAGGGGATATGCAGGAACTGCAGCGAATATGCATAGGAACTGTAATAAATGTATAGGAACTGTAATGTATCTATAAGAACTGTGATGTACATGTATGGGAACTGAAATGGATCTACAGGAACTTAATGACTGTATAGGAACTGTAATGGAGGTATAGGAACTGTACATAATAGATGTATAGGAACTGTTATGAATGTATAGGGGCTGGAAGTATAATAGATGAAGAGGAAATGTAAGAGATGTATAGGAACTGTAATGGGTGTATAGGGACTGTACTGATTGAATAAGAACTGTAATGGATGTATAGGAACTATAATGGATGAATGGGAACTTAATGGGTGTATAGGGACAGTAATGATTGAATAGGAACTGTAATGGATGTATAGGAACTATAATGGATGAATGGGAACTTAATGGGTGGATAGGGGCAGTAATGATTGAATAGGAACTGTAATGGATGTATAGGAACTATAATGGATGAATGGGAACTTAATGGGTGTATAGGGACTGTACTGATTGAATAGGAACTGTAATGGATGTATAGGAACTATAATGGATGAATGGGAACTTAATGGGTGTATAGGGACTGTACTGATTGAATAGGAACTGTAATGGATGTATAGGAACTATAATGGATGAATGGGAACTTAATGGGTGTATAGGGGCAGTAATGATTGAATAGGAACTGTAATGGATGTATAGGAACTATAATGGATGAATGGGAACTTAATGGGTGGATAGGGGCAGTAATGATTGAATAGGAACTGTAATGGATGTATAGGAACTATAATGAATGAATGGGAACTTAATGGGTGGATAGGGGCAGTAATGATTGAATAGGAACTGTAATGGATGTATAGGAACTATAATGGATGAATGGGAACTTAATGGGTGGATAGGGACTGTACTGATTGAATAGGAACTGTAATGGATGTATAGGAACTATAATGGATGAATGGGAACTTAATGGGTGTATAGGGACTGTACTGATTGAATAGGAACTGTAATGGATGTATAGGAACTATAATGAATGAATGGGAACTTAATGGGTGTATAGGGACAGTAATGATTGAATAGGAACTGTAATGGATGTATAGGAACTATAATGAATGAATGGGAACTTAATGGGTGGATAGGGACAGTAATGATTGAATAGGAACTGTAATGGATGTATAGGAACTATAATGAATGAATGGGAACTTAATGGGTGGATAGGGACTGTACTGATTGAATAGGAACTGTAATGGATGTATAGGAACTATAATGGATGAATGGGAACTTAATGGGTGTATAGGGACAGTAATGATTGAATAGGAACTGTAATGGATGTATAGGAACTATAATGGATGAATGGGAACTTAATGGGTGGATAGGGACTGTACTGATTGAATAAGAACTGTAATGGATGTATAGGAACTATAATGAATGAATGGGAACTTAATGGGTGGATAGGGGCAGTAATGATTGAATAGGAACTGTAATGGATGTATAGGAACTATAATGAATGAATGGGAACTTAATGGGTGGATAGGGACAGTAATGATTGAATAGGAACTGTAATGGATGTATAGGAACTATAATGAATGAATGGGAACTTAATGGGTGGATAGGGACAGTAATGATTGAATAGGAACTGTAATGGATGTATAGGAACTATAATGAATGAATGGGAACTTAATGGGTGTATAGGGACTGTACTGATTGAATAGGAACTGTAATGGATGTATAGGAACTATAATGGATGAATGGGAACTTAATGGGTGGATAGGGACAGTAATGATTGAATAGGAACTGTAATGGATGTATAGGAACTATAATGAATGAATGGGAACTTAATGGGTGTATAGGGACTGTACTGATTGAATAGGAACTGTAATGGATGTATAGGAACTATAATGAATGAATGGGAACTTAATGGGTGGATAGGGACAGTAATGATTGAATAGGAACTGTAATGGATGTATAGGAACTATAATGAATGAATGGGAACTTAATGGGTGGATAGGGACAGTAATGATTGAATAGGAACTGTAATGGATGTATAGGAACTATAATGAATGAATGGGAACTTAATGGGTGTATAGGGACTGTACTGATTGAATAGGAACTGTAATGGATGTATAGGAACTATAATGGATGAATGGGAACTTAATGGGTGGATAGGGACAGTAATGATTGAATAGGAACTGTAATGGATGTATAGGAACTATAATGAATGAATGGGAACTTAATGGGTGTATAGGGACTGTACTGATTGAATAGGAACTGTAATGGATGTATAGGAACTATAATGAATGAATGGGAACTTAATGGGTGTATAGGGACAGTAATGATTGAATAGGAACTGTAATGGATGTATAGGAACTATAATGAATGAATGGGAACTTAATGGGTGGATAGGGACAGTAATGATTGAATAGGAACTGTAATGGATGTATAGGAACTATAATGAATGAATGGGAACTTAATGGGTGGATAGGGACTGTAATGATTGAATAGGAACTGTAATGGATGTATAGGAACTATAATGAATGAATGGGAACTTAATGGGTGGATAGGGACTGTACTGATTGAATAGGAACTGTAATGGATGTATAGGAACTATAATGAATGAATGGGAACTTAATGGGTGTATAGGGACAGTAATGATTGAATAGGAACTGTAATGGATGTATAGGAACTATAATGAATGAATGGGAACTTAATGGGTGGATAGGGACAGTAATGATTGAATAGGAACTGTAATGGATGTATAGGAACTATAATGAATGAATGGGAACTTAATGGGTGGATAGGGGCAGTAATGATTGAATAGGAACTGTAATGGATGTATAGGAACTATAATGAATGAATGGGAACTTAATGGGTGTATAGGGACAGTAATGATTGAATAGGAACTGTAATGGATGTATAGGAACTATAATGGATGAATGGGAACTTAATGGGTGTATAGGGACAGTAATGATTGAATAGGAACTGTAATGGATGTATAGGAAATGTAACGAATGTATAGGGACTGTAATAAATGAATAGGAACTGTACTGAATGTACAGAAACTGTAAGAGATGTAGAGGAACTGTCAGAGTAATGAATGTAAAGGAAGTGTAATGAATGTATAGGAATTGTAAGAGATGTGTAGGAACTGTACTGAAATTATAGGAACTGTAAGGGATGTATAGGAACTGTAAGGGATGTATAGGAACAGTAAGGGATGTATAGGAACTCATATGAATGTATAGGAACTGGAGTGTAATAGATGAAGAGGAACTGTAAGAGCTGTATAGGAATTGTAAAGAATGTATAGGAAGTGTAATGGATGTTGAGGAACTGTAAGAGATATGGAAGAACTGTAGTGGGTGTAGAGGAATTTTATTTGATGAAGAAGAACTGTAAATGATACAGCGGAAAAATAATTGATTTACATGAACTGTAACTAATATAGAAGAACTATAATTGATTGTAACTAATTATATAAGAAATGCACGTCTTAGATTATAAGATATGTAATCGATGTAGAGAAAGAGGCACTGACATTGATGAACAGAAAATGTAAAGGGGATTCATAATGGATATTATGAATATTATTAATCTTTAGAAGGAATAAGAAATTATATGCATACATATGGTATCTGGTGTATACACAAGTATGATATTCATATAATAATATATCTTTAAAATGGTTCATGTCTAATCCTAAGAGTAGATATAGAAGCCTACATATGAGAACATTCACCACATTTTGATTTTGTTATTATTTTTCCAGGAAACAGTTTTATTTTAAAAGCGACCTTTTCAAATATTGGAAAATGACAATTTTCTAAATATTTGACTTGCATCAATTATACACAATCTGGGATATAATACACACATCTAGGATCTGGTACACACATCAAGGATCTGATACACACATCTAGAATCTGGTAAACACATCAAGGATCTGATACACACATCTAGAATCTGGTGAACACATCAAGGATCTGATACACATATCTAGGATCTGGTATACACATCTAGGATCTGACACATACATCTAGGATCTGGTAAACAAATCAAGGATCTAATACACACATATAGGATCTGATACACACGTCTGCAATCTAATACACACATCTTGGATCTGACACATATGGGATCCGATACACACATATGGGATATGATACACACATCTAGATCTGATACACACATCTGGGATCTAATACACACATCTATGATCTGGTGCACACACACATCAATCATACAAGATACGATGCGATCATTTTCAATCTGATAAAGGATTGATCTAATGCAAACACACTGATCTAATGATAAAAAGCAGGATCTGATGTCCACATGCTAGATCTTGCCCATACTATGGATATGATAAAACACATTCTGGATTTCAGGCATCAATACATGGCTTTAGCTGAATCTGACATTGGATCTTAATATTTACACAAACCAAATCTAAAGCATATATTACAGCTCTTATACAGAGATCCTGGATCTTTCACTTTTGTGTGGGGTTGTTGTATGTAAGTGATAGTTATTTAGGAAACAGAATGGACTAAAGAACAATATTTGCTTTAAAACTGTATGCACATGTATATAAAAGGATATGTAACTTTACAATCAATGATTTATGAATATTTTACATTCTAAAAATGTGACAGCTTTCAAAAGAAGCATTTCTGTCAAAATAAATTGCCACTTAGTGATACCGCAACAAATTTATGACAGTCCCTAATCATATGATTCGATATGGAATATAATACCAACAATTAGTGTACTAATTTGTGACACAATTTTGTTGAAGAGTCCATTTAAGATGGACATGATAGATGGTTCTTGATATGATACCTAGATATCATTATATACATTTATAAGGAAAAAACAGTTTTCTTTGGGTCTGAATAATTTGTATAGTGATTCACATCTCAAAATAATCATTCACAGATAAATAAAATGATAATCATTCACAGATAAATAAAATGAACAACTTTGTTTGTCTGTATAAATTTATTTAGATAATCTAGACACTAAAAATCCATATTTTTTTTAAACAGCAAATTTAACAAACATAATATCAGATAAAAATGTATCAATTAATTCTACTAACAATCAGTACAGTTATAGAGAAAACAATAGTAATCATTATTGTGTTTCTGATTTTTTATAATAGGGTAAAAAAATGACTACAGTGGAAAATTAAATAAAAGACAAAGAGGAATGTCAATATCACAAGTTTTCAGTCATTTTTGATGATTAATTATTCACAGCAATATCCCTAGTATATTGAGACACAGTTTTTTAAACATATGGAGATCTATCCCTAGAAAAAAATATGTTGTAGTCTGCTTTATTCCTGGGTCACAATGGCATGTTACTTTACTGTTAAAAAGTTTGCAACTACAATTATTTGAATACTTCTCACAAACCATTTTGGCAAGAAATTAATGGGGGGGGGGGGGGGGGGGCATGGCTTCAACACTTATCCAGCAGTATTTAGAATGGTGTGTAACCCCAAATTAAGAACTACCACTTCACTTGTCATAGCAATATTTATTTACTATGAACTACCGTGTATGTAGTTACATGGCACACATATACCGGTACTACAGATGGGTATTTATCAACCCATACAAAAACATGCATGTTTATATTATGGGTGCGGATCAGAGGTGTACTGTATCAAATACCTATGGACACCATGACATATAGATGGTAGATGGGCCACCATACCAAAAACATGAAGACCAAAGGATAGGGACTATAAGATATGGAGTTTATTGATGGGGATGTAGGGTTTGGTGCGGCAGAGGTGTGATTTTAGGAATAATTCATTGGTGGGGATGTGGCGTTTGGTGCGGCAGAGGTGTGATTTTAGGAATACTTCAGAGGAGGAAAATACCCTACCCCTCATAGTATTCACCAAAATTCTTCACTTTTAAAGAGATCCAGAAAAGCTAACAACTATTTACAAAGCACTCTTGGCATTGAAAAGGTGGAAATTAGCTGAAGGAGGAAGAATCACCCCAGTGCAGGGCATTTTTGAAATAGATGTCACATCAAAGACCACTCACTACACTAAGGCGGTTCACTAGCAATTTTTGCTCGTTCTACGCGAACGCAACAGTAGAGGCAAAATATAGTTTCGAAAAACTAGTCAATAACATACAACTAAAATCAAAGTATTTTATCAAGAAAACTTGACATGGTGTAAAAATATAAACACAATGTAGTTTGATATAAGCTTTGGACATGAGTAGTCACTTTTATCAAATTAACCATTGTCCTGCACATGGACAATGAACTGATGAAAAGTATAATGTGGGTAGTGAACCAATAAGAAGTAGTTTAATTACCCAGACTAACATGCGCAAACGTACACAGATCAGTTTTGATCGGTGTGCACAATAAGTGTGCGGGGGTGTTAGAAATTAATGGCTGAAGGGGGTATCACATCTCACACAGACCGGTGAACCAGCACCAGCAACAGTTAGGCTCCAGCAGCACTCCAATCTGGCCAAATGGTGGCCACAAATGAAATGATACAACAGTAAAATTTGCTTAGGCTTTTTATACATTTTTTATGCAGAATAATATATGGGTGGGGTCCACATAGACTGTGGCTGGAACTCAATTGGACCTGTTAGTAGGAATTATTGTTACTAAATGCGCACGGTCCAAATAGATGAACACACTCAAATGACAGGGGGTCTGGCACAAAACAAATGTAACAAAATAGATCAACACACAAATATATAAAATATTAAATTTGGTGAATTGTTGGCAAGCAGCTATAAATAGTTTTTATACTGATGTCAATATAATTACAAAGTTACAGGTTTGACAAAAACTTGATTTTGACCTGACGCTTATGCTAAGTTGCTTTTGGAACAAAAATTGTATCGCAGATATTGCCAAGGGTCTGCCAATGCATGTAAAACAACGAGTTGACTTTTAGAAGTTTGCCAGGTGTTTTTTGTCACTTGATTTTTGAAATAAACAATGTTACCAATATTGTATGCATACAAGACTTATTCACAGCTTTTTCACCTTGGTTCTTGACACATGATTTTGGAAATAAAATTGTAACACAGACATTGGCAAGCGTCCGTCAATGCACGTAGAACGACGTGTTGACTTCAGACATTGCCAAGCGTCCGTCAATGCACGTAGAACGACGTGTTGACTTTAAGGAGATGGGTCTTTGGGTCCCAGCACCAGGTGTCCTCGACGTGGGGCGTGTCGTAGAACGGGGGGTAGGAGAACATGACCTCCTGGTGGTCAGGCACGAGCACTTCCAGAACAAATGACTGAAATAGAAGATGACGCGGTTGTGTAATGGATCGTCAGCCTCGCAATCGGGAGGACCTGAGTTCGATACCTTCTCGGAATGTTGGAAGGATTTTTTTTACGAAAAGACATCAAGTACTGGTTCTACCCAAGGAATTGGACTCAAACGTGTCTTAACAAGCCTCAGGCTTTCGAGACAATCAGGCTAAACTTAGTAGGTGTAAACTTAACTTAAAAGTAAATTTTAAATGTCGAAAAAAAAGGTTAATACATTTTCACTCTTTCAATCCATTTAACCCTAAAAATCAGATGTTCAACCTAAAAACTGAAGCTATGTCAAAAGTATCAGGGTGTGTCTTCTAGTAAAACAAGGGACATAAATATGATAGAATTCAACTCAAGCAACAACCAGTATTAAACACCCTAATGGGCAAATTCAGAGCAAGTCCACAATCACATGACAATTGTTCCTTCTTTTAAAGAAACAATCTGAATCATTATCACTATCCGTGGTGTATAGCAATCAAAACACTGACAGCGTGTCGGCTAGAAAAGGAACTAAAAGCAAATTATGCACCTATCAATATTTCCCCCCCAGAAGGGGGCAGCATCGGGCTGACCCAGGGGAATTTGAATTATTTTATTTACTGGGGTCTAATTCCCCACCCTAGAGCAAAGCATTTGTGTCGAAATCCCCACAGTGGGAGATGCTTGATATATCAATAGTACCATGATCTAAAATCCGATCAAAGGCAAAGTTTATATCCTGGGACCCAGAATCATTTGGCATGTCAAATTCCCGCCTGTCGAGAATCGCTTTTAGTCTAAAGTCCAATATATGACCGCAGCCTGGGGGAAAATATTGATAGGTGAATGATTGTTATTCAATATATTCAAAGGTAATTATATGATTGTTTGACATACAACTCCATACAACTCTCTAGACCTCAGGCCTTTTTCTGTCTAGCTGCAATTGGCTCTTTTTATTAATTTGTATTCACTTATGAAGTCAATTGATCAAAATGTAATAATTTATTTCAAATGGATTTGTAATTCAATGTGTTTATTTGAAGTTTATTAAATTTATTTCTTACTAATTTTTACAATGAATCGAAGAAAATTGTTGTGAAATGTTGAAAAATTAATTAATTTTTTTTGGATTGGACAATCAATATATATGGTAGTAACAGGCTGTTTTACCTTATATAGTAGGAGCTGAGTATAGACGTGATTCCAAAGAAAATTTTCTTTAAAATCACAAATTTTTTCCCAAAAAATTTAACTTCACATCTGGATTTTTGTTCTCCTTTACCAATTTTTTTTGCCATAATGTCCCCAAAACCTATCCCCAGCCTCAGAATAAACCCTGATGTAATAGCAGAAATTAAGAAAATGCCCGAACATGTTCCTTTAACATATTCTGGGACGAATGACCTGGGCCAGTATTCAACAACTCATTCAGAGACTTAAGAATACAAAAATAGAATTAGACTCAGACTTTTCCGCGTACAGTGGATTTATGTTTAGAAGAGACTTCATTGAAACAGAAAATACCATAAAAGCGGAAAGTGCCGTCCTGGATAAGCCTGTGCTGACTGCACAGGCTAATCCGGGAGGACACTTTACGCACATGCACTAAGACTGGTTTTCCCACGACGCGCCACATATGTTTGTTTGCAAAGATGCTGGGTACCAATGTCGCATATGTCATTAATAAATCTTTCTAAAATTAAGAATGCTAAAATTTGTGTATGTGATTACCAAGTCAGATTTAAATTAACAGCGTTCTAAGAATGAAACAGTTTCAAGAATATTCTTAAGTTTCAAGTCTTAAGTGCAAGAATGGGTCGGTGAATATGGGACCTGGGGTCGTATTCCAGAAACACCTTAAGTAAAATCTTATCCTTAGCCTTAAAATCATCATTTTTCTTCTATGTATACATGAAATTCTGCTAAATTGTTCACTAATTATCAACTTATTATTAACTAATATTTACTTAATTGGAGTCATTAATTTAGGTGAAGCTTTAAAAATTATTACCTTACAGAAATTGGAACTTAAGTGCAAATCTTTTAGATCAACTTAAGATGTTTCTGGAATATGGCCCCTGATCAACATCAAAATACCTGTCTGGCTCTCCACAGAATGTCTAGCTGCAGAACGAAGAGTCCAAACATGAGGGCCATGCACAGCATGGACAGGAATCGTAGAATACACTCATTGCGAGAGAATCTGGGGAATAAAACAAATAAATGGTCAACCATTGTGAATATGTATTTAATGACATTCTGTACATGCAAATGATGGAATTGTGGAATTGATGCGAAAGATAAATTCATACAAAATAGTTCAATTATCAGAGCTATTTTTCCTTCTATAGTAGGGGCCGTTATAAGGCGTCATCCCCTCTGAGAAATTCTTATAAATTCTGCAGTTTTCCCCTAAACCTGATCTTACCCCAGGATGTTTCGTTCCCCTGCTATGAAAACTTTTCCCAGAAATGTAAAAAATAATGCTGTTTTTTCCCAAAATGAAATAAGGGCCCCATCCACAAAAGATGAAAAAAAGCCCTGATTATATTATAATTCAATGATATAACTTATATAAAAAAAATAAAATAAAAAAGTTATCATATAAATGTGTGCTTGTATACAATGTATGATCATAAAAATGCATACAAAATTACTTTTTTACAGCTTTGAGTATATGGCCTTCATATCAGACATTCTCTTTATCTGTGTGAAATCCTTATTACAGTGTCCATGATATCGTCATAATCGATACTCATGCATGTGCATTACAATGTTACAATGTAATATGAATGTAAACGATGTTCAGATGAAAGGTTTAATTTCTAGGCATCTTATTTCAAAACCGTTTGTATCAGCCAATACACAATGATAAATTTTAACCGGGTTTGGCCTTTACTTGGGGGAACTGGTGGTCCGCAGGACCAGCTATCTTCAGAACTAACTGGTCTGACACTGTATGAACTGGTGGTCCGCAGGACCAGCTATCTTCAGAACTAACTGGTCTGACACTGTATGAACTGGTCCCAAATCACATTGAACTACAGTAGATCACCGTTATTTGGAACACCGTTAAACTGAACTATTCATTGTTTCGAAGTATATTTTCAGTCCCGATTTTTTTCCTTCTTAATTTAATTAGAAAATTGATGTTTATACTTTATTGGCTATAACATTGTATAATGTTTAAGCAATAAACTTGTGGACTTGGCTTAATTCGACTTCGCTATTTTGAATTATCGCTATTTCAAACCCATTATTCCGGTCCCAACATCAGTTTTTACATGTATCTATCAATTGTTAATTCGAAGTGCTAATGTGCACACTAAAAATCATTTTTCTCACCTATTGTTATTATCAGCTATATGAAGGCATTGGCTCTCCTCTTGATTTCACACGTTGTAAGCATTGAACCCATCTACCGGTATTATGTTTCTTTCATTGAACCCATCTACCGGTATTATGTTTCTTTCATTGAACCCATCTACCAGTATTATGTTTCTTTCATTGAACCCATCTACCCGTATTATGTTTCTTTCATTGAACCCATCTACCCGTATTATGTTTCTTTCATTGAACCCATCTACCGGTATTATGTTTCTTTCATTGAACCCATCTACCCGTATTATGTTTCTTTCATTGAACCCATCTACCCGTATTATGTTTCTTTCATTGAACCCATCTACCTGTATTATGTTTCTTTCATTGAACCCATCTACCCGTATTATGTTTCTTTCATTGAACCCATCTACCCGTATTATGTTTCTTTCATTGAACCCATCTACCCGTATTATGTTTCTTTCATTGAACCCATCTACCCGGATTATGTTTCTTTCATTGAACCCATCTACCCGTATTATGTTTCTTTCATTGAACCCATCTACCGGTATTATGTTTCTTTCATTGAACCCATCTACCCGTATTATGTTTCTTTCATTGAACCCATCTACCCGTATTATGTTTCTTTCATTGAACCCATCTACCCGTATTATGTTTCTTTCATTTAACCCATCTATCCGTATTATGTTTCTTTCATTGAACCCATCTACCCGTATTATGTTTCTTTCATTGAACCCATCTACCGGTATTATGTTTCTTTCATTGAACCCATCTACCGGTATTATGTTTCTTTCATTGAACCCATCTACCCGTATTATGTTTCTTTCATTGAACCCATCTACCGGTATTATGTTTCTTTCATTGAACCCATCTACCCGTATTATGTTTCTTTCATTGAACCCATCTACCGGTATTATGTTTCTTTCATTGAACCCATCTACCGGTATTATGTTTCTTTCATTGAACCCATCTACCCGTATTATGTTTCTTTCATTGAACCCATCTACCCGTATTATGTTTCTTTCATTGAACCCATCTATCGGTATTATGTTTCTTTCATTAAACCCATCTACCCGTATTATGTTTCTTTCATTGAACCCATCTACCCGTGTTATGTTTCTTTCATTGAACCCATCTACCCGTGTTATGTTTCTTTCATTGAACCCATCTACCCGTATTATGTTTCTTTCATTGAACCCATCTACCGGTATTATGTTTCTTTCATTGAACCCATCTACCGGTATTATGTTTCTTTCATTGAACCCATCTACCCGTATTATGTTTCTTTCATTGAACCCATCTACCTGTATTATGTTTCTTTCATTGAACCCATCTACCCGTATTATGTTTCTTTCATTGAACCCATCTACCCGTATTATGTTTCTTTCATTGAACCCATCTACCCGTATTATGTTTCTTTCATTGAACCCATCTACCCATATTATGTTTCTTTCATTGAACCCATCTACCCGTATTATGTTTCTTTCATTTAAGCATGGCAAGGCACTGCACAAAGCAGCTTTCACAGCAAAAAGCCTTGTCAAAACATTTTACATGTAGTAGTTTTTTAGGTTTTCGTATCAAAGTTGGACTTTATTATATGTAAATAATTGAATCAAATATTTAATAAAAATAACAATGTTAAATCAAATACATCATTAGTATAAACTGTTAAAGGGACCAGTTCACAGACTGGGAAATAGACAATTTTCAAAATGATTGTCATAGATCGAAAATAAATTATACATTAAATACAAACAAGCGAAATAACACTCATTACTAAAACATATATTGGAAATATCGTGTTCTTTATGGATAATCATGAATCAAAATGGATAAAATTATAAAGCGTTTGTAACCCTTTTCATCAGTATTTTGGAAAACACGTGTAGCACATACATAATGTTAAAATACTCTACTAAATGCGTAAGTCCGAATGGCCGAGTGGTTACCGCAAGAGATTTTTTATTCCGAAGGTCCCGGGTTTGAGTCCCCCCGAAGGCAAATTTTTAAATTACCTTTTTTCTTCATATAATTTTTGTTTTACATTATTTCAGACGCTTTCGTTATTGCAGTTAAGACATTTAAGGATATTTTTCAAAACTACGAAAATCCGTGAACTAGTCCCTTTAACGTCCAGTCAAATTGTGAAGAGTGTCCACTGTCACTATTATATTCTTGCAATCTTTAAAACAATAATTCTTATAAAGACATTTATACAAATGTTTAATTTGAATAATCATTATTTCGAAGTATTTTTATTGGTCCTTACAACTGCGAAATAACGAGGTTCAACTGTACTTAGTGTATACCATAGTGGAAACATTATTCTGATAATTGTAATCGTAAATATATTGAGCACAAAGAAAATACATTACAATGTTTTTATTATATACTACAACATAATTTTTGCACAAAATGGTGTACTGAGGTACACATTGTGGCTAAAACAAGATCAGATATCAAATATTTTGGCACAAACTTGACATCTATGCATTTAAGGTTCTCATGTGCTGAAGAATTCAAATGCAATTAAAATAACTGGAAAATAATTGCTTATTGTTTTATGATTTGGCTATCGGTTCCATGGTTCTGTAACATTTTGGATACATTTCCACAATGCAAAAACTGTGACTTAGATTCTGTTTACTTCTACTGTTCTTTTCTAAATTCATAACGATTGAAAACCGATTGTTATAAAAAACTTGGCAGTATTAATTATTATTGTGTCGGAATCTGTAGATCCAAATGGTTTTTAGTTGATTTCAGTAATGTTTAAGAAGCTGTGTTAAAAGTAATGATTGAAAAGTTTAATGTAAATCGGAAAGGGTATGCACGAGAGCTTATGATCAAATGCGAATAACGATATCATTTCGGACGATTTCCAGTATTCTTCATGACATTTTTTAATGTAACCTGGGGGAAAAAGTGCGCCCGGTGCGGGACTCCAACCCACGACCGCCCGAACACTAGCACTGCACTCTACCATCTGAGCTAACCGGGCAGATGGTTCTTACCCATGCACACTACACTCCTCCTCCCATTAACCTTTTAGGCCGACTCCAGGCACTCCTGCCTTGTAATGCTGACACCACTAAAAATAACCTGGGAGAAAAAGTGCGCCCAGTGCGGGGGTTTATGGCAAAACCGGCCCCAGTCTAAACCGGCCCAAAAAAGCAAAACCGGCCCAACATGGGATTGCATAATGACTAAACCGGCCCAAAGATACAATAAGATAGTGTTACGTTTGGAGTTTTATTTCTTTTTACTTAAGTTAGCTTTTATTATTCTCAAACATAATTCGCGCATTAATTATGAATGACAATTTTGCAAAAATATGTCAAATTTCGAATTTTACATTTTATTGTAGTAATCCGATTTTTCAAAATCGGGTCAAGATTCTTTGTAAAGAAACTATGAGGACATTGAAATCATTCGTCAATTTGAAAAAAAAATATCTTGTAACCTATTTCGTAAAAAATAATAATAATACCTTTAAAGTTAACTGATTGTTGGTATGCTTCTTTATGTTATTTATGAATTTAATACAGTTCACAAATAAACTGCATTTATACTTATTTGTACTTTAAAGTACTTGTATTTTATGCATTTTAATCGATTTACAAACCTTATAGTGCACATGCTTACTACATAAAGTAACTTATGTTTTCTATCTTAACAATAAAAGGCTGAGGTGTTGTACATCTGTCATACATTGATGACATTACCCCGAAATGTGTGAAAAACATTGCATAACATTTTAAATCAATTGAAACTAGCACCATGCCAAATGGCACGTTTTTGGGTCGCCTGAATAGGCAACATATAGGTGTTACTTTTGATGGCGTCGGCGGCGGCGTACCCTTTCGCTTGTCCGCAGCATAACTCTTAGACTATTAAAGCTATCAACATGAAACTTCATTGGTAGATAGATCTCATTGAGGGAAAGTGCAGTGCACAAGAACCGTTACTCTGCACCTCATACTTTTGGAGTTATTGTCCTTTCTTCATTTTCATACTTAATTATTGTCCGGAGCATAACTCTAAGACTATGAAAGCTATCAACTTGAAACTTCAGATAGATCTCATTGAGGAGAAGTGCAGTGCACAAGAACCATTACTCTGCATCACATACTTTTGGAGTTATTGCCCTTTGTTTATTTTCATATTTAATTTTTGTCCGAAGCATAACTCTAAGACTATGAAAGCTATCAATTTGAAACTTCATAGGTAGATAGATCTCATTGAGGAGAAGTGCAGTGCACAAGAACCGTTACTCTGCACCTCATACTTTCGGAGTTATTGCCCTTTGTAAGTTTTCATACTATTTTTGTGTCGCATTTTTGGTTTTAATTAGTCTTTTCTTTGAAATTAGCCAGAGTGCAGTGCTTTTGAAGATTTCAATAAATCTGTATAAAAAAAAATTGAGCATTTACCTTAAGTGCTTCTTCATTTGTATTCACATAAGCTATCCGGCATCAGGCCACACATCCGACTCGCAGAGTTCTAGTTTTGTTATACTTTTTGTTATCACATTTGCAAGAAATGTCTTTTGTGTTTTTGGAGTAATTTGTTTTCAAATTTATAAATAAGTATTTAAGTATGCACTTAATATCTTCTAAATTAAAATGTTATTTCTTTCCAAATGCACGATTCATTTTTTATTCTAATGATATGTACATAACAAATTTTACATTACACTTATACACAATTTCAATACATTGCTTGCCATAACATATCATCATTATACATTGTTATAATACGAACATTATTATTACATTTAACTTGTGTTCAAATTAACCATTCATATGTTTTCATATACTGGTATATACGCTTGAGAAATTGAATGACCATAATATGAATTATATATTTTTAATGCACTAGGAAACACAAAATTTAATCTATAATACAATAGATCAATAATCAACAAACATCTTCAAACATTTTATTTCAACATAATTATATACTTAGTAATTTCAGAGATCTATAAACAAACATGGATAGATCTTCGGTAATTTCCACTTTATAAGAACATGTTTTATAGTTGCTCTATAATTAGTTGCTAATTCATGCAATAATTACGCCTCATTTCATGTTAAACTGATACACAGTATAATAATAAACCAAGCGCCGCTCCAAATGTTTTATTTTAACAAACCAATACATAAAATAATATCCATTCAATTCTTATATAAACAATTTGGGGCCGGTTTTAAACCATTGGGGCCGGGTTTGCCTAAATGTGGGGCCGGTTTTGCATTTTTGGGGCCGGTTTTGACTGCTCCCGGTGCGGGGCTCGAACCCACGACCGTCGGAACACTAGCACGGCGCTAAAAATCTGAGCTAACCGGGCTGATGGTTCTTACCCGCACACACTACATTTTGTAGAGAATTGACGATTTACACAGTTGGAACCATTCCAAAAGCAACTGGTCACCGGACCGGTCATCTTTTGAAGATAACCGGTCCAAGCGAAAAATCACCAGTCTCGGACCTACGCCTACGGACACGCGTGAAGATCGAAACATGATGGACTATGGGTGATAACAATTCTTGCCTAGACAGTTAAATATAACAGTAAACATTGGAAATCATTTCATTTAAACCTTTTCAAAAGTATTTCGTGAGCTTGGTCGTTATTTGAATCTGTTTCTTCTACTACTTCCTTCATGACTTGTTCGTCATATTATTGGCTGTCAATTTTTTACATTAAAATACATTGTTTAGAGTAGTTTCCCTTTGTTTGGAAAAAAATCAGAGGATATCCAAACCGATTCTAACGTATCGCACTCAGACGTTTCGTACTCATTAAGTTTCTTCGCCAATGCGTTTCCTCCAAAATCATTCGTCGTATACGAAGAAACATGCCATGTGTAGCCTAGGGTTTCTAAATAAAATGGTTAATTACTTTAGACTGCATGTCATTCACTACAGATGTCAATAACAAAGTATAAAAAGCATGTGACCAGCGATGAATCTTCATTCAATAACATTGAATGAAGTTGCAAACATTAATAAATAATATATGATATTTATCGTGTATTCACAACTAATACATATTTTCACAGTGAGCGAACTGGTACAATTGGCGGATCCAGGATGTAAAAACACGCAAACAACTTACAAATTGCCATGCCATATGAATCGATCAATATAAAAACCAGCATCATCATCAAATGATGCAATTACTTTGCATATCAATGAAGGTAATATTATTTATTTAATATCTAGAAATCCATTAGAAAAACAATTTTTAATATGCATATTAAAAATAACGTGATATGAAGTAAACATATAAGCTAAAGTAAGTCCCTTTATGTCATTACAATGTGTTCTTATTTCAGATAAAACTGTTATATATTTTCGGGTTTGTCTATATCAAAGAAAAAAAAGTAATATTTAAATGATTAACTGTATGAAAAACAACATGTTGTTGTTGTTTGTTTGTTGTTCTTGTTTTTATTTCACTAAAAACAGTAACCCTGTATAACCTTTATTCATACTAATTTTCAAACATCATAGACCGCCATGCCTAGATCATATTTCAATTAAACTTAAAGTTACGTCAGAAAAGATAATCAAAGCAGATTCTTTAGCAATTACATGTATATGTACATAGCAAAACCAGTAATTATTAGAGTATATTAGCAATATAGTATAGTATATTATACGACGAAATTTTAAAGAATACAATGTATCATTATGTTATATACATCATGTTAATACATGTTTTTTATAACATAATACATATTTAAAACAGGTATATATACTGCTATTACTGTAACTTGTAAGTATTGGGGCTTACACTTCTTTTTTTTTTCGCGTCTCTATCTTTCGTAACATTTAAAGACTGAATTGGTTTCTTCCCTCAATATATTAGGACATCAAAATATATTTATGTTGTTACCGTGGAGACCTTCCAGACCTGCAAATGCACAGGTTCCTTAGCGACATGTGACATGGTCGACAACGAGTGGGGTTATTTACCCGCGGGACTTCGGTTAAAAACCATTGCCCGAGCACACTGCTTAACATTTAAAACTCTGCGTTGACTAAAACTATAATACATCCGTTCTTTTAAAGGGTGTGACATCATTGTCAATGACCTGCCTGAAACTGTAAAGACATCAGGCCTGGTTATCTCCCAATATGCCGATGATTCCGGCACCTGGTTAATGGGGTCCAAACCGTCAACCCTGCAAAAAAAGGCCCAAGCAGGGCTGGACTCTATATGGCAATGGGCCATCAAATGGGGATTTAAAATCTCTCCCACAAAAACTGTAGGAATACTGTTTGGCAACCAAATTCAGCACTCTTTGGACCTAACTTTAGGCGGCACCAAAATTATTTTTGAAAAAGTGGTGAAATTCCTAGGTATGTACCTAGACAAACAGTTAACCTTTATTCACCACTTCAAACATTTGGCAGAAAGGTGCGAAAGGGACCTAAATTTAATGAGGATGCTGAGAGGCACAGGTTTCGGTTCAGATAAAAATAGTCTTCTCCTCCTCTACAAGTCCCTTATACGTCCAAAGATAGATTATGGGGCCCAAATCTATTCATGTGCTACGCCAAACGCCCTAAAAATGGTAGATACCATTCAAAATAAGGCCCTCAGGATTGCTCTACGGGCACTGCCGTGTACGCCCGGCTGTACAATGGAGGGGGAGGCGGGGGTGCTGCCCCTCACCCTGCGTCGCAAACAACAAACACTTCAATATTGGGCCAGGGCTCAGTCCAGACTCTCAAACCCTGTCAACAGGTTATTTGGTACCGGCACTTTCATCAGGGGCCGGGAGCTTAGGAAGAAGCACGTTGCTTACCCATTTGGGGCCAGCACCCGGACCCTGGTGGAAGAGGCCGGTCTCAAAGATGTCATTGTGGCAGACATGAGTCCCTCTGAAACTCCCCCCTGGTTGCTACATCCCCCGGAGGTCGACACTTATCTATCCACAATTATAACGAAATCTGACTCACCGCACCTCGTGAAGTCAGAAACTCTAAATTACATTAATACAAAGTATGCTGAGTATCTAAAAATTTATACCGACGGCTCCAAATGCCCTGACTCTGGCTTGGTTGCCAATTCCTTTGTAATTCCTTCAAAAAACATTCAAAGAACATCCAGACTCAGCAACAACCTCTCTATTTATTCGGCAGAACTTTTGGCCATTAGTTTTGCAATGTGCTGGATATATGTTAACAAGCCAACTAAGACTGCTATACTCTCGGACTCTCTGTCATCTCTTGAGTCCATAAAAAACAGAAATAGCAGGTCTAGGCCTGACATTTTAAATGAAATCTTGGAACTTAATCAACAGTGCCTAGACAAATCTTTACAGGTCACTTTAGTTTGGTGCCCAGCACACGTTGACATTCCGGGCAATGATATGGCAGACAGGGAGGCTAAGGAGGGCCTCAAAAGGGTGTCGGTTGATATAGGTGTCCCACTAGGCCCTACTGAAATATATTCCCGGGCTAAAACATTTGTTATGCGGGAATGGAATAATGCTCCGCCCGCTAACACAGCATATAATGCCCCCTTTATAGCTCAGAAAACCCTCAGTCGGCCATATCGATATTCATCTAATATCATTTTGGACAAATGTATAACCCGACTGAGGATGGGGACCAGTTTGCTACCTGCCAGTGCAGGAAAGCACATTCTAAAACTGGACCCCCTGTGCTCTCAATGTGGGACCCCCTATACGGCCGACCACCTGCTGTCACAGTGCATCCAGTTTAACACACAGAGAGATAAATTAAAATCTACCTTCTCTCAACTAAATCTTAACTTTAGCATTAAAAACATCCTAGACCCTATGGGCAATAATAAACTGCCAGTATATAAATCTTTGGCAACTTACTTAGTTGATTGCCAAATTACTGATAAAATCTAATTTAACTCTGAATGGGGGCCCTGCGGCTGTATTTAGACATCTTTTACCACCCCGATGTACATGATATTATATATTACCCTTGTTTCCCTATATTTTAATGAAATTATGTGTGAATAACACATTTTTTAATAATCTAGATTGGAATTGGTATGATTCCCTATATATAACTGCTTCTTGGTATGTATACTACACTTCTTGTAACAACTTACTCGTAAAAGGGTTAAAAGAGTATTCCTCACTCTTATTTTCCCATAGTCGGTTGAAATCTAGTGTGTATATCACATTTTTTTTTCATAATTTAATATGGATTCGATGTGTAGTTCCTTATATCTTATAGTCTTCTGTGTGTACTTCACACTTTTTTAATAGTTTAACATGGAAAAGGGTCAGAGAGTACCTTTTCCCTTCTATTGTCCCTATAAATTACTGATATTTAGTGTATTTATTACACCCATTTAGTAGCCTGAGAGGGAATCTATGTGTATCCCACTTTTTTTTTTTTTTTTAAATAAACATACACTTAAAATAAAATAAAATAACAATACAATTATAGCCGCAGGAATGCCCCTATTCTTCTCTTCCCATCCCAACCTCTCTGTGTGATTACATGAGTTGAGCTGGACTGGGCGCACAGGAAGATGGTGACATAGGTCTTAACTTCAATCAGTTTTCATTACATTCATTTGTATACACATGTATATACATGTATACATGTATTTGTTGATAGCCGGGCCCTCCCCCAACCTTGACCAATCTGATTGACCAAGGATTCTTTATTTTAAAAACATTTCTTAGTTAAGCAATTTGCTCTATCTACAAACATCACATATTAATAAACCCTATTTTATTGCAGTTTTTATACTAACTGGGGAAGACCCAGGTTTTTTCAATCTTTTAATGTGTAAATTACAATGAGGTAACCCATTTGGGTAGTATTTTTTAAAACTATTTGTCAAATATCTTGAACATATTTCTAATACTGTTCTATTCCACTATAATTATATTAATTTGACAAATACTTTGATCATCTTGATGATGGTGATCATTTTACATTAATTCTTACTATTAAGTTCTTAATATATCAAACTACCCCTTTTAAGTGTCACCATTTGTGCAAATCACGTGATCCTGTGCGCCCCCCTGGTCCCAATACCTCAATATTCCTATTCAGCACTGCCGGCCTTGCTCACCTACCCCACCGGATCCCCCCCATCTCTTAAAATCCATGTACGTGACAGAGTTTGAATTTCACAGGCCCCCCAGGGTGACTCTCTATTTTACTTGTATATAAGTGTACAGCACTGCTAGTTACTCTTAAATGTTTGCAATTTATTTTATCCTTTATATTTTTAAAGGCCCTAGAAAGTAAGCCGTTTGATAGCTAGCTATGAATGGAAGTGTATATAAGATCTTATACTATTTTATTGTACAATAGTGTATTATAATTTTACATTTCATTTTACTTTTTAAGTCATCACCCTGGGGCAGGTCATTCCTTGCATATAGCCCAACAATATTGAGTTAATCCTAATGAACAGGAAAAGTACTATGTAGATATGCTAGACATTTCCTTTTTCCCCATTTTATACCTTCCTGTTAACTAATGACATGCACCCCATACTTAATTTGCAAAACAATGCTGAACCACTTAGAGATCTGGACTTGTTTAATAATTATCCTAGACTATTTGTAAATAACATACCATGTGTATATACACATTACCTTTTAAATTATATAATATATATAAAATATGGTGATTAACATCAACACCATCCCAGATCTCTAAGTTCTAAGACTCCAACAATCCCGTTACATCTTTTGATGCTAATGGGTCTGGAAAAAGAAAAAAAAAAAAAATTGAGAAAAATATAGAAATAATGTGTTTTTACTCAATTTATTTTTATACAGTTGGGCTATTCACCACTTTTTCCCTTGTTATATGTTATTTTTGACTGAATTTAGAAAACATTCAATTGATCTTAGCCTGTAATAAGGTACATTACTGTTATAAAACAGTCTTTTCCTAAATTTCCAGTTTAAAAACAGTAAAATAGTCATTTTTAAGTCCAAGATGCAAAATTTTTCTTTCACTTCTATATAATAGTAATTTTATGGTATAAGGGAGCTAACTCTTACAAAACTACAATCTCAAGAATAACAACATCCACGATTTGTCTCCCTTTAATAAATAATTTTAATTAGAAAGGAACAGTGTGTATTTTGTGCATAATAGTTAAGTTATAATACCAATATAAGATGAAATTATATGCATTTTAGAATTTGTTCTCTATAAGTAATACATTCTCTCTATAGTAATATGTAATTACCCCACAGCTATCAGCATTTGTACATTTATTATATACAGTTCCATATAGACTCAACGAATTTAACCTTAATGTATCAATGTATCTGTCTATTAAATATATTTTTATACAAAAAGATTTTTATGTTAAGCACCGCATCCGCACTGCAAAGAATTCTATGTGTAGTACCCTTTAGAAGGGATGTACAGATATTAAATAAAAAGCAAAGCTATATGTTAAGCAGTGTGCTCGGGCAATGGTATATAACCGAAGTCCCGAGGGTAAACAAATCCACTCGTTCGAGGGTGTGACACATAAAATCTTTGCAGTGTGGGTGCGGTGCTTTATATAAAAATCTATTCGCAAAAATATACCAGAAGTACATAAAAATAGTGTTTTTAAAATAAATCTTTGTAAATAGTTAAGCGAAACGGTAATATATGCTGTAGAAATGTATTTTCTTAATTTATACAACACGTGTATCAACTTTAAAATTGAATATATAGCCTTTAAGAGGAATGCGATAGCGTGGGAACCTAATTTGCATACTGAGCTTGACGCTCAAAACGGATAGTAATTGAACAAATCAAAATTCTCGTTACTAATCCGTCGGACCAATCAGCGTGAGGCTTATATAATGACGTTAGGGTTTGACAAGTATGCACTATTTTGAACAACTGCAAAGAAATATTGATAATAATAGATCTGCTAGATGAAAATATGCAGATTTTAATATGAAAATTTGGGATAATTAATTTCTCTATGAATGTAACATATTTATATATGCTTTTATAAAGTATGAAGAAACTTTGATTTGTAATTTGTGTTTATTTATTGTTTTCTTTGCAGTTTAATACTTAGATAGAAAAGAAGAGAGATGATAGCCCAACAGAATAAGATTTAAGGATGGAAACACATATTTTACATGTATCATCATTTTTCTAGACCCATTTGTCAGCATATGCTGTAGTGGGATTGTTGGAGTCTTATTAACTTAAAGATCTGGAAGTAATATATGATTTAATAACCATGTACTTCTAAAGAAGTGTGGATTCTAGGGTACAATAGTACCAGTTGTTTATTTAAAAGAAAATAATGAACAGTTTAATGTTTTACCAGATCTCTAAGTGGTTCAACATAGTTGTACAGAATAGATATTATATTTGCATGTCTTGCTACAATTTAATGCTGCCGGTATATGAAAAGGCAGAACATTTAACACTAAGTTACTTAGAAATGCTGTCATAATAATAATACTCTAAATAAAATGAGTATTATAATGTAATGCAATAAATGGTTGGTATTTAGGGTTCTCTAACCCTGTTTAACTGTATGTGTAGTAGGAATACTACTTATAATAAGTAAAATGGATCAAGGGTCACTAAATAGTGAAGATTTAATATAATATAAATGAAAACTGACTTGCATAGGCAAGTATGTTATGCGTGCAAGTAATTTTAATTTATTAACATTTGTGCGACATGCGGTTTACTTATGTTGAACGCTTGCAGACAGGGAATATAGCGAGGTGCTCGAACTTAAGACCCTGTCTGTTTTGTACCTTAAAAAAGTTGGGCTATTTTAAAATGGTGGTTCCCCCAGGGTGGCATTAAAACAATTGTAAAAACTACATTTATTTATATGCATGAAATGCAGCAATATAGGCTGCTAGTTACAAAACAGTCACCTAGATAGGGCCACTTTAAAACAATATGTTAAGAACATAACCTATAATACAGTTAAGGATTAAAGAAACAAGAACATTATTTCTAATATTTACTAATTAAAGATTCTTTACATGCGTGAATATGATACTGTGTACCTTTAAGGTACTACACAGTAATGAATTAGGTAAAAGACATGACTTTGTAGCCACCCTGGGAGGAATACAATGGTATATTAGAAATGTATGATTGGGAGCCCAGCTCCCAGACCAGATTGGGGTCTGGGTTGGGTTGGAAAGAAGGGGAGATAATTGAATGGGAAAGGGCAGAGTTTTTTGAGTTGTGTCCCAATGACCAGAGGGAGTGCACGGCAAGACTAAATTATTTAAAAGTAAGCAAAAAAGCAGAAATGACATAAAATCTTAAAGAGTTGAATAATGCAAGTAGGAAATGATACCAACTAGGCAAAAATGGACTATAATACGGGATTTTAACTAATCCCTGATAAAAAACTTGCAAGGGGTCAAATCCATAGTAAAAAAGTAAGATAGTAAAAAACGATATAATTATATAGATAAAATACAGTAGTAGACACTGTACCTATCACAGTATCTCTGCCCTGTAAAGGTGTTGCACTGTAGCAGTAGGTGGGCTGCTGTGAAGGGCTCCAGGCACCGCGGACATGCAGGGTCTAGCCCAAGGACATACTTTCCCGCACCACCAGGTAGTCGAGTGGTTCCCATCCTCAGGCGCGTGATGGCTCTGTCAAGCACAATGCTTGCTGAGTATTTGTCAGGCGGCCTGAGGGTTTTAGCGGGTCTGAGAAAAGTATGTCGGTAGGCAGACAAATTGGTGGTCTTGAGGTTCCACTCACTGAGGACAAATTTCTTTGCCATTGAGTAGATCTCGGTCGGCGCCAGGGATTCCCCAGCATCGACAGTCTCCCTCCTGAGCCCCCCTGTCCGCCTGTTCATTCCCACTGATGTCGAAGTGTGCTGGACACCATACTAAAGTGGCCTTTAAAGATTTATCTAGGCACTGTTGATGAAGTTCCAAAATGTTAGATAAAATATCAGACCTTGATCTGCTATTTCTGTTTTTTATAGACTCAAGAGATGACAATGAGTCTGACAAAATAGCAGTTTTAGTAGGTTTATTAACCAAAATCCAGCACAATGCATATTTAATTGCCAAAAGTTCAGCCGAATAAATAGAGAGATGGTTGCTGAGTCGGTGGGTTTTTGTAATGTTTTTAGAAGGAATAACAAATGAATTGGCTACCAATCCAGAGTTAGGGCATTTGGAGCCATCTGTATAGATTTTTAGGTGCTCAGCATACCTGTTATCAATATGAATAAGAGTTTCTGACTGAACGAGCTGCGGTAAGTCAGATTTCGTGAGGGTCTTTGATAGAGTTATGTCGACATCAACAGGTCCCAGGGTCCAGGGGGGTGTTTTGGACGGTCTCAGGTCTGCTACAGGGGTCTTGTCGAGACCGGCATCCTCCAACAGGGTCTTAATACTCTCTGCGAAGGGGAGCGCTGTATGTTTTCGCTTAAGTATTTTACCCTTGATGAAGGTGCCGGTCCCGACAAGCTGGTTTACGGGGTTTGAACTACGCCAGGACATGGCTCTGGCCCAGAAATTAATGGGCTGCTGTTTTCGGCGCAGCAAGCCCGCCTCCTCGTCAAACATGTCACTAGGGGTACATTTCAGGGCCCTCAGAGCTATCCTAAGTGCCTTGTTCTGAATGGCATCTACCATTTTAAGGGCGTTTGGCGTTGCACATGCATAGATTTGGGCTCCATAATCTATCTTTGGACGTATAAGGGACTTGTAGAGAAGTAAGAGGCTATTTTTATCAGAACCGAAACCTGTGCCTCTTAACATTCTCATTAAATTTAAGTCCCTTTCCCACCGTTCAGCCAAATATTTGAAGTGGTGAATAAAGTTTAACTGTTTATCTAGGTACATACCTAGAAATTTCACCACTTGTTCAAAAACAATTTTGGTGCCGCCTAAATGTAAGTCCAAAGAGTGCTTCATTTGGTCGCCCAATAACATACCTACTGTTTTGGTTGGTGAAATTTTAAATCCCTTTTCTATTGACCATTTCCATATCGAGTCTAGACCTGCTTGAGCCTTCTTTTGCAGGCGTGACATGTTAGACCCCTTTAACCAAGTGCCGGAATCATCGGCAAACTGGGAGATAACTATTCCTGAGTCTTTGACGGTTTCAGGAAGATCATTGACGATGAGGGAGAACAGAGTTGGGGATATTACGGGCCCCTGGGGGGTACCGCGGTCAGTTATGGCTTCCTCTGATAACTCCCCATCGACCTTGACCTGTAGTTTCCTGCCCTCTAGAAAGCTCTGAGGTAATGGAAGCAGTATCCAGTGATTCCATAATCAGCTAGCTTTTTTAAGATGCCAAAAGTCCAGGTTAAATCGAAGGCCGCCTGAAGGTCCAAAAATATATCTAATACTGATTGGACTTGATTTTTAGCAGAAAGGATATCGTGTTGTAGTCTTGCTAGCTGATCAAGTGTTGAACGCCCTTTCCGAAAGCTAGACTGGAAGGGGTTCAGGATATTTTTAGTTTCCAATAAGTGCTCTAATCTGTTTTTTTCCATTATTTCCAATAATTTGCCTGAGTGAGAGGTCAGACTTATTGGACGATATGATTTTGGATCACTTTTGTCCTTACCAGGTTTTGGAATAGGAATCACTGTGGCCTGCTTCCATTCGGGGGGGACCGTCCCTGATTTGTATACTTGATTGAATAGAGCAAGCCAGATTTTAAGAGTTATGGCCGGCATATTCTTGAACATCATGTATGATATTCTATCTGGGCCCGTGGCAGAGTTACTCCTACTTTTAATTGCATTAGTTAATTAAATCATTGTAAAAGGTAAATTAATAGGCGCGTTATTGTCCCCAGGCTCGTTTAGAATGTTTTTATTCTCCGATTCAAATCGCTTTTGATAGTTCAAAGTTTCTTGAGGGAGATTTGAATCACTGGATGCACTGCTAACATCGAAACCGTTAATTTTTCAATAACTTATAAATTTACAGAGAGCCTTTTATTGTAAGTATCTTTGTAATACCTCAATTTGTTCATGTTTTGCATGAAATTGGGTGAATAAATGTATTGATTTGACTTGACATTAAGACCCCAGCAACAAAATAATTGTCGTTCAAACAGATATAAAACAAAAATGCCTTCTCCACATTTATAACTAAATAATTTAATTTTGCTATCTTAAATTAAAGCAGATATACAAATACAAATGTTTATACTGACAGAAAATGTGTCTCAATTGTACTATAAATATCATCAAATCCGCAAACCTTTTTTATTAATATACCCTAAAGATAGACAACTGAGAAAAAATAATCTGCAACCATAGTATTATCACTGGACATCGCTGATTTAGTTCCAAGATCTTTTAAACACTAAAAAAAAAGAAGATTTAAAAAGATCTGGCAAACTATATTTTTCGATAATCAGCTTACAGAATAACATATAGTAAGATATATGTCTTAAAACATACTTGTGTAAAATGTGACGATTTCTTATATGGTCATTTGACTAAGGTATAATTCTTTACTGTTTAAATTAATGTTGACCTGTTCAGATTTGATAATCGATGCTCCAAGAAATACTTTTGTACTTTCTCCATTTACATAACATAACATTTACATATGTTATTTTTGGAATAAGCATTGTATAATGTTTTAATGCAATAAGCGTATCACATCGTGTCGTATAGAATAAACAATAGAAAAAACAAATTGATTAAAACCAATTAATTAAAAGTGATTCACTAATTAACTTGTTTTCACATTTTTTAAATTACATAATAAGTAACATTTAAAACCAAATCAAATAAAACTAATTTTCTGGATACATGAAAATGTACTCAATGCTGGGCTGTTTGCTACACATTTAGTACGAAGTAAATGTGTAAAAAATTGACCTGTTAAATGTTATAAAAATAGGTGGGTGGAGTTTTTCAAAGTAGCATGTCAAAAGAATTTGTATGGTTTACTTCTAACCGTAGGTTTGGTGTGGTGTTTCTTGTTCATTTTTGCCTATTTTGACACACTACTCGTGTGACCATTAATACTGTTATAGAGCCAGGTGTCAATTATGTGTGTGAACATTAAAATCGTAAATTAAAGCAATACGTCTTCATATAACGTTAATTAATTGTTTATTTTGAGTTTTAATAGCAGTTTATGTGAAACTGCATCAGCAGCTGATCGATGTTTACTTTACAGCGAGAAAACGGAACCCCCCTGACCTCAAAATCTCGGGTTATCTCGCCAGTCTCGTTACGCGTGATTTGACAATGTCGAAATCGTGAAGAAGTATCAAAATAAATAAGAGCTAAAGTTCTGAGCAAATATACACTAATAGATGTCAGTGTTATAGTCTGTTTCATGTAATAGGAAACTGAATACTGGAACATCTCCCTCCTTTTATAAGAAATAAGTTTTCAAGATGCAAACAACTCTTTGAACACATTATATCATAAAATATCAATGACAAATATATGACACGTGAAATAAACAAATAATTATTTCATTATTGATAACACATGAATCATTTATTAATATAAAGTATTATCATTAAAAAAGAAAAACATTCATGAAATAAAATCAAACATTCTCATAATAAACTCTTTCATATCAGTAACAACATTCCATACAGAAAACATTCAAGTTTATCAGCAACGGCATGCTTCACGTAGATCATGTTTCAAGTGAAACTCGTTCTACTCACGACTTTATCATTTAACACCATTCAATGTCAGATAACACACACAACATTGTTGTTTACAGTTAATTACTTCACCCATTCATCTCCTGAAAACAACTTATTTGGCTTGACAAGCCTTCCAGATCTTGTTATACCTGAATTTAGGCAAGTTTGGTACCCAGGGATTGGATTTGCTGCATTGTTTTTCTTTGGTGAATTAAACTGCTGTTGTTCTGGTGTTTTGCTAGGCTGTGCGGTGTTTTGCTAGGCTGTGCGGTGTTCATTTGTTCTAAAGTGACATAAGGGGCAAATTCCTGAATGTCTTGACATTTCTCAATTGTATTCATGAGTATTTGGCGATTTCTGCGGTATGCAGCTCCATCAGGTGTTTGAATGTTATACGATCGGTCATTGTGTTTAGAAATAATCTTGGCTGGCAACGATGTTTTACCAACTTGATGTCTGACACACTGATTCGGTGAGAGCGACGTCAACTGTTCAAAAGACCTATCATAGTACTGTTTCTGCTTAGATTTTGCCATGTTGATTTTGCTTTTGACAACTGATGTATTTACTGCCTGAGGAATCACTTTCTCAGTTTTAACTGGAATGATTGACCTTGTGCGTCTACCTTGCAACAACTGTGCTGGTGAAAATGCTACGTCTTGCAATGGAGTATTTCTATACTCAAGAATCGCAATATATGGGTCAGTCTTGGCTTCTTTTGCCTTGACAAGGATGCGTTTGGCTGTTTTGACCATGACTTCAGCCACGCCATTTGACTGTGCTCTTGTGGGAGAACTAGTTTTGCATGTGAAACTCCACTTATTTTGCAAAATCAAGAAATGCTTGTGATGTGTATTCCGTTATCACGGAAGAATACATCTGGCACACCAAATCTACTGAAATATGCACGCAGTTTCTGTATGACCGTTTGAGAATTAACGGTCGGTAGCCAGTCTATCTCAAAATGTCTACTGTAGGAATCAACTATCAACAGATAATCTTTCCCATCAAAATGAAATATGTCGGTGTGGACGAATTGCCAAGGTCTTGTTGGTATTTCATGTGACATCATGGTTTCTTTGACATTGGATGCTCTGTGTTTCAAACAGATAGGACAATTCAGTACATATTCTGTAATTTCCTTTACCATCCCAGGCCAGAAAAATACATCGTTGGCCCTGCTTTTGTCTACGCCCATGTGACCAACAATCAAGTCTGCACGTGACTGCCTGGGAATCAACATTGTTTGTCCCCGAAATATCAAACCATCACCTGTTGACAGCTCGTCTCTGTGATTGAATAATTCAATTATGAAGCTATGACAACCCTGCCTGGTTTCCGGCCAACCAGTGTCTATAGTCTGTTCCAATGTTTGCATTTGTGAGTCACGACTTGTGTTGACTCTCAACTACTCCAGTCTGTTGTCTGTAAATGTCAAACATTTTAAAACTGTGTGAACATGCAAGTCAAGCCCATCAAATTCCTCAAGCATATGACTCACTGGTTGTCTAGACAGTCTAGACAGCAGGTCGCTAATGGGAACTTGTTTCCCAGGCACATATTTGACCTGAATGTCATATTTCTGAATCAGGAGTAACATTCTCTGCAAACGAGGTGGTGCTGTAGACAGAGGTTTTCTCATGATGGCTGCAATTGGCCTGTGGTCAGAAAGAACTATGACCTTGCGTCCATATACATACTAATGAAATCTTTGACAGCCGAACACTATTGCTAACATCTCACGTTCGATGTTTGCATATGAACTTTGAGTAGGGGTCAATGTTTTGCTTGCATAAGCAATGGGTTTGCCATCTTGCAATATGATTGCGCAAACACCATGTTTGCTTGCATGGCATTCAAGAGTAACCTGCTTCTTATTGTAAAAATATGCAAGTACTGGGCTTTGTGTTACTACGTCTTTCATTCTATTGAATGCGTCAATTTGTGGCTGGTCAAATTGAAATCCACGTCTTTTTTCATTAAAGAACGTAAACTGCTTGTAATATCAGCCAATTTTGGTGAAAACCTTTGCAGGTAATTCACCATGCCAAGAACTGTTTCAAGTTCTGCCTTTGATACTGTGAAGAAGTAATGGGTTTGACCTTTTCAACGTCAACTTTAAGACCATGGTCTGTAATGACATGACAAAAAAATGGCACTTCCTTCACGTCTATCATGAGTTTCTCAGGATTGAAACGTACGCCTTTCTCGCGTGCCCTGTCAAGCAAAGCGAGAAGATTGCTGTCGTGCTCAGACTTTGTACTTCCCCAAATCAAGAGATCGTCAACCACACATGCTACCCCATTGAGACCCTCAAATGTCTCGTCAATGGTCCTTTGCCAAATGTCTTGACTGCAGTTCAGACCAAATGGCATACGTAAGTACCTGTACCGTCCAAACGGTGTACTAAACGTCGTGAGGTTAGAAGACGTCCTGTCCAAGTTAATTGACCAATATGCATGTGTAACGTCTAAGACACTAAAGTGCTTTGCGCCACTTAGTCTTCTAGTAACGTCATGGATTGTGCGCATCGGATAATGTGGACGTCTAATGGCCTCATTAAGATGCTTAGGGTCTAGACATACCCTCAAATGACCTGTTTTAGGTTTTCAACTACTACTAAGGAATTAACCCAGTCAGTAGGTTCATTGACCTTTGTAATGATCTGTTCCTTTTCCATACAGTCTAGTTTGGATTTAAGTCTTGTCCTGAGGGTTTCAGGTACTCGCCTAGGCGGATTAACTACAGGAACAGCATCTGGTTTCAAGTACAATTTACATGTACCAGGCATAATCCCAACGCCTTAAAACAAGCCGCCGTATTCAGTCAAAACTGTGTCACGGTCAAGGTCTTTATTCTCAACTGAGAATGTCAACTTCACTACGTCAACATATAGGCAAGATTGCATACCTAACAATGGACGTGATTTGCTATCAACAATGTAGAAATCAGTCTGAATCATCTTTGATTTGTATCTGAATTTGAGATTGATTTTACCTAGTCTAGGAAGTGTGTTGCCTGTATAGCTTGTAAGTGTGTGAACTGCTGGCTCTAATGGATGTGAAATCTTCATAGCTTTGAATTGTGTAACTGGCAGTATGTTTACAGCAGATCCTGTGTCAATGTTAAAATGTATTGCTGTTTCAGAAGGTCCCACCAAAGTTTAACAAAGGTTCGATCTGGAAAACTTGTACTCACCATACCAATGTTAGTATCACAGTCTGTTTCCTCACAATTGGAATTACACTGGCTGTCACCGACACAGTTCACTGACCTACACTGAGATGCAAAATGATTCAGTTTGTTACATGCATGGCATGTTTTTCCATAAGCGGGACAGTTCCGTTTCGCGTGTGAACGTCCGCACTTCGTGCACGGTTTGGTGCTACGATGTGGAATGCCACGGTCACTTTTTGGTAACGTTCGACTGGCCAACCCGGAATCCTTGACCCTCGATCCAGCGGTAGCCGCCTTGGAGTGTTTTCTCCGACCTGGTTTCATGACTGATGCGACGTCAGTTGATGCCGTACATTGCATCGACGTTAATTGCACGCGACTGTATTCGAACGACTGAGCAATTTGCACTGCTTTGTCCAACGTGAGCTGTGCATCTTCATTGATCAGTTTGTCTCTGATTCTTGATGAATTTGTGCCGAAGACAATTTGGTCCCCAATCATTTCATCACTGTCTTTGAAGTCACATTCTTTGGCTATCAGCCTAAGTCTGGTGACACACTGATCTATGGTGTCCGATTCTTGCTTCTGATTGTCGAATTTAAATCGGCTAAATATCGGGTTGATTTTGGGCTGTAAATGTGACGCAAACTTTTCAAAATAAGTGTCCAATTTCTTGCATTCTGCTTCACTCAACTGCCACGTGCTATGTATGTCTTTAATGCTTCTGCAGGATTAGAATCGTCCCAGTTCATAACAGGTGGTGCAATTCCAGCAAGCTCCATGTTTAATCACTAATGTCCAGGATTAACATAAATCCAGTTTAAGTCGCTTTTATTCTGACACCATGTTATACTATCGTATGTTGTAGTGTTGTAGCTTTCTGGTATACAATTGTATATAGTCAAATGACTTAGTAACAACACAATTGTGAACTTATATATTTTATTCTAGCATTCTAATGAAAGCTAAGCATTGCTCTACAACTACTAACACATACTAACAGAGACTGAATGTGCGGGCCCTCTGCATCTCTTATATGTATTAGCGTTTGGGTTAGATACCAGTAAATCATTGTGTATCCCTCCGTGGTCCATTCAAAAGTAATGCCTATTACTAAAGAGTTCCTCTTCTCGCATAAAAGCCATTTAGGTATCTCAGACATGCCTTTTGTGGTTATTTCTAATATCCTATGCGTGTCTGCAACATGTTGGTGCATTTTCTTGTAGGCAAATTGACAGGTGAACTTTTGGGGTGTGTTTATTGTGGTATGGGGCTTTTGTCGAAATATGACTGCCGAAACCCTGTTTTATACCGGTGCCTGCATTCAAGTGAGATGCATTTTCTTAGAAGTAACATGACATATCTTTTTTATTGCAAATTTTCTGAAGAGGACAGATTGATCTTTAAATTGATACCAGGCTTGCACAATCTGAAATAAAGGAAATGCTAGAAAAATGCTTAGAAAGTGTCCCGTTTTATAATGGGACTCTATGGGAATTGGAATTACTGCTATCTAACCTTTAAGAAAACCAGGAACCGGCCCTTTAGGGTCCACTTATACATAAAATCCCCATGTAAATGTGTTCTTTTATTGCGTGTATTACTTTTCACGGGAATACATGTGAATTATATCATAGCTGACACGTTATCTACGATTTTTAAAGCGAAACCTGTTTTTTTTCGGGTAAAAAAATGAAAACAAAGTACGGAAACTCGCCTTTTGCTGCTAACAGCACATGGAATCATGTTATTCGCAAATATTACACGTTTTATACCTTATTACTGTCCATTGCATTAAAATAAGTCTAAATGAACTGGTATTTTGACTGGTCTATGTGATTTAGGTGCGAATTTTAGTTCACGCTCCCCATACAATCCATGTACTGAAGCGCAAGCCAGATGGCTTATCATGTGTTATTCTCAAATGCGTTTCTGGGGCATTTCTACTTAGCGGATCGACCTGAAATTTTGCATGTGTGGTACAAGTAGGTTAATAATGATGTAGAAGAGTTTTTCATGATAGCAAAATTTTGAGTTTTCTTTAATGTTAGATACCAGTAAACTATTGTGTATCCCTCTGCGGTCCATTCAAAAATAGTGCCTATTACTACACAGTTCCTCATCTCGTCTCGCATAAAAGCCATTTAGGTATCTCAAACATGCCTTTTGTGGTTATTTCTAATATCCTATGCCTGTCTGCAACATTTTGGTGCATTTCCTTGGAGGCTAACTTGAAAGGTGAACTTTTGGGGTGTGTTTACTGTGGTATGGGGCTTTTGTCGAAATATGACTGCCGAAACCCTGTTTTTCTACCGGTGCCTGCATTCAAGTAAGATGCATTTTCTTAGAAGTAACATGACATATCTTTTTTTATTGCAAATTGTGGAAGAGGACAGATTGATCTTTAAATTGATACCAGGCTTGCACAATCTGAAATAAAGGAAATGCTAGAAAAAATGCTTAGAAAGTGTGCCGTTTTATAATGGGGACCCTATGGGAATTGGAATTACTGGTATCTAACCTTTGGGCATGCAAATTACATATAGTCTGTTTTCATGTACTGGGAAACTGACTACTGGAACAGTCAAAATAGCCATACTAAAAACAGCTGAATAATGTTGATAGTATATTTTGAAGTCAGAACTCATAAAAACAGCTGGTCAAATCTGTCCGAAATGTAAACAACCCGATAACCAGTCCATTTTGACATATTCCAGACATTTGTATTCACACTCCATTTAAGTTATCAACAAGATAATCCTTTAATTAACTGCTGTGTCTGCTGATCTTACGAGAGCTTGCTAGCAATCCTCTCTAATTAGACAATGAATGCTGGCAAACAGCTCGTTGGTAGTCTTATTTATAAGACGTGCAACGAATTTAGCGTTACTTTTTATATAGGGATAAATTGGTTGGATAAAATATTGCCCATATAAAAAGTAGCTCAATATTTGCCGAGCGCTGACAAGTTATGCTACTAGACTGGTTACTGGAAATTAACCAAACTCCTCACAGTGGTTACTTCCCCTTTTGGTTAGCAGTGATCTTGAGCTATGCTCGGAACCAGTAAAATCTCTGCGCGGAGGTTGAAAATTAACGGTTTGCGTCATATATTATGCGCTCTATACATAAGGTCCGTTAGGGCATGTAGCTTGGTCATGGTGAAAATTGAGATCAAACATTGTATATTTTATATGTAACAATGAAGGAATTTATTTGCGCATGCGTAACCTTTAAGAACTTCCGGTAAGATTTGTCGTCTGCAATTTTTTTTTTAATGGATGCTTACAAACGCACTGTAATGGAGAGAATTACTGCCAGATGCCATCTTGACCACATTAAAGGCTGTATTTTATGGGATGGTTGCTCTGGTGGACATGAGGGCGGTAGATATGGGAAAGTTAAAGCAAAATGTCCACCAGAGTCACCATCCAAGACCCATTATGTTCACCGTGTTGTTTTTCAGTTTCATTTTGACATTAATTTGCACGAGTCTCAAACAATTATCTCATTTATGTCATAATACTTTGTGTTGCAATCCTTATCATTTAGTTTTAGAACCTGTAACTGTTAATAATGCCCGCAAAGTTTGTGTCCGCACTGGCCGATGCATCGGCCATGATGACCATCCGAAATGCCTACTTTGAATCATACCAATTTTCCTAATTTGCAAAGTTAACAGATTCTATTCAGTTTACATTTTAGTTTGTAATTGTACTAAAATCAGGCATTCAGCTGAAAAAAATGCATGAAACGCAGCAAATGAAGGCAAAAATATACATATATACACAAGTACAAGGTTCGTGCTCGGTCCAGGTTTTCTAAGCCTCGCTAAATAAACTTATCTTTATTCAACGCTAACCTAGTATTCTCTATTTATACATAACTGTGGTCTCTTAAATGTCTAGAACTTCTCACGACTGGTACCATGTCAGTGAGACCCTTACTATAATGCAAATTTTCATGTAATTTATACCGTCTGTGGCGTGTGGCGTACCTAGTAGTTTTGCGTTTTTCAATTACCTCTTTATTCGGCGTTTGGGTTCTTTGATCGGTCTTCCGTATTTGACGTATGACCGTGGAACCTTTTGTAATGGTGGCCCCTAGAGACTTGGTTTTAATCAACACAGACACTGCGTACCCATTGTTTAGTTTATGAACCTGGCCGTGAATCCTTCCGGCAAAGTTCCTAGCGTTAGTTATCATTTTGGGGTTAACTGTCTGGTAAGATCGATTCACGGCCTCGCACTTTTGCGTAGTGGTAAAAAATTTGGTTTGATCAAGGGCTGAGGGAGACAGCATAATGGCCATGCATTTTAAAAGTAATGCCTTATCACCCTCTGTCATTCTTAGTTTAGCATTCATTGGCATGAAGTTTTTAGCCTGTCGGTAGTTGCCACAACAAACTAAAATAGATGCTTTGCAGGGCTGTCCGCAATACCCACCAAAGCAAGAAACAATTGCATCGGCTACCTTGGGCATACATTGTTTTATTTTGTTTAGGTCACCATTGTAAACCTTGTGGGCTGTCATTAACTCTGCCACACACCGTTGTTTTATCGAAAGAGCAAAGCGATTCTTAATGTTTGTGTTTGAAGACCCTTTGAACATATTTGAACTAAAGTTGGCTTTGTGAACAACACGCTTCAATGAATTTCCTAACTGCCTTATGGCTTTAAAGTGTTCAACTTTATGTTTATTCCCTTTGCTCACACCTGCATGACTCCTAGAGTCACCATCACCAGTATAACCCGCTATTTTAACATCATTTGATATGTTGCGGGACACTATTTCAGACCATTTACCTTCGTTACCTATTGGATCTGATTCGGATACATTTGCGGAGCAATGAGCCCTATGGTTTGGGCAAACAACATTGTTCCCCTTATTTCGCAAGCGAGCTCCCATCATGCAAAGTTTATTGGCAATATGTACCCCTACTATGTTCTTGTCTTTAGTGTTATTTTCACAAAACGTTGTTGTCGCGATAGACCCTGCCTGAAATGGGGTCGAGTCGGAATTAAACATGGGGTTATTGTAGCACGAGTCGCCCTCTACATTTACAGTTTTGGCATTTTTTTGACCTATTAGGGCATTTTCCTTCACAAGGGACACTCTTTGCTCATGCATGTCCTTAACATTGACACTTTCTACCTTTTCATTAACTTTATTATTTAATCTTTGCATGGAGGACTGGGTGGGGGCTATTATATTAGCGTTGTTAAGAATTCTGCACACACCGGTATTGCTGATTGGTGTTGTGCACAGACCAAGCTGAAGGCCTATGTTTACTTTTGCGGCACGCCTACCACGACCTTTTTTACAATCAACCTCCTCGTAAAGATTGCGATACTTGCTAATTTACGAACACTTTGTACATTTTAGCCGCTCACGCCAACCTAGACCCCACCTAATGGAGTTAGCGGCATCAATTTAAATTTAAATCAATTTAAATCGCCATCACAGTTTGGTTTAATTTGAGTATGTTCTTTAAATGCAGTGTTGAAAAGAACCTGGACTTCAGCCTGAGCCATCAACTTAATGGTATACATGTCTGGATGTAGTGACGAGTCATCAAAACTACTGTACTCATCAACTACATTAGTGGCATTGGGACGGGGACGTAACGTTGACACAGTCGTGTCCGTACCATCGGTATCTTTGAAGGTTAGTACATTGTTATTGTCATGTATTCTACTATCAAATGACTTCTTTTCCAATCTCACATACTTCTTATCAACAACAGTAGAAAAAGAAAGAGTTCTACCCTTGTTGGGACTCCCAAGCCCCCTTTTGAACCCACTTTTTCGCAAGTGAGCTCGACGCTTTGAAGCCGGCATAACGACTAGTCTTATCACAATAAAAAAAGTAAACTATTCTATATGTACGCTAATTATATATAACTTACACTAATAATCAAAATAATGAGTAAACATGCACAGAAAACCTTTTTATTTCCACAGATTACACAGCACTGAGTACTGGATACAGACTGAAGGTTGCTGGAGACTGGCCTAGAAGGAATTCACACCTCACCCACAGGTTCAGGTGTGACAAAAGACTGTTAGTTAGTACCTGGCATTGACATGTTTTTGTTTATTTTGTGTCAGGAGGAACAGACTGTTGATTGTTACGTAAAGAAACCCTTTTCTGGGGTCAAATGGCATCTGACATGCTACTTTTATATGGATTTTTAAAAAAAATGCAGAAAATAAATTTTTTTTATAGCTCAAAACAGCTTAAAAACCTGGTCTATAACATTTAGAATGCCAATGAAGATTATTTTCACTTCTGATATTATATTTTACATCTGCTATGCCTATTCAAACTCAAAGTTATGCTTAATTCTGAGTTAAAATAATGTTTTCCAAGATGTACCTAAGTACATGTTTTCTGTCTAAAATATTGTCTCGAAATGTCTTTATATGTGGTATTTTAAATTATATTTTTTTCCAATAAATCCTTATACCAGTGTGATAGGACTTCATGTTCTTTCTCGAAATAGATCAGACTTATGAAAAAATGTGGTTTTTATTCAAATTTGAAAGGGTTGGGTTCTCTTAAAGGTCAAATTACACCAAAACGGAAGTCACATCCTCAGGGTTACATGCTGTCAGTTAGATAATAAACACATATGGTTCAGTGTATAATGCATATGCTTTTAAAAATACAGTGTAAATGATATGTTTTGGTATCAATTTAAAGGTATATATGTAAGAAATAAGAAAAACAGTTTTTTTGGCACTACTTTGTTCTTAGTGGTCCCCAGCTTCATAACTTTTGGCCCATGTATTCATGCACAAAATGGCAGCCTCCATGCCCTTCAAAACCGGTGTGTTTATTCTAAGGTAAATATTTTGAGTTACAACTCATAGAATTTTTTGACATGCTGTTTTTTCAAAAGGTTATGGCCTTATCTTTCCAACGATGTATGGTGATATATTAAAAAGTGCATGTCAAAACCGGTGTGTTTATTCTAAGGTAAATATTTTGAGTTACAACACATATAATTTTTTGACAAGCTGATAAAAAGAAGCTTGGTCATGGTCAAAATTGAGATCAAACATTGTATATTTTATATGTAACAATGAAGGAATTTATACGCGATGCGTAACCTTTATACATAAACCAGTCTGTATAAAGTACCTAATTAATATCAAAATCAGTACCATTTGCTTGTTATCATATCGGGAAAAGACAAAGTTGAGGTTTTCTGGCATATGCGCCAATATGATATTTTCTTGAGCCAATTTCTCAATATTTTCGCAAATGTCCAATTGGCTAACGGCAGCGTGAGCCTTGAACACAGGTAACATTTAATATCTTCCGTGTTAAATCTTAATTGTCCAATTGTTCTGCAACCGAAATCCAAAAATTATAACTAACCATAAAGTTAACCCTTCCTTTACAACTCTCCCGACTAAACATAGACAAATCGATCGATGCAAAGTTGACGTTAAAATCTATCTGTTACACGTGTAGTTGCTAGGAAAATGCTATAAAACTGAACTATACAGTAGGTCAATTTTGTTGGAAGTTATTTTGCACATTGACTGTTGTTTTTTCAGTACATTATGTCAGTTACGTTAGTTGATATGTTAACATCCCTTACGCTAATACAGAAGTAAACGAGAGCTGTCGCTTTACTTTTTGAAGTATTTCTGTTGGAACAATGTTTGGAAAGTGGAAGGAGCATACATTTGTTGAAATACAAAGCTGAGCTATGGCAATTATTTCATCAATTTAAAAGATTTGCTTACGTTTAAAAACAAAACTATATACTATTTACAAACATAACTGGAAAATCACATATGTAAAACAAGGAATGATACATTACTGAAAATGTAGTAAATCATGATCAGCAAAAAATGCACAACTTTATACATATTTGTATCGCATCTTACACGAAAAGTTAATTAATCTGACTACCAAAAGCGTCCATTGCACATATGCAAAGTGCTATTTCTTGATAATAAATAAGTGTACAATATTTTGTGGACAATAAATACTAAATATCACGAAAAGAAAACTCCTCAAAATGTACCAGCTATACAGCAACACATCTTGAATTTGACATCAATTGATACATAACAGAGACCCAGCTATACAGCAACACATCTTGAATTTGACATCCATTGATACATACAGCAACACATCTTGAATTTGACATCAATTGATACATAACAGAGACAAGTAAAATTCATGTCTCAGCCCATATTCCCAAAACATTTTAAGTAATATTTAAACTTTGTATTGCATGTGTTAATACCGGTAACGATGTACCTAGCGTTTATAAATTATTTGCTATATAATGTACTATTGTTTATTTCACTGTGAAGGGATTTACAAATGTATACTGTATGCTTCGTTTTAAAAGTATAACATTACACAAATTGGAACTTTAGTGAACATACATGTACTTGAAAACAAAATTGAGATGTTTATGGAATAAGCCCCCTGCCACATGGCAATTAAGGAAAAGATATGACTGATTATTGCAAATATTAAATTGCAAAAAACGGACGATGTTTAACAGCCAGTGGTTGTTCCATTTATAATACTGCATATACATAATCAACATGGAGTTAGTATAACTACTGAAAGCAAGTACAGCCGAGTTTCCTTATAAGAAACTTATTCGAGGCGTGTCTTTGGAAAACCAGGCTTAATGCATGTGCGTAAAGTGTCGTCCAAGATTAGCCTGTCAAGGTTAATCTGGGACGGCACTTTCCGCCTACAGTGGATATATATTAATAAGAGACTTCCTTGAAACAGAAAATACCATAAAAACGGAAAGTGTCGTCCTGTGTGCAGACTGCACAGGCTGATCCGGGACGACAGTTTATGCACATGCATTAAGCCTGGGTTTCCCACGACACGCCTAATTTATTTTGCAGCAAAATAATTCCCAACTGTCTTCCATCTTGTTTAATATCTAGTCTGTTACACTAGCTATCAATGTAAGTACTGTGGCTTTCATGACGAAAATATACTCGTTCATTTTGGTACAAGATGACTGAAGCTGCAAGCTACAGTATACCTTATATACTTTAAATATATGGAGTCCTAGATATTGCTAATACAGCTCTCCTATAGGTGCGTTATCCAACCACAGATCGTGCATGAATGTGTAGAGGTTGGCACTCAAAGACACCTGAAACATATCAAGCAATATTTTAGCTACCTGAAATATACAAAGACACACTTAAGGACACCTGAAACAAACAAACAAATAACCCAGCTACCTTAAATATACTAAGATACACTTAAGGACACCTGAAACAAATAACCCAGCTACCTTAAATATACAAAGACACACTTAAGGACCCCTGAAACAAACAAACAAATAACCCAGCTACCTTAAATATACAAAGATACACTTAAGGACACCTGAACCAAACAAACATATATCACACACAACACCTTTTAAGAATCACAAGTACACTTAGGGATATCTGACAAGTACACTTAGGGATATCTGACAAGTACACTTAGGGATATCTGACAAGTACACTTAGGGATATCTGACAAGTACACTTAGGGATATCTGACAAGTACACTTAGGGATATCTGACAAGTACACTTAGGGATATCTGACATGTACACTTAGGGATATCTGACAAGTACACTTAGGGATATCTGACAAGTACACTTAGGGATATCTGACAAGTACACTTAGGAATATCTGAAATATATAAAGATTAACGTATGGCACATGAAATAAATATAAAGATACAGTAAAAAACACCTGAAATATATAAAGTATATATAGGATATTGCGTTTTGAAGACACCTTAAATATTCAAAGATACACTTAATGATACTTGAATTATTGAAAAACAATCAACCGTAAACATGATAGGTAAACATAAACAAAGTTACAGACATGACCGTATACATTCAAATACTTTCGAGGACACCTGTAATACAGTAAGGGGCAGAAAAAAACGAAACAAAACTCAGTTAGGGCCAGTAAATGTCACACTTTTTTGTGTTTACAGAAACCTGCACTATATTCTTAAACAAATGTGTAGTGTTTACATTTTAATTATAAAGGTCAGTCCATGTATTTTTTTGAAATCATTATTTTCAGTGGTCTTTTTTCAACCAAAAATCAGCTCATAAAATGTCAGGTAAATTTTATTGAAACTGCCTGTAGTTTCACCACTGGCCTTGCTGTACAAGATTACTTTATTTTTTATTTTTTGTGCCCCTTACTGTATATAAAGATACGGTACATACAGGACACCATAAATATTCAAAGATATACGCACGGATTCATGAAATATATTTTTGATGCATCATTGGCAAGAAAACATATGACAACACATAACTATGCAGCTTGATTTCATTATAAACAAAGGGCCAAAACTCTTTTCCTTAAAATGCTAAAAAATAAAGTTTTCATATCTTACTCTTTCACTAAAAATACTGAAACAAATTCCATGGATGTGTTTGTACCTTGTATGGTGTTGGATTCAGCGCCCTCTTGTGATCTTGGCGCAGTGACTGAATGCACTGTATGACCTTTGATCGCAGGTCCTTCAGCGCCGGTAACGGGGCTTGAACCTGGTCAAATAGACATTCTTTTTTATAGTCTATAATATTGAATTTATATATGTACACATATAATATATATCACAGCACATATATGGTGTGTGGCCTTTTCCTGCATGTCCTTTAGTGCCTGTCATGGGCTTGAACCTTGTAAAAGGGATGTAGTTTTTTTATATTTCTCACATAATGTAGAATTCATATATATATAATATATATCACAGCACAAATATGGTGTATGGCCTTTGCCTGCAGGTCCTTTAGTGCCTGTCATGGGCCTTAACCTGGTAAAAGGGAGGTAGTATCTTTTATTTCTCACATAATGTAGAATTCATAAATGTACATATATAATATATATCATAGCATAAATATGGTTTATGGCCATTGCCCCAAGGTCCTTTAACGCCCGTAACGGGGCTTCAAGCTGGAATTTATACCAGTCGACCAGATAAGACTTGTACAAGCATAATTTACGCATGGAAAATCTTAAGATACGCACAGAAAATTAAATCAAGGAGCATTTTTACGCACAAAAATTCAAATGTTTGCATACACTTGGAAATGAAAAACAGACCCATAAATAATATCAGACTGTTTAAGGTGTAAATTTGTAGACATTTTTTATTTAAAACGATTTTGTCATCTTTTCTAATGGCTGTTGCATTATTTAATGTTACCCCAATGCATTATTTTGCACAGACAAATGAATTTCTAACTTAAATACATTAATTTTACCCTCATACATTTTGGACTGAACATACATTTACCCCCATAAATTCTGGGTCGAGTATACATTGACCCTCTTCACCAAAACTTATCTGGAGCACTACTTATGGACCGTTTTTAGTTCACTGGCACACAGTTGTTGTAAAATATCTGTCATCCGTGATCAAAAGCTGGATGACTTAAATGCCTATTAACCAATTGTTTAAGTTGTTTTCTCTCTTGAATAACGTTTTATCACATCATTCTACTGAAAACAGGCGAACGATATAGAACCATCTTGTTGCTGTTTTTTATCACTTAATTCTCACATAAAATAAAATTTTGGTACAAGTATAGTATTTATCACAACACGAATAAGGGAAAATGCTTGATATGTCAGTAAAAAATAACACAATATTCAAGGCATAAGTAAGCAAAAATATGTACATAAACACATTTAAACAATAGATAAAAAAAATTGTTTGATTTCTACAATATATAGTTGACTGAAATGTGGGGAAATTACAATTTGTTGATCTTTTGAATTTTTTTTAATGTTTTATTACCAGTATTTATTTATATATGAAAAGCTGTTCTTGTTTTGTTATGGTTTTGTTTTGTTTACTGTATACACGCACAAAAGGTACGTTTTCAAACTTAGTTACCTAACTGACTTGTACAAGTGACAGGGACAGGAATTTTTCCATTACGATAATTTCTCATTTGCTAAAAAATCTATGGGATTTCTTCTGATTTTATGGGATTTACAGTACCATTTTATGGGATTTACAGTACCATTTTGTGAACATCTGACCGCTTCAATCCAGGCAGACGCTCGCGAATCCCGTTCAAGGTGTAATATGCGTCTGTTGATATTGATTTTTTAGACTGCCAAATTAATTTCATGGATCATAAAATCCCATTGCATAGTGACAAAACTGCAAACCAGACCGAGCATTGTGTATTGCTCGGCAGCGTTTTTCTATTCATACTCAAACATTTTGGTTTGACGTAAAATCGCATCAGTTAACATTTCTTTCTCAATTGTATGCCCAAATATTGCATTTCGCATAGGTTCCCAGTCTCTGCTTGTACATGTATTAACTCATGAGATTTCAGAACCAAATTGAGAACAATGTACAATTTAAGATTAACAATTCTAACATGACACAAGAAAGCATTTTCTATAGACAAAGAACAAATTCACCATTGTTAAACTACCAATAAACAACCCAAAAAATAGTTCCTAAACTGTAAAATATAGTTGCATTGTAAATGCAGAAAATGTTGTCAGGTCATGTTAGAATCAAAATAATTTTTGCATTAACCTTGTTCATCAGCTATTAAAAACGCCCTCGTGGTTTAATTCATATGCATCAGAACTCCAAATCATTGTTTATTATCCAATAAACAACTCGTAATCAAAAATTATTTATCCCATGTTCACAGTGACATTGACGAAATAACAACCCGTGGGATAAACTTAGCTGTATTCCACACTGTTAAATACAGCAAACACGCGCAGTATCATGACGTCATTTTGTTGTTTATCGTGACGTCATTTTATGTTTTTTGTGTTATTGTGGTCCCTGGGCTTCTATGTTCATAGTCGTGGTCCCTGGGCTTGTATGTTCATAGTCGTGGTCCCTGGGTTTGTATGTTCATAGTCGTGGTCCCTGGGCTTGTAACATTTTCTTGCTCTCAAGTAATTATACAAGAATTTGGGCTTGTTTGATCAAACCACAACTTTCAATGACTGTCATATCAGTGCACTTTGACAGAGCAACAGACAAGGCAAATATTTGCGTAAATACCCTATTCTGAAACACTCTTTACTCAATAAATTTCAAATGTCATGAATGACAAAACTCAAATCATATATTGAATACTCAAAAAAACATCAACCACTTACGTTAAGATTGCTAATATTTTACTGATAATCATAATATAGTCAAATATGATTTCAATGCAAGCTAAATATGACATGTGACCTGTAGTATTTAGATCACATCATTAATGCATGGTTGTCAAATGGTAGGCATATTGGTGGAATTTGTGTGTTACAGTTTTACTCAATTTGGGTACAGTTTTACTAAATTTGGGTATTTCCAACAATCAATTAATGTTAATGGCGTAACGTAATTACGAGTACTCAATTAAATCACTTGATACTCAAATATTTTTAACATGGTGGGGTAATACTCAATTCAGGCAAAATCCTATCTGTTGCTCTGCTTTGATATGTATCTCTATCATACCTTAGAGCAGCAGAGATTATCTCAATAAGCTTAAAGCATTTTATATTCCTATTGAACAAATAACACAAAAGTTGAAATAAGTGCTTGTAATTTCATTGTTTAACCTGGAGCCGAAGCTCGAGCGAAACTATTATTTCACTCTCATCGCGAATTCAGAATTTCCATTTTGCATACATTGCAATTGCAGCTTTAACTATGATGCTTGATGCCTAGCGATGCAAACTAATTTTTCGGTGAAACGAGGGGTGTTTTGTCGTTCCGATGCTTGTTATCAAACCACTCGGGCTACCGCCCTCGTGGTTTATTTCCTACGCATCAGAACTCCAAACAGTTGGTTATTACCGCAATAACCAACAGTTACCCGTCAATTATTTCTTAAATAAACAACTCAAAATCAAAAATCGTTTCCTAAAAATAAGTTATGGCACTGGGCCCTAAACTTTCCAAACAGCCCTCGCATTTCATAAGAAAATTTGTTACTCAGAGAAGACTTGCATCTGATTCGATCACAAATCACCGTAAACTGCAAAATATGTTTTTTTTCGCTTGAGTCTTGCTGTAACGGTCGCCTACCTGGAACAGATGTCTGCAGAGCACTCGGGAGTGTTCTTGTGGGGGGATCTTCACACGGCTGCTGCATCAGATCCACCAGGGCATTGCCTGCAGAGCAGAGGGGAAAGTACATATTAGATCTACCAAAAGGGAACACATTGCAGATCCACCAAAAGGGAAAATACATATCAGATCAAACCAGAACATTGCCTGCAGAGCAGAGAGAAAATACATATCAGATCCACAAAGGCATAACCTGTAGAGCAGAGGGAAAACTACATATCAGATCCACAAAGGCATTGCCTGGAGAGCGGAGGGGAAAAACATATCAGATCCATAAAGGTATTGCCTGTAGAGCAGAGAGGAAATAAATACCAGATCATACAAAGGGGGAAATACATCTCAGATCCACCAGGGAATTGCCTACATAGCAGAAAGAATACATACCAGATCAACCATAGGGGGAAATACATATCAGATCCACCAGGGCATTGCCTGTAGCACAGAGGAGAAAATACATATAATAATCACCTGGACATTGCCTACAGAGCAGAGGGGAAAATACATATCAGATCAACCAGGGCATTGCCTGTAGAACAGAGGGGAAAATACATATCATAATCACCTGGACATTGCCTACAGAGCAGAGGGGACAAGTCAGAATCACCTGGACATTACCTACAGAGCAGAGGGGACAAGTCAGAATCACCTGGACATTGCCTACAGAGCAGAGGGGACACATCAGAATCACCTGGACATTGCCTACAGAGCAGAGGGGACAAGTCAGAATCACCTGGACATTGCCTACTGAGCAGAGGGGACAAGTCAGAATCACCTGGACATTGCCTACTGAGCAGAGGGGACAAGTCAGAATCACCTGGACATTGCCTAATGAGCAGAGGGGACAAGTCAGAATCACCTGGACATTGCCTACTGAGCAGAAGGGAAATAAAAATCCACCAGGCCATTGCCTACAGAACAAAGGGGAATACGTATCAGATCCACCCAAGGGCAAAATATATATCAGATCCACCAAAGTGGGAATACATAACAGATCCACCAGAGCATTGGTTACATAGCAGAGGGGAATAAACATATCAGATCCTTCAATACATTATCTGCAGAGCAGAGGGGAATTCAATACCGGATCCACAAAGGCATTGTCTGCAGAACAGAGGGGAAATGCATTTTAGATCCACCTGGGCAATAATTTGATTCATCCAAGTGATTCACATTTTAATGCTTCTAATTTTTTTGCAAAACTATATTAAATTAAATAATTAATTAACATTCCTATCTTGACCAGCCCAGAAAGGCATCAGCTGGGAACCAGAAATGATCAGGGTGCAGCACCCTGCCAGTTCACTCTCAATCTTTCCCTTAGAGAAATACAAGCCTGATCAAAGTACAAGCTGAACACAGAAAGAGTGGAATTACTCTCACCGTCTGCTCCATAGAGTCGGTAGGCAAACTTCTTTCCTGGAATGGTGACTTTCTCAACATCCTCACTGAGCTTGATGCGTGGCTTCTTGTTCACTTCTACGAGCTGAACAAAGAAGTACTGCTATTTATCCTATTACTACAGCCGAATCGATCGGATAATAACCCATCGTATAAACTTTAGCTTTATTCGATCACTATTTTTAGCACACATTTATTCAATTGTTATTTTTACAATGCTATTTATTTCAATGTGACGTGAAACCAAATGATGACGTTTGTAGTAAACAAAAAACTGGGTTAAAACTGGGAAACCAAAGTGATTGTTTTTATGTTTGACATATTTTCACGCCTTTTACAGAATTTGTGGGCATAACATATAAATAGGATAAATGTAGTATTTGGCGGGCACATCTGTTTCAAAGCCTAAACTTCATCTTTATCGAAACCCTCACCTAATATTCTCTATATACGTTAGTACATGTGCAAATGCATTGACTTATTTCCAACCGTTCATAGCAAAACAGTTGAACAGTAAGATACATGTATGCAGACAATGTACCTATTTACAATGCTCACTGTTTACAGCACAACAATGAGAATTGTAACATACATGTACACGTATATAGATCTACCCCTGGTAGACATTCAGATACATTTGATACTCAGTGTTAAGTGATAACAGCAAAGTATCTTGTCTAAAGACGGACAGGGCCAAATTACACAGAACGAGGGACATCCAGATGAGTATCCAGGGTTGTCATTACCAAATGAAACAAGCGATTTTTATCTAAATGTAAGCAATTTGGCCAGAGGTCTAGGGGCCCCCTTGTGATATTATTACCGATCAAATTATAAAGTTCCTGAAAAAATCAACCGATTTTCTCACGATTTTAAACGATGAATTTGATCGGAAATTGGTAACTAATGACAATCCTGAGTATCCATGGCAAATAAATGAATAACAAGAGCTGTGGGAGGACAGCGCGCTCGACTTTTCTTGTACCTGTCAGAGTTACTGGAATTTTTATTAAAACAAACTGTTTGGATAGCAGGGGCCAATTAAACAAAGTTGATTTTGTTCTCGAGTTACTGAGTGAAAATCATTTTTCTAATTTTCAAAACAGTGACCTTGACCATGACCCCACCCACCCCATATCGAGAGTTGAGTGTGAAACTACTGTATCTGAAATAGAAATGTTAAGCAGATATAACAGTTTCATGCTCAAACCTCGATATGCAATCTCATGCAATGTCTCGCTATACGGTATATCTATTAATTGAGTTTCATTAAAATATTTCAATTTGATCTCTAATTATTGAGTAGAAACTGTTTTTTCTATTTTTTATTAACAGTGACCTCGACCCAACCCAACCCACCCCAATGCAATCCTAGCAAAGTGTTGCTTTTGGGCATCTAGGTATGAAAATTCATTCTTAAGTTGGAGAGTGGAAATCAAAAGATGACGCCGCTAACCTACCCACAATAATGTAAAATTTGTAAGTGTAAAAAGGCCCATAATTTTGACATATTTCAAACTAGAGTTATCAAAATTGGCATATGGGTTCATTTGAACATAGGGAACAAATGCTTAAAGTTTCAATGAAATCCATCAAGTGATTCCTGAGAATTAATAGCTTACCGAAAAATATTCTCCTCTGAAACCGCAAGGCCCAGAGGTTTCATATTTGGTATGTAACATTGTATAGTGGTCCTCTTCAAAGATTGTTCAAATGATGCCCCTGGGGTCAAAACTGGCATCACCCCAGGGGTCACAATGTTTATATAGACTTATATAGCAAAATGACTTTGAAAATCTTCTTTTCTGAAACCGCAAGGCCCGGAGGTTTCATATTTGGTATGTAATGTTTAAGTGGTCCTCTACCAAGATTGTTGAAATGATGCCAATGGGGTCAAAACTGGCCACACCTCGGGGCTCACATGGTTTATATAGACGTAAATGGCAAAATAAAAATTCTTCTCCTCTGAAACCATAAGGCCCAGAGGTTTCATATTTGGTTGGAAACATTATATCGAGACCTTGGGTGGGGTCAAGTTCAAGGTCACTGTTACTAAAAATAGAGAAACGGTGTCCACTCAATAACTTGAGAACGCATTGAGATATTTTAATGAAACTTAATACATAGTTACCTTATATCGAGACCTCGCTTGGGATTGCATATGGGATGGGTGGGGTCAAGGTCACTGTTACTAAAAAATAAATAAAAATCAGTTTCTGCTCTATATCTTGAAAACGCATTAAGATATTTCAATGAAGCTTAATACTTTGATACCTTATATCGGCTCCTCGCTTGGGACTGCATATGTAGTGTTGGGGTCAAGGTCAAAGTCACTGTTGCTAAAAATAGCAAAACGGTTTCTGCTCAATATCTTGAGAACGCATTGATATATTTTAATGAAATTTAATACATAAATACATTATATTGAGACCTCGCTTGGGATTGCATATGGGTGCGTGGGGTTAAGGTCATTGTTATTAAAAATAGAAAAATGGTTTCCGCTAAATATCTTGAAACTTAATACATAAATACCTTATATCGAGACATTGCTTGGGATTGCATATGGTGTGGGTTGGGTCAAGGTCAAGGTCTCCGTTACTAAAAATAGGAAAATGGTTTCCGCTTAATATCTTAGAACACATTGAACTATTTTAATGAAACTTAATACATAAATACCTTATATCGAGACCTTCCTTGCGATTGCATATGGTGTGGGTGGGGTCAAGGTCACTGTTACTGAAAATAGAAAAATGGTTGCCGCTCAATAACTTGAGTACGCATTGCGATATTTTAATGAAACTTAATAGATATATCTTATGTTGAGATCTCACTTGGGTTTGCTTATGGGGTGGGTGGGGTCAAGGTAAAGGTCACTGTTATTAAAAATAGAAAAACGGTTTACGGTCAATAACTTGAGAACGCATTGAATAATGAAACTTCACACATATATACCTTATATCGAAACCTCGCTTTGAAATGCGTATGGTGTGGGTGTGTTCAAGATCAAGGTCACTGTTACTAAAAATAGAAAAACAGTTTCCGCTCAATAACTTGAGAATGTTTTAATGAAAATTCATACATAGATGTCTTATGTACCTCGCTTGGGATCGTATATCGAGTGGGTGGGGTCGAGGTCACCATTACTCAAAATAGACTAAAATATTGTGGCCATTCATAGAATCCCAAGTAAGAGAGGACAGAACAGACCAGTGTTGCTTAAGCTAAAATCCAACAACGACAAAACGACCATCATGCGCAAGAGGAAAGAAATGAAGGCAGCGGGTCACAGGCTAGTGGATGACGTCACGGCTCTAAACAGTGCCTTGATGAACAGACTGTCCCTTCATCCGGCAATCGAGACCACCTGGTTCTTCAACGGATCCGTGTTTGCGCTCACGAAAAATCAGGAACGCATTAAATTTGACATCCATGACAATATTAACAGTGTGATTAGTGAATTCCGTGAAAACCGCCGGAAATAATCTATTAACTAGAATGTGTTTTTAACCGATACGTGGAAAGGTTGGAAATACAAGAACTATCTCAAGTAAGGAAATTTAATTTAAACACTGTTATTATTGCAAACTTATTCCAATGTATACAGTTACTTATAAATATTTACATTATTGACATACTGAAACATATCATCAGGTATTTGGTCTTTTTGTTGTTACATTATTAAAAAATTGGAAAGACTGCACATTTAATATAAGTGTACCTTTATGCATATCACCACTTTATTCATGTTGATTACATCATAACTGTATAAAACGGTCTTGACCTGCTTAAGCATGAGTTCTTTGGTTATCAGTCAAATTGTTTCTGTTCTTGTTTAGTCATAATGCTAGATAAATGTATATCATTGTCTATCTATTTATATTATCACCGAGTACTTTTCTGCATATCACCACTATATTCAAGTTGATTACATCATAATAGTATAAAACGGTCTAGACCTGCTTAAACATCACTTCTTTGGCTATTTGTCAGACTGTTTTGTTCAGTTATGATGCTAGATAAGTGTATATCATTGTCTATCTATTTATATTCTCACCAATTGATAGTCTTGAAACTATGCTAACTTTTGTTGTTGTTGATGTTATTTGCAACATTAACAAATTGCTATTATTACACTATTATTACACATTTACATGTATATTGCTATCAATTTTTACCATCAAGCTGTGGGTCTATTTTTGACCATATATTAATATTTGCCACCTAGCAGTTGTTCAATTATTGAAGCTATATTATATCAATATCTGCGATCTAGCAGTGGTTGTATTATTTCTTTTTGTTGGCTGTTTTCTTATAAATAATAACAAACTATGATGCTAAACAGAATACCTTGTTGAATAATCTCTGTGTGAATGCACTGCTTTAAAGTTGCCACTTGTCATTGGATTGTATTGATAATCTATTTTTTAGACCAAGGTTTTTCCAATATTCATGGTGAATGAGCATTGGACTGTATACACACACTCTATTTTTAGTAAAGGTGTTTCCCAATACCGACCTCATTAACTGACGCTAGGTGTTGTGAGTGTAGTATATGCTCTGTAAAATCATCATAGTTAAGTAACTAACTTTTTGTTACTGTAAGTAAGCCTCAATATACTTATTCGTTACTGGTATATGAAAATTGTTCTTAATCATTATTTTGTTATTTCTCTGTGAAGAGTACTGTATTATGACAACAACTGTTTTTACAATGCTATACTTCAGTATGCCATTTAAACCTAGAAACTGAGTTTTTTGTAAAACCAGCAAGCTTTTCTTTTTCACTCGTTTCATGTTCTGTTTAATCACTGTTCAGGACACATGTGTAATGAATAACTTATTATATTCTGTATATATTTTTAATATTTATGTGCTCATCATTGACTCTTCAAGATTATTGATTACTGGGTTCTTGTGTTGTATGATAAATCAAATGAATAATCTAAAATTTTATAACAATGGCTGACTTAAAAATTGTATCTTACAACTGTCGCGGACTTAATGACAGTAAAAAAAGAAATGACATGTTTGACTATTTAAAAAAACAAAAAGCACAAGTATATTGTTTACAGGATTGTCATTTTACCCCATCTATGGAAAAACAGATTTATATGCAGTGGGATGGTGATTGTTATTTTAGTCATGGTACTTCTAACTCTAGGGGTGTGTGTATTTTATTTCAAAAAAATATATCAGTAAAAGTACATAACTCTGAAAAGGATCAGTATGGGAATTACTTAATTTTAGATTTAACATTTGAGACAACACGATTAACATTATGTACTTTGTATGGGCCTAATAATGATAATCCACTTTTTTACAATGAGATGTTTTTGAAAATAGACTCATTTGGAAATGAGATTTTTATTTTGTGTGGTGATTTCAACCTTGTATTAGATACTAAATTAGATTATGTTAATTATAGAAGCCTGGATAATAACAAAAAGTCTAGGGATTTGTTGTCTTCTGTTATAAATGATAGGGACTTGATAGATACATTTAGATTAATGAATGGTGATGTTAACCAATATACATGGAGAAAACCTAATACTCTACAGCAAGGCAGGCTAGATTTCTTCCTTGTCACAAGTAATCTTTTAACACATATAAGGCAATCGGATATTAAAGGAAGCTACAAATCTGACCATTCAATTATAACTTTAAATTTAAATATTTATGAAGTAAACCATGGCAAGGGACTTTGGAAGTTCAATAACTCTCTATTATATGATGAAGAATACCTCCAGTGTATTAAATTAAAAATAGAAGAAATTAAAAAACAATACTGTTTGCCTGTTTACAATACTGAATCATTGAATATTATTGACAATAACTTGTTACATTTCACTATTAACGACCAATTATTTTTAGAAACCCTGCTAATGGAGATTAGAGGCAAAACAATATCTTTTTCATCTTACAAATGCAAACAGAGGAGGGATAGAGAAGATCTTCTTGTCAAAAAAATTGAACAACTAGAAAAAAACATAAATGAATCAAATTCTGAGGAGCTTAATTCATTGCATCAAGAACTTTCAGAAATACGGGATGTAAAAATGAAAGGGTCTTTTATTAGATCACGAGCCAAGTGGATCAATGAAGGTGAAAAACCTACACAATTTTTTTGCAATTTAGAAAAGCAACATTCATCTAGCAAAACAATACCTTATATAGTAAACGATGATGGCCAACACATATATGACCAAAATGAAATTTTAATAGAAGCTGCTAAATATTATAAGACATTATACACCAAAGCTGCAACAAATGAAAACAGTTACAATAGTGATATTTTTGATGATCTTAACAGAATACAGACAATAAAATTAAGTTATGACCAATCTCAAACATTGGAGGGCTTGATGACAATAGAGGAAATCTCAGCCACCTTAAAAAATATGAAACATGATAGAAGCCCAGGGTCAGATGGTTTCACAACAGAATTTTTTAAAGTTTTCTGGAACGATATTAAGTTTTTCATTTTAAGAAGTCTGAATTATGCTTTTATTTCAGGATCTTTATCTGTAACTCAAAAGGAAGGAATCATCACCTGCATACCAAAAGACAATAAACCAAGACATTTCTTACAAAATCTAAGACCATTAACACTTTTAAATGTTGTATACAAGATAGCTTCAGGTACGATTGCCAATAGATTAAAAACAGTTCTTGACAAATTAATCTCAAACGAGCAAACTGGCTTCATAAAAGGAAGATATATAGGGGAAAATACGCGACTTTTATATGATATATTAAAATATACAGAAGACAACAAAATACCAGGACTATTAATGACGCTAGACTTTGAAAAGGACTTCGATACGTTATCATTCAATTTCATTGAGAAAACTCTATTACACTTTAAATTTGGTACAATGTTCAGAAAATGGATCTCTCTTTTCCTTTACAACACCATGACAGCTATACAGATCAATGGGTATCTTTCGGAATTCATTAAAATTGAAAGAGGTTGCCGTCAAGGTGACCCAATCAGTTCTTATATTTTTATATTATGTGCTGAAATTCTAGCAATTAACATAAGGAACTCAAAACAAATTAAAGGAATCAGAATTGAAAATATTGAATATAAAATTTCCCAATTTGCAGATGACACATCCCTGCTACTGGATGGATCTGACAATTCACTTAATGCTGCACTAGATTTACTCCAAACATTTGCAATAGAATCTGGTCTAAAAATTAACTATGACAAAACACATTTGATATGGATAGGATCCAAGAAATACAGTACCCACTCAATTAAAACTAAGTACAAACTTCTTTGGGGTACCACACGTTTTAAAGTGTTGGGCATTATATTTGATGTAAATTTGGAAAAGATAATAGACCTAAATTTTTCTAGTAAGTTGACAAATTTACAAAATAGTATAAACTTTTGGAAAAGAAGAAATATGACACCATTAGGGAAAATTACCGTAGTAAAATCTTTGTTACTTCCTCTTTTCACACATTTGTTCATTGCTCTTCCCAGCCCAGGATCAAAAATATTAAAGCAAATACATGATTGCTTTCACAATTTCATTTGGGATGGACCTATAAAAATTAAACACAATGTTTTAATTAAACCTTATGAAGACGGTGGACTTAATATGCTTGATATTTTATCTTTTGAAAAAAGTATGAAATTAACTTGGATAAAGAAAATTGCAACATGTACAGGTAAATGTTTTCAACTAGTATATTCCTTGTTCGATGTAAAAAAAATGTTAAACATGGGGAGTGCTTATGTCGAGAAAATTGTAAATTGTTTGCGTAATTGCTTCTGGAAGGATGTTCTTACATATTATTGTATGTATATGAATAAAATGAAAGTTTGTAAATTTGATGATATATTGAACATGCCATTATTCTATAATAACAATTTTCAGATTGGCTTGAAATATATTTATGAAAAAAATATGTATGACAGAGGAATTCGATATGTAAGAGACATATTATGCTCATCTGGAGAGTTTAGGAATAAACAAGATATTGAAACCTGTACGGGGAAAAAATTGAATTTTCTATTTTACGAAGGATTTAAAAAAGCTGTGTCTGAGTTCTTTAGAAAATCTGGTTTTGCTTCCGGAGACACAAGTAAACCCAATATCAAAGGCGTATTTATTTCATTTTATTTAAATGAAATTGTTTTAGCAAAAAATCATAATAAAACGGCTTATAACAAATTTATCTTAAACAATGAAAAACCTTCAAGTCAAATTAAATGGAATGGAACTTTTGATAATATAGATTGGAGGTATACGCACAGTTTTGTTTTTAGAGTCTCCAGAGACACATACATACAATGGTTGCAGACTAGAATTGTACATAGAATTTTAGGAACTAGATCTTTGTTACACAAAATGAAAATTGTAAACGACAACATGTGTATTTTTTGCAAGACACATGAGGAGACATTAATTCATCTGTTCTGGGAATGTGAACACATACAGCCAATTGTTAACCATATCAAAAATGAGATAGCCTTAAATCATATTAACTTGCCTTCACTTTCATGTCAAGACATGCTTCTTGGAATTTGTAACGAAAAAATGACTCATGTAAACATTTTGTTACTTCAAACAAAAAGGTACATTTGTATGTGTAAAAAATCAAATAGAATTCCGACCATTCAAGGACTTAAGAAAAATCTGCAGATAGCATGGGAAATCCAAAAACACACTTGGTGTGAGAACGAGTTTCCGAATTGGTCAGTTGTAAGACTCTTGATACAATGAACCCAAAAGTATGCTAATATGATATTAAAATATACACTAACCTTATTATATATTGTCAGTACACTGTGTTCAATTTTTTATTTTTTTATTTTATTTTTATTTTTTGTATTTTTTTGTATTTTTTTTTTTCTTTACTCTGCAAACTCAAATATTTTTGCAGCATGATTTGCTGCAAATATTTGCAGTACAGCTAATCCATTGTAAACAGTATTTACTAAGTAATAGATGTATTTTGTAATGTGTTAACTGCTACATCATATGGAATGTTTGTGTATCTACATCATTGACAATTGTTTCTAACACATAAAAATGAAACTAACACAACAAAACTCTGTACGGTATGGAGCTGTGAAATAAATGTTATTTTCCACAAATAAAAAAAAAAAAAAACAAAAAAAAAAAAAAAATTAAATAATGGACAGTCAAAACAATTTACCTGTATTGTTAATTAGGCAGTATTTTTGTCTATTTTATGTCAAAATTTAACAATTACAAGCTGTTTTTTGTACTCTGACATTGTTTTATTATTTATTAAATAAAAAAGAGAGATTTCTAATAATAAAGCTAATAAAATCAAAAAAAAAAAAAAATAAAAAAAAATAAAAAAAAATAAAAAAAAAAAAAAAAAAAAAAATATTGTGTGCTGACTTTGATGCATTTCGTTCGAAAAATTTGGTTTTCATGGAATGTCCACATTTCTTGTAATTGGTATGTAAAATTGTATAGTGGTCCTCTACAAAGATTGTTGAAATTATGCCCCTGGGGTAAAAAATGGCCACGCCCTGTGGGTCACAGTTTATATCGATTTAAATAGCACAATGACTTTAAAAATCTTCACCTCTGAAACCGCAAGGCCCAGTGGTTTCGTATTTCGTATGTAATTGTATAGTGGTCCTCAACAAATACTGTTCAAATTATACCCCTGGGGTAGAAAGTGGCCACGCCCTGTGTGTCACATGGTTTATATAGACTATACAAATCTTCTCCTGAAACTGCAAGGCCCAGATGTTTATACTCAGGTAAGTGCTTAGTGCCATTTGGCCCTCTGGTTATAAGCTATTATGATGCCTTTAACTCAGGTGAGCGACCTAGGGCCATCGTGGCCCTCTTGTTTTTAACTATTGGTTAGCTTCTACCTTGACCTTTGGCCCTGTGACCCAATTAAGTCAACTTATAGTCATAATGAACCTACCTACCAGACTTTAAAAAAGGTAGGCCTAAGGGTTATATAGTTATTGCCTAGACAAGAGTTTACAACTATTGGTCAGTTTGTCTTGATCTATGACAGAAGGACTCAATTATCATTTAGAACATTCTATCAACCTCCGCACATGATAAAAACGCGGACAACGTAAAATCCTGGCGTTGTTATGTTTACTTTTTATTTGTTTATTTTTTGTTTTCATTTTAACTCGTAAGATATATGCCTGAACCAATAATGCAACATGTCTGTGTCATTGTTATAAAATAATAATGATATAATTAAAATTTTGTAAAAAAAAAAAAAAATATATCTTCAATCTCCTCATAATCGTTTTCCTGAAAACTTCCAAGTCTGTAAGTTTTTAACTCGTGGTGGCAGAGGTAACTGAGAGAGTACCAAGGGGGAAGTACATGTAACCACTACGAGGAGTTTGAAATTCAGGACAGTTTTGAAAACGCCATAAACATGCACTGGTAAAGTAAGCAATCAATTTTATGGATTGTATTGCACTGATAACGAAGTTCAACAATTTATCAAAAGTTCATGGATGTTTTTATTTCGGAAACAGCTCACCGTTTTATGATCACGGGTATCAGACTGTGTTGACCAGAAGTTCACAAATATTGTAAAGAACATCATAGTTGGCGCTAATGCTTGACATTGTTTCATAGCTAGGAAAAATTCTAAACAATACACACATGTTGCCAAGAACTTTTCTAACTCTGAATGTGATTGTGGTCTGTGTAGTGTGGCATTAGACGAGGTCTTCGAAGTTCAAGTCAGAAGCTACTGGCTAAATTTCAAAATATTTCCAAAGAAACGTTCCTTAAGTGACTAATGTACTAATTAATTTCTTCAATCTATTTGTTGATTAGTTAAATAGGATCTACAGGAATACCTTTTATGGGTATTAATGTATTGCATGTTCATTTACCAAATTCCTGTAAATCATTTTCATTTGTTTAAAAGGCCGTTGCAGTTTTCTCATTTATGACTTTATTGTTAATATAATGTGAAAATCAGAAGATAGTGTTCTCCTTAAAAAAAGAGTTCATAGATACGTTCTTCGGTCATTATACTGCTTCTTTGAAAAAAAATGTGGCCGCCAGGTTTATATTTGAAATTCTTTGGGTCTGAAACCTTTGGCGAGAAAGTTCCGAATATGTGTTTGTATAATTACACCGTAGCACATATTGTATATATCCCATGTTACATACCCAGATATAACCTTATCTCATACTTCATACCCATATATAACCTTATCTCATATTTCATATACAGATTTAAGCTTATTTCATATTTCATATCCTTTTAATTACCGTACCTAATAATTCATATTTATATATAATGATATATAATCTTACCTCATACTTCATACCTAGATATAACTTATCTCATATTTCAACAACAGGGCATTTGTTGGAGAACAAAGAAAATCAAATGTGGCGCGCATTCGGTTAATCCCCGCTAAATGGCGAGAAATAAAGGAATGGTGTTAATTAACATCAGTCAGTAACTGGTAACTTGTGTGGTTTTATAACACATAACTTAGATTGTGAATATTTTACGTGCATCGAAATAAAAACGTTACAGAGAACGTTTTAGAAACGTCATACACTTTGCAACGTTGCAAAGACAACTTTCTCAGAACGTTTGCAGAACGTTAGATTTTTTAATTAAAAAAGTGTAACAAAATTGAAACACCATTACATTTCTGAAACCCATCTCTGTTAAATTATTATCGATGTTCTTGGAATACGTTCCCAGCAAGCAAGCCCATATAGGCGCAATATGGGCTATAGGTGGGCAAATACAACATATGGGCCCCATGTGGGACCCATATATTTTTTTCTGCCTATATCGGGCCCATATCGGACCAAGCAGGCAAGCCCACATGGGTTTCTTGCAAGTATGCCCATATGGGTCCTGGTAAGTCTTAACACGTGGGCCTGATAAGGGCTATACCTGGGCTGATCTTCCACATGGGCCCCATATGGGACCAATATACATCACCTTGCCCATGTTAGACCCACTTGGGTCCCAGGCAAGCAAGCCCATAAAGGTACCAACAAAAAGCCCATATGGGTTCCCAACTAGTAAGCCCATATGGGACTCAGCAAGAAAGCTTATATAGGTCCCCAACAGGCAAGCCCAAATGGGTCCCGGCAAGAAAGCCCATATGGGTCCCGAACAAACAAGTCCATATGGGCCTACGATACCAAGCCCACATGGGTCCCAGAAATAGAGCCCATACGTGTTCTCAACAAGTAAGCCCATATGGGTCCCAGCCAGAAGGCTTCTATGGGACCCAAATAAAAAGACCCATATTGGTCACAAAGGGCAGGCCCATATGGGTCCCCATCGAGAAAGCCCATGTGTGTTTTCAACAAGCAGCCCAATATGGGTCCCAGTAAGTAGGCCTATATGGGCCCAGAATGGGAAATACCTGATCAAATATACCATATGGCCCCATGTAAGACCCATATATGTTTTCCTGCCTATATTGGGCCCATATTGGACCAAGCAGGCAAGCCCACATGGGTTCCTTGCAAGTATGCCCAAATGGGTCCCGATAAGCTATCGGATATGGGCCTTATAAGGGCTATATCTTCCACATGGGCCCCATGTGGGACCAATATACATCGTCTTGCCCATATTAAACCCACTTGGGTCGCAGGCAAGCAACTCCATATAGGTCCCAGCAAGAAAGCCCACATGGGTTCCCAACTAGTAAGCCCATATTGGTCCTATCAAGAAAACTTATATAGGTCCCCAACAACCAAGCCCAAATGGGTCCCAGCCACAAAGAGAGCCCACATGGGTACCAAGTGGCAAGCCCATATGGGTTCCAGCAAGAAGGTCCATATGGGTCCCCGACAAACTAGCCCATATGGGTCACAAAGAGCATACCCGTAGGGTTCCCAGCAAAAAAGCCTATATAGGTCCCCTGAGTAATCCCATGTGGTCCCAGAGAGACAGCCTATTATGGGTTCCCAACAAGCAAGCCCATGTGGGTCAACAACAGCAATATCATATGGGTGCCAGCAGGAGAGCCCATATGGGTACCAAACAAGCAAGCCCATATAGGTCCCAGCAAGAAGGCCGTATGGGTCCCCAACAAACTAGCCCATATGGGTCACCAAGAGCATCCCCATATGGGTTCCCAACAAGCAATCCCATATGGGTCCCAACAAGCAACCCAATATGTGTCCCATTAAAACAGCCCACATGGGTACCAACAAGAACGTCCAATTGGGCGCCCAACAAGAAAGCCCATATGGGTCCCAGTAAAAAAGCCTTAATAGGTCCCCAACAAGTTATCCCATGTAGGTCCCAGAAAGAAAGCCCATATGGGTCCCCAACAAGCAAGCCCATATGGGTCAACAACAGCAATATCATATGGGTCCCAGCAGGAAAGCCTATATGGGTACCAAACAAGCAAGCCCATATAGGTCCCCGCAAAAAGGCCCGTATGGGTCTCCACAAACTAGCCCATATGGGTCACAAAGAACATCCCCATATGGGTTCCCAACAATGAAGCCCATATGGGACACCAACAATGAACCCAATACGGGTCCCATTAAAAGAGCCCATATTGGTCCCTAGCAAGTAAGCTCGTATGGGTCCGGGCAAGCCGGCCTATGGGGGCCCATTATGGGCAATAACTGAGCTTATTAACCACATGGGTTCCGTAAGGGTCCCACATACATTGTCATGCCCATATCAGTCCCAGGTAGGATCCAGGCAAAGAACCCAATATGGGTCCCAGCATGAAAGCCTAGATATGCGTCCCCCAAAAGCAAACCCACATGGGACCCAGCAAGAAAGCCCATAAGGGCCCCTCAAAAGCAGGCCTAGATGGTTCACCAATAGCAAGCCCATATGGGTCCCGGCAAGAGAGACCATATATGGGTTCCTAACTAGCAAGTCCATATGGGACTCAGCAAACATGCCCATATCGGTCAGTCTGATGTGTGCTTCTATGAGAAGTTCAAGGCAGTTATTCACGGCCGCCATCTTGACTTGAGAATCGTTTTGTCAACTGCAGATTTTCTTTCGAGGAGCACAATGCAGCCTGCATTCCTTAAATTTCAAGTAAGTAAATATGTGTTTTGCACTTGGATAAATGTTTTTCATAACTTAATAATCATAATTGCACTTTAAATCAGACTTGAAGTAAATACATCTCTATAGTCACGTCTTTTCGCGACTATTTAAAAATGTAACTTCACTATCACAACTGTTTCAAAATTTGTGTGTTGTTTTGTACGTGTAATCTTTGTGCAAATAAAGCATGGGTTATCAGTAGGGAAACAATATAGTTGCTTTTGTTGAAGTTGCATTATTTATTAAAACGTACACCATATGGCAATAATTTAAATGTTGGTATGATTTCACAAATTGGAACAATACATTTCATACATTTGAGTTCTGAAGTATAAATGTATGAAGAAGCTTAAGCAATCTCACACACAAAATATACATCCTATATTTCATTTTTACATGCCTTGCATTCATTATCATGTTCTTGTTTATCGTTATAATCAATATTAAAATATTTAATTACAATAAAAGTAAACAGCAAATGCATTTGTGTTATTAATCCCGTTATATTTAATTATAACACGGCACGGCCACGCAGCTAATTTTGTATAGATAAAGGATAAAATTAACCATGGGTTAATCTGCAACAAATTATGGGCGGAGCCTAATGTTTTGAAAATAGGTCCGGTAATTAAAATGGTTCCGTCAAACGCACGTGATTAATATTTTCACTGTATTTATCAATAAGTATAACGCCATTCGCTCAATGTTTATCAATGAAGCTGACGTCATTTTGAATTGTTATGGTTTATTGACATCACTGAAACGCATGTGAATGTACTTTTGTGGAAAATTGGCGGAGTATAGATTCCTATAGTTCTCATTCATAACCTTTAAAATTTCTGAACAATTTTACAGAAGATCGTGTTGGAATCCAAATAATTGGAAGGTTAGCGTTGGCTAATGCGGTAATAAACCGGGCTCCTGCCCTCGTGGTTTAATAGCTTCACATCAGAACTCCAAACTTTTGGTTATTACCGCAATAGACAACGCTAACCTGTCAATTATTTTGATTCTAACATGATCTTCTGTAAAATTGAATTATATCTTAATTCATGATATTATACATAATTGGTAAACCTGCAATACATTATTAAATATAAAATTCAAAATATTTACGTGTAGATCTATGATCATATATGATGTTAATCTTACCTGCAGTAGTCTGGAAAAACACCAGCTGTTGCAATAGCATGAAAATATATTTCTTTTAAAGGGACACATTTTCGTATTTGTGAAAAATGTCACTTAACGTCTTAACTGCAATTTCATCTTAAGATGTTGGATTGACCAAAAACCAATATTATATTAAGAAAATATATAAATAATTCATTATAAAAATTGCCCTGGACTGGACTGAAACCGCATCAGCCGGAATCAAAAACCTCTCATTGTAACCACTCGGCTATTCTGTCTGCCTATCATTGATGTGAATGTTAAACGCTAATTACTATGTAAGTTTTCCAAAATACCGACAAAAAGCGTTACAAACGCTTTATAAAATTTTTATAAAACTATTTTATCCATTTCAATTTATGATTGTTCATAAAAGACACCGTATTTCCAATATATTTCTTTGTCAGTAGTGTCATTTTGCTTGTTGATATATAATGTATTTTCTTGTTGGGATCTATGAAAAACATTTTGAAAATTGCCAATTTGCCAATCTGTGAACATCGTCTTTTAATGCTCATTTGTAAATAGCTGATAAAAGATATAGAATACATACATGTATCCCCTTGTTCACACAGGTATGCAGATTATGAAAGAGCATTTGATTCTACAGTACAACTTTAGCAGAAATGATGGAAAACAACATTTTATCAAACTTCAACTTGTCCAAGCTTGATATGGTAAGTTTGATATTTTGAGAAAATGAAATTGCTGTTTATTTCATGAAAATAAAAATTGTTGTTTGTTTATAAGAATACATAACATGTATATCAACTTTAATCATATTTTTTTGTTTAATCCCAGACTCCGTGGACAGTCAGCTGTCAGACAATGATTAGTAAAGCATACACCACATGTTGAAAACATTATATACATTGTTAACTAATTGATTATTATTTATTTATTTGGCATAACATAATGCATACACTGATTGTTGCCGTAATAATTCCTTTATATATCAAACAAAGGTCTAACTAACATTAAATAATAATATGTATAAGGTTTGTGATACATTTTTGTCAGACACCCTCATTTGTTGTCTGACACGTCTGATTGTCTGACAGGTTTTGCACCATCTGGAATTCTATGTATTTCTTACTGTTAATTTCATTTCAACACATACTTTTTAATTTTTACTTTTAGAACATGTGTTAAGGTCGAGGAACCAAGAATGCAAGGCAAGCGTACAATGAGGAGACTGAAAAAGCTACTTGTTGGTGTGTGTGATCCAAAAATGCTGCGGATGTAAACAACTGAACGTGAAACATCCATACTTCTGATAACCAAACAGTGATCAGTTCATTTAACTATTAACAAGGCAGTAATTGCAGAACTTGTATGGAGTCCAGTATTTTCATTGAAAGAGACAGTCAGTTAGCAATGAAGTTCATTAGCCCTTACCACACTAAATAAGAGAAACAATGCATGGCATAATTACCAGTGTTATTGACACGTGCTATTTATATTAAGTAGTTGTTAATTAGAAAACATGCAATTGTAATTGCTGTGAGTGAAATGATTGCAGTCATAGTCTGAAATGTTGTATTACATCGACTTAAATTTTTAATTATTATATGTGTTTTAGCTCAACTATTCACCCGTTCGTCGGCGTCGGCGTAATGCTCTGGTTAAGGTTTGGGTGCAACAAGTCTCTGTAACTACTACAGATATTTAATTGAAACTTAACACATGCCTTCAGGGTCATTATATAAGGTCACTGGCCAAGACCCATAACTATGACATGCAATTTAGCAGAATTAGGCCCCTGTTTGTACTTTTGAAAATTCAGGTTAAGGTTTGCGTGTAGCAAGTATATATATATCGGTAATTATGTTTTTGGTGCATGATGTGAGGTCACTGACCAAGGCCTATAACTCTTATCTGAAATTTAGCTGAATTCAGATATTCAACTGAAACTTTACACATGTCTTCAGGGTCATATTATTAGGTCACTAGCCAATTCCCATTACTGTGACCAGCATTTTAGCAGAATTATGACCCTTTTTGTACTTAGAAATATTCAGGTTAAAGTTTGTGTGCAAGTACATATCTCTGTAACTACTACATATATTCAATTGAAATTTCACATACGTTTTCATGGTCATTATGTAAAGTCACTGACAGTATATATTATACTATCAAATACTTGAAGTGTAGTGAATAGTCGAGCGCACTGTCCTGAGGCAGCTCTTGTTAATTCACATATTCCCTATAATATTTTCAGACTTGTAATTTAACATGTTTTAAAAGATTATATGCTAATATTCTTTAGAAATGGTTCAGTTAAACAAACAGAACTTTTTTAATATTTGAAGATTTTTTACAAATACTTGATAGTTGAGAATTTCTTGCTTACAGTTTGATTTCACCACATCAGTCCTCTTTATACTTTACATTATCTTGATCATGCTTTATCTTTTGAATCATTTTTACATATTGAATATTAATGCATGATCAAGTTAATATCATTGAGATGTGGCTCTTACAAAGTAACATATTTTCATATTTGAATTAGTCTTGTTGTAACGGGGTGTTTAATGAGGTCAACTCGTTGTAAAATTTCGATATTTATTCCAGTAGTTTAGATATAAAATAATAAACCTGAAAAATACAGATGATACATTAAATATATTACAGGCAATAATTAATATGCATTAAATATATTATAAATTGCATAACTTAATTATACAATAAATTCAACAATACAATTCATTAAGCAAATAGGTTAGCTGCATAAAGTAAGAGAACAAAATACAGTAAGACAAAATAAAATACAAATCTTACCAAGCAGGGCAAAATGACGTCAACAATATTCCTTTGCAGGATACTATTTCTAAGTATGTAATGACTGAAGTCTCTGGTGACAAACGTAAGAATGTGCTGGGTTTCTTGTTAGAAAAAGGGACATGTTAGCTTATTGATAGCTTGGTATGGGGATTACATTAAACTGTGCTCATAACCAATTAGGGCAGTGAAAACCTATCACACTTCATTCACACATCACCTTACATACATAACTGTACACTGGTTACATATTCCCCCTCTTCGAGAAAATTCGTCCTCGAATTGAGAAATAGAAGTAACAACTAAACATTACAGATGTACAAATAACTATGATAATACAAGTACTGAAACTATCCGAAAGAATGTATGAAGTTTTAAACTTCCAGATAATTACTTGCTCCAAATAAAGCTTGATGTTGGATTAAAGAATAAAATACACGGTAATTCACATATTAACATCAAATTAAAACAATAAACAAACATATAAATAAGCAATACATTTTACTGTGTACTAGTGACATCTGAGTTACATGAACGGAATTAAATGCAACCATGTATGCGATCCATTTCCCGTACCGGACAGGTGGCCGACGTTGCGTTGAATGCGTGGGGGTTAGTTGAGGGGTATGATCTGGCTAGGCACAGTAAAGCTTCTGGCGCTAGGGGTTGGAAAACTCTGACTAGGCAGACAAGATTCTCTGGAAAAAGGCGTGAGGCTAGGCACAGTAGAATATCTGGCAGGAGTAGGTGAATCCAGGGGAATGCTTACAAAAGGTAGAAGCATGTTTCTGTGTAGAGTTCTCACGGGTTCTTTCCCTGACTCCAGTTGGACTTTGAAAACAAAAATATCCCTGTGAATTGGAAGAATGATGTAGGGATCAGACTCCCAACTGTCAGCACGTTTGCAGCGACCTTTCATTACGACCTTACGAACCAGGACAATGTCTCCCACCTCAAGGTAGTTTTCTATGACCTTGCGATCATAAGTGCCTTTCTTGGTGATAGCCCGGTTGTGAGCGTTAAAAGAAGCAACATTCTAAGCATATTCCATGCTCTCCTTAAGTTGTGCAACATAAGATGAAGGACTGATTGGACCACCCTCTGGATTAGGGTCTGATCCAAGATAGGAATCAATGGATAGGCGAGGGTGCCAGACGAACATCAAATTTTGTGGGGAGAGAAACCAGTCGAGTCATAGCGAGTAGCATTGTAGGCATGAACCAAACGACCCAAGTAAGATTTCCAGTCTGATTTTTGGTCCTGGCCAAGAGTACCAAGTATTTGCAAAAGAGTTTGGTTGAACATTTCGCAACTACCATTACCAGATGGATGGTAAGATATTGTACGAGTTTTTGTGACACGCCCTAGTTTGCATAGTTCTTTGATCAATTTACAGTCAAAGTTTCTACCTTGATTACTGTGCAATTGTTCTGGAAATGAAAAATGCACAATAAAGTTATCAAAGAGAGCTTTTGCAGTGGCCTGAGCGGATGTGCGCTTGCAAGGGACTGCTTTGGCAAAAACGAGTGAAATGGTCAGTGATAACGAGTATATCTTCATATCCGCCTTTACTGACATCAACTTTTAGAAAATCCATTCAGACATGTTACATTGGGCGTGACGTTTGAATTGGGAACAAGGGAGCCATAGGTTTGACAGGCGTTTTCCTGCAAACACAACGAAGGCAACTGTTAACCCGTGACGTAATGTCCGTCTCCATGCCGGGCCAATAGAACCTCTGCCTAGCAAGCCAAAGAGATTTGTCCTTGCCAGGGTGACCAATATCTTCATGAATGCCCTTAAATGCAATGGTTTTATGAGAATCTGGGATAACTAACTGGCGCACTTTTGGCCATCCAGAAGTGTAGACCGAAAAAGGACTCCCTGGTCAATATACAGTCTTGACCATTCCCGTAGGAATTTTCGAACATTAGGAGACTCTGAACGGTATTCCTCCTCCCTTGGGCGAAGACCACACGCAAGTAGGTGCATGACATTGGCTAAAGTGTGGTCTTTACTTTGTTCTGAGTGCCAGTCAATGGACTGAAAACCAAATGTCTCAAATTCATCGTTCAGAGGTTGTGTGTCGCTGTGACATGGAAGACTGCCAGCTAGTGGAATGTTTGCAGTGACACTGTTGCAAACAACTTGGATAGAGTCTCCAAGAAGTAGAATATCGACTGAGACCATCAGCATCAGTATTTGCAGAGCCAGATTTGTAGTGAATTGAAAAGTTCTAGTTAGCTAGAGAGGCTACCCAACGATGCTGGGTGGCATCTAACTTAGCTGAGGAGAGAACATATGTTAATGGATTGTTATCTGTAAATACAGTGAATGTGTTGCCATACAGATAGTCATGAAATTTATCTGTGATGGCCCACTTGAGAGCAAGAAACTCTATTTTCTGAGCAGGGTAACTTCTTTCAGCAGGACCAAAGTGACAGTGAGAAATGCAGTTGAAAAGAAGACATAGATGTAATATGACGATCTTCCTGACGATCCGTCGGATAATACCATCAAAAGTCCATGACCTGTTGAAATGTCGATAAACAACGATATCACACATTTATTTATTGTGCTTATTCCCAAAAGGGTAGGCTATCAAACACCAAGAACAATCACTGTCAGTGATAAATCCCCCCTATAGTACATTGGTACTGACTGGGTAAATTGTTTAATGAACGGGGATGTAAATCAATGGCAAAAGTAACCTACAGCATTTGAAAAACCTACGTTGAGCCATTTTCCAATTATTGCCCGTACCAGCCTACCCACCAAGTTTTACAAACCTAGGTCTTCGGTTCGATAGTTATTGCCCGGGCAAGAGTTTCCAACTACAGGTACAGTTTGACATTGACCTTTGACATTATGACGCAACAATCAATAGGGATGTTTTAGCTCACCTGAGCACAACGTGCTCATGGTGAGCTTTTAGGATCGCCTATTGTCCGTCGTGAGTCAACATTTTCATTCAAAGAACATCTCCTCCTAAACCACTGGGCAGATTTTCACCAAACTTCACAGTCACAGGAATGATCCTTGGGTGACCCTCTTCCAAAATTGTTCAAGTCGTTTCGGTCCGCTGCATGTGTAGGTCACCAGAGCTAAAATAGATTTAAAAACTGACAACTTAAAACTTCTTCGAAACCACAAGACTTGGAGCTTTCATATTTGATATGTGACATCCTCTAGTGGTCCACTACAAAGATTGTTCAAATGATGCCCCAGTGGTCAAAACTGGCCACGCACCGGGGGTCACATGGTTTATATAGACTTGTATTGCAAAATGACTTTAAAAATCTTCTTCTCTAAAACCGCAAGGCCTATAGGTTTCATATTTGTAATGTAACATTCTGTAGTGGTCCTCTACAAATATTGTTCAAATGATGCCTCTGGGGTCGAAACTGGCCACACCCCGGGGGTCACATGGTTTACATAGACTTCAATAGCAAAATGACTTGAAAAACCTTCTCCTCTGAAACCGCAAGGCCCCGATGTTTCATATTTAGTATGTAACAATCCACAGTGGTCCTCTACAAAGATTGTTCAAATGATGCACCTGGAGTCAAAACTGGTCACACCCCATGGCTCACATGGTTTATATAGACTTAAATAGCAAAATGACTTTAAAAATATTCTCCTCTGAAACCGCAAGGCCCAGAGGTTTCATATTTGGTATGTAACATTGTATAGTGGTCCTCTACAAAGATTGTTCAAATGATGCCACTGGGGTCAAAACTGGCAAAACCCCGGGGGTCACAATGTTTATATAGACTTATATAGCAAAATGACTTTGAAAATCTTCTTTTCTGAAACCGCAAGGCCCGGAGGTTTCATATTTGGTATGTAATGTTTAAGTGGTCCTCTACCAAGATTGTTGAAATGATGCCCATGGGGTCAAAACTGGCCAATCCTCGGGGCTCACATGGTTTATATAGACGTGAATGGCAAACTGATTTAAAAATTCTTCTCCTCTGAAACCATAAGGCCCAGAGGTTTCATATTTGGTTGGAAACATTATATCGAGACCTTGGGTCACTGTTACTAAAAATAGAGAAACGTTGTCCGCTCAATAACTTGAGAACGCACTGAGATATTTTAATGAAACTTAATAATTAGTTACCTTATATCGAGACCTCGCTTGGGATTGCATATGGGATGGGTGGGGTCAAGGTCACTGTTACTAAAAAATAAATAAAAATCAGTTTCTGCTCAATATCTTGAAAACGCATTGAGATATTTCAATGAAACTTAATACTTTGATACCTTATATCGGCTCCTCGCTTGGGATTGCATATGTAGTGTTGGGGTCAAGGTCAAGGTCACTGTTACTAAAAATAGGAAAACGGTTTCCGTTCAATAACTTGAGAACGCATTGATATATTTTAATGAAACTTAATACATAAATACATTATATTGAGACCTCGCTTGGGATTGCATATGGGTGGGTGGGGTTAAGGTCATTGTTATTTAAAAAAAAAAAAGGTTTCCGCTAAATATCTTGAAAACGCATTGAGCTTTTTTAATGAAACTTAATACATAAATACCTTATATCGAGACATTGCTTGGGGTTGCATATGGTGTGGGTTGGGTCAAGATCAAGGTCTCCGTTACTAAAAATAGAAAAATGGTTTCCGCTTAATATCTTAGAACGCATTGAGCTATTTTAATGAAACTTAATACATAAATACCTTATATCGAGACCTTACTTGCGATTGCATATGGTGTGGGTGGGGTCAAGGTCACTGTTACTGAAAATAGAAAAACTGCCGCTCAATAACTTGAGTACGCATTGCGATATTTTAATGAAACTTAATAGATATATCTTATTTTGAGATCTCACTTGGGTTTGCTTATGGGGTGGGTGGGGTCAAGGTAAAGGTAACTGTTATTAAAAATAGAAAAACGGTTTACGGTCAATAACCTGAGAACGCATTGAGATATTTTAATGAAACTTCACACATATATACCTTATATCGAGACCTCGCTTTGAAATGCGTATGGTGTGGGTGTGTTCAAGATCAAGATCACTGTTACTAAAAATAGAAAAACAGTTTCCGCTCAATAACTTGAGAACGTATTGAGGTATTTTATGGAAAATGCATACATAGATGTCTTATATGAAGACCTCGCTTGGGATCGTATATCGGGTGGGTGGGCGAAAAATTTGGTTTTCGTGGAATTTCTACATTTCTTGTAATTGGTATGTAAAATTGTATAGTGGTCCTCTACAAAGATTGTTGAAATGATGCCCCTGGGGTAAAAATTGGCCACGCCCTGTGGGTCACAGTTTATTATCGATTTAAATAGCAATGACTTTAAAATCTTCACCTCTGAAACCGCAAGGCCCAGTGGTTTCGTATTTGGTATGTAATTGTATAGTGGTCCTCAACAAATACTGTTCAAATTATACCCCTGGGGTAGAAAGTGGCCACGCCCTGTGTGTCACATGGTTTATATAGACTATACAAATCTTCTCCTGAAACTGCAAGGCCCAGATGTTTATACTCAGGTAAGTGCTTAGTGCCACTTGGCCCTCTGGTTATAAGCCATTATGATGCCTTTACCTCAGGTGAGCGACCTAGGGCCATCGTGGCCCTCTTGTTTTTAACTATTGGTTAGCTTCTACCTTGACCTTTGGCCCTGTGACCCAATTAAGTCAACTTATAGTCATAATGAACCTACCTACCAGACTTTAAAAAAGGTAGGCCTAAGGGTTATATAGTTATTGCCTAGACAAGAGTTTACAACTATTGGTCAGTTTGTCTTGATCTATGACAGAAGGACTCAATTATCATTTAGAACATTCTATCAACCTCCGCACATGATCAAAACGCGGACAACGTAAAATCCTGGCGTTGTTATGTTTACTTTTTATTTGTTTATTTTTTGTTTTCATTTTAACTCGTAAGATATATGCCTGAACCAATAATGCAACATGTCTGTGTCATTGTTATAAAATAATAATGATATAATTAAAATTTTGTAAAAAATAAATCTTCAATCTCCTCATAATCGTTTTCCTGAAAACTTCCAAGTCTGTAAGTTTTTAACTCGTGGTGGCAGAGGCAACTGAGAGAGTACCAAGGGGGAAGTACATGTAACCACTATGAGGAGTTTGAAATTCAGGACAGTTTTGAAAACGCCATAAACATGCACTGGTAAAGTAAGCAATCAATTTTATGGATTGTATTGCACTGATAACGAAGTTCAACAATTTATCAAAAGTTCATGGATGGTTTTATTTCGGAAACAGCTCACCGTTTTATGATCACAGGTATCAGACTGTGTCGACCAGAAGTTCGAAAATATTGTAAAGAACATCATAGTTGGCGCTAATACTTGACATTGTTTCATAGCTAGGAAAAATTCTAAACAATATACACATGTTGCCAAGAACGTTTCTAACTCTGAATGTGATTGTGGTCTGTGTAGTGTGGCATTAGACGTGGTCTTCGAAGTTCAAGTCAGAAACTACTGGCTAAATTTCAAAACATCTCCAAAGAAAAGTTCCTTAAGTGACTTATGTACTAATTAATTTCTTCAATCTATTTGTTGATTAGTTAAATAGGATCTACAGGAAACCCTTTTATGGGTATTAATGTATTGCATGTTCATTTACCAAATTCCTGTAAATCATTTTCATTTGTTTAAAAGGCCTTTGCAGTTTTCTCATTTATGACTTTATTGTTAATATAATGTGAAAATCAGAAGATAGTGTTCTCCTTAAAAAAAGAGTTCATAGATACGTTCTTCCGGTCATTATACTGCTTCTTTGAAAAAAAACGTGGCCGCCAGGTTTATATTTGAAATTCTTTGGCTCTGAAACCTTTGGCAAGAAAGTTCCGAATATGTGTTTGTTGAAAACCCTGCAAATTGTATTGTCTGAAACGAATTTACTAAATATGCATAATAATATATTTTACCGAAAAAAAAGCAATCATTTGGTGTCCATGTACCTATTTTATAGAAAAGTAATTAGCCCTGGTGACCATGTTTGTAACGAATAGAAATGATATAAACGATTTGGTAGATGAGAACCTAGGAAACGTTGCTCAGAATTAGTTTTGAATTAGTCCATTAATTTCCGATTTTCAGATATAGCCATATTAAAAAAACAGCAGCTCACCCCGTAATCAGGTTTCGTATCGACCGGGTTTGAATGAATGTGTAGGAATGTGTAGGTACATTTTTCATTACCAGTACTCGTACATGATTCCACGGAGATGAAGGGATCACTGGCTGAAAGGTTTGATTATGGAATCCCTACGCCAAACCGACCAACAATATGTAATCATTGTCAGCGAATTAACTGGAAATGGTCCGGCCTAGGTTCATTACACTCCTTGGTCACCGTGGTCATGAAACGTAGAAGCCCCTGTTGATAATTGAATGACTGGGTCAAAGGTCAATGTCACACTGATCAACATTTATAAATGTTTTGCAGTGCAATAATTTGAATATTCTATATATCAGTTCCTTTGAGTTGGTCGTGACAGGAAGATTACCACTGAAAAATGTTGAAAGTTGAAAGGTTATAGAGCCCTGTTGATTCAGTGATGTTTGGGTCAATGTCACAGTGACATTTACGTAGTAATTTGCCTGTCAACATTGTTTTATTGCAAGCAAGTTATGTTTGATATCTGAAGGTTATGAAGTTTATTAGCTTCAAATTGAACAGTTATAAATAATGTTCGCTTCTTTAACATGCTTCATGATTGCGTTATTGTGTTCATATTCGTAGGAGACATGTACTTGATCGTTGACGATTCACATCCATGTTCATGAGTCAGACAGTTCTTGTTCATTTATGACACTATTTTGTGTGGACTGGTTTTCAAAGATTGTAATGGGTTTGCGAATTATTTGGCACGTACTTGTAGTGATTATTCTAATAAAGTGAAATTGTAGATCTTTTCAACATTGTTTAATGTATCAGTGTCAATTACATCCAAATTATACAGCAGGGCTTATGAAGAAATTGACTAATATTACAAAACAATTATTTAGTATCTTCCAGTAGACTATTTAAAAAAGAAAAAAAGAGGTTATCAGCCAGTTAATCTAGAGTTCCTTGTAAGAGTATGTATATATAGTTAGCGCTCATAACGGAGGTCTTAAGGAAATGAGAGCGAAAACCCCAATTTGGCCAATCTATATACCTGATTTATTTAAATTGTCAAATTCTTCTCATACACCCGGAGATCGAGACAGATATAATGGTTTTCTTCAGTATATCTAGGTGTGCGAGTTTGACGGTTAACATATTTTTAAACAAAATACTAAAGATACCGGTATATATAAAGTAGATATTATAATAAATTTTGTCTTTTATCATTTCTCTCGATCGGCCCAATCGTTGATTAGAATTTAATTGAATAAGTAGTCGATTTCCTGGCACATATTGTTAAACTGCATTGTAAACACAAATCAAACTATAAACGTACCGCATTTAAAAATAATATTCTCAATACATGTAAACGTAAATAAAGATTACCGTAATCTCATAGAAACAATGTCTACTTTAGAAGTTTTGGTATTTGACCAGTACGATAATGCGCTTGTTTATTGACAGCAAACAACACATAAGACACGTTTACATGAACTTGTTCACAGAGTTTCATGAATTTGAAAACAGGGGCTTTGGGCTGAAGAAAAAAACTCAAATATTTTCAAATTGTGAAGTACAACTCTGAAGTTGTACTTCAAAAGTTGAAAATATTTGAGTTTTTCTGAAATCAGGCGCGATAATCCCCACACATCATAATTTATATTTTGACATATTTAAGCCCCCTTTTTCTTAGAATATCAGAAAAAGTCAATTTCAGATTTTAAAACTACAATAGGTATTCCCTTTATGATTGAAATTTGGTATTTATTAAAGTGGCATAACACCTGTTTTATACAAAGTGGTATCGTGAGACATTTTACTTTGATTTGTTCTTGGAGTTATGCATATTGGATGATAACTGAAAATAGGAACCAGTCCACAAATATTGTTCAAGCTATTTCTCAGCGACCAATGGATGAAATGCAATCAATCTTATTTCTCAGCAACCACAGTCCGGAGTTCATTGACTCTTTCAGAAAAGCGTCAGTACCAGTACAAGAGAGCAGATTATCAGGCTGTTCTGTTTGATGGTTTATGGACGTTTGGTTATTACTGAATACATAGTGTATAATGCGCTCGTCTTATCCGTGCTGTTTCCCAAGAACCACTCGCAGAAAGCCTATGAACCTGATTCAGTAGGCTTTCATATATACATGTAGAAGATATTAGCATATAACCAGACCATGTCTCATTGATACACACCTTTTTAACTACATATTCTCAACCCCGTAAGGGATGCTCTTGGTTGCTTTCGGTTATAATTTATCAGAAAGTGACTTTGTACGGATATGTTATTACACAATTATGTATTAATAAATTATATGTTACACACTGCGATTAGCAAATAGTAACACCAGGGACACGGCCATAATATACACACTTTCAACATTTTTATTTTTAATATTGTTTGCTAAATGGGATGAAATACTTTCTTTAAAACATAAAATGTGATATAAATAGTACACTCACATGTTTTATAATTAAAGTAAAGTAAATATTCTTAGAAATAGCAAAGAAAAAAACGGCAAAATCACAGACCAAAATTTATTTTTAGGAGCATTGGAGACATTGATTTATTCCATTACTTTTGTGTCTATAATATTAAATGCTTATTTTTGTTACCAAATAAATTAACATTATGTCTTGGAAACACAACATATTTTTAAAAATAGCGTATAGGCTTTCAGCATTGAAATCACTGAAATATGGAGAGAAAAAAAATGACCCTTAAATTATCCGGTTTCAGATGATTTATGTTTATCATTGCGTTCTTATGCAGACATTTATGGGTGTCAATGATGAAGTTTTTGCCAGAGGAAAAATTTTGGCTTGAAATTTAGAAGATCACATGCCCTTGTTTTCAGTACATTAAACTAAATCGGCGTTGAAGGCGACTGTGAACTGTGCTATCATACATTGTTTAACTTTTTAAACAATGTAATCTCACTGAATATCATGACTTGACATATATATATATGCTGATTAAACTAAATCGTTAACATATACAAGTAGTAAATTATCTATTTATTGTACAGTGTATGCTTTTAGTTTAAACGTTCTTTTATTTACCTTTTGGCAAATATTTATCGATCAACCTTGGAATTTCCGTTAGAGAATGAAGGTTTGTTAAAAAAATAATAAACTGCGACTAAGAAAAATCTGTTTAAGCAACAATTTTTCATTTATGACATGTTAATCTAGTGCTTTGTTAATCTGTTGCTCTGCAAAACTGACCCATTTACGTTTATTAATGTAATTTGTTTAAACTCAAAAGCTTTTTGGGTGTATTCCAGCAAATAAACAAAGCTTATATTACATAACTAGATGATACATTCTGTGTCATATTAGTAATATGTCCTAAGATGATATAAATGGACAAGTAATATGAGATGGCTTTTTACTGAAATATACCCAAAAAGTATTATATAAATAACACACGGCTGAGAGGGTGATATAAAATAATATCAACCCTTGAAATGTCTTTTCAAGGGTTGATATTATTTTAGCAAGGTTCACATGACAAATTGAAATAAATGTTATTAAAAGCTTTGTGGATACAAAAAGGAATTACAAATGCTTGTAGCTGGATATTAATTGTAAAATGCCGTGGATCGACGTCAGCACTGTGGAGGTAAAAGTTGCATAGTCGTTCAATTTAGTTTTGTTTTGAAAAAAAAAATCGCTGTTCTTGTTTTAGCTCCTCGCGAGGGTGATATGACAAAATATTACCCCGGGATATAACTTTTTGTCTATGGACAAAATATAAAGAGTGGTCACATGAGGTGTAATAAATGCTGTTACATACCCAAATATAACATCTTACCTAGTATTATACACCGTTATAATTACACCGTAGCACATATTGTATATATCCCATATTACATACCCAGATATAACCTTATCTCATACTTCATACGCAGATATAACCTTATCTCATATTTCATATACAGATTTAAGCTTATTTCATATTTCATATCCTTTTAATTACCGTACCTCATAATTCATATTTATATATAATTATATATAATCTTACCTCATACTTCATACCTAGATATAACTTATCTCATATTTCAACAACAGGGCATTTGTTGGAGAACAAAGAAAATCAAATGTGGCGCGCATTCGGTTAATCCCCGCTAAATGGCGAGAAATAAAGGAATGGTGTTAATTAACATCAGTCAGTAACTGGTAACTTGTGTGGTTTTATAACACATAACTTAGATTGTGAATATTTTACGTGCATCGAAATAAAAACGTTACAGAGAACGTTTTAGAAACGTCATACACTTTGCAACGTTGCAAAGACAACTTTCTCAGAACGTTTGCAGAACGTTAGATTTTTTAATTAAAAAAGTGTAACAAAATTGAAACACCATTACATTTCTGAAACCCATCTCTGTTACATTATTATCGATATTCTTGAAATACGTTCCCAGCAAGCAAGCCCATATAGGCCCAATATAGGCTATAGGTGGGCAAATACAACATATGGGCCCCATGTGGGACCCATATATTTTTTTTCTGCCTATATCGGGCCCATGTCGGACCAAGCAGGCAAGCCCACATGGGTTTCTTGCAAGTATGCCCATATGGGTCCCGGTAAGTCATACATGTGGGCCTGATAAGGGCTATAACTGGGCCGATCTTCCACATGGGCCCCATATGGGACCAATATACATCACCTTGCCCATGTTAGACCCACTTGGGTCCCAGGCAAGCAAGCCCATAAAGGTACCAACAAAAAGCCCATTTGGGTTCCCAACTAGTAAGCCCATATGGGACTCAGCAAGAAAGCTCATATAAGTCCCCAACAGGCAAGCCCAAATGGGTCACGGCAAGAAAGCCCATATGGATCCCGAACAAACAAGTCCATATGGGCCTCCGATACCAAGCCCACATGGGTCCCAGAAATAGAGCCCATACGTGTTCTCAACAAGTAAGCCCATATGGGTCCCAGCCAGAAGGCCTCTATGGGACCCAAATAAAAAGACCCATATTGGTCACAAAGGGCAGGCCCATATGGGTCCCCATCGAGAAACCCCATGTGTGTTTTCAACAAGCAGCCCAATATGGGTCCCAGTAAGTAGGCCTATATGGGCCCAGTATGGGAAATACCTGAGCAAATATACCATATGGCCCCATGTAAGACCCATATATGTTTTCCTGCCTATATTGGGCCCATATTGGACCAAGCAGGCACGCCCACATGGGTTCTTTGCAAGAATGCCCAAATGGGTCCCGATCAGCTATCAGATGTGGGCCTGATAAGGGCTATATCTTCCACATGGGCCCCATGTGGGACCAATATACATCGTCTTGCCCATATTAAACCCACTTGAGTCGCAGGCAAGCAACTCCATATTGGTCCCAGCAAGAAAGCCCACATGGGTTCCCAACTAGTAAGCCCATATTGGTCCTATCACGAAAACTTATATAGGTCCCCAACAACCAAGCCCAAATGGGTCCCAGCCACAAAGAGAGCCGGGAACAAGTAATCCCATGTGGTTCCGAGAAAGACAGCCTATATGGGTTCCCAACAAGCAAGCCCATATGGGTCAACAACAGCAATATCGTATGGGTCCCAGCAGGAGAGCCCATATGGGTACCAAACAAGCAAGCCCATATAGGTCCCAGCAAGAAGGCCGTATGGGTCCCCAACAAACTAGCCCATATGGGTCACAAAGAGCATCCCATATGGGTTCCCAACAAGCAATCCCATATGGGTCCCAACAAGCAACCCAATATGTGTCCCATCAAAACAGCAAGAAATCCAATTGGGCGCCCAACAAGAAAGCCCATATGGGTCCCAGTAAAAAAGCCTTAATAGGTCCCCAACAAGTTATCCCATGTAGGTCCCAGAAAGAAAGCCCATATGGGTCCCCAACAAGCAAGCCTATATGGGTCAACAACAGCAATATCATATGGGTCCCAGCAGGAAAGCCTATATGGGTACCAAACAAGCAAGCCCATATAGGTCCCCGCAAAAAGGCCCGTATGGGTCTCCACAAACTAGCCCATATGGATCACAAAGAACATCCCCATATGGGTTTCCAACAAGCAAGCCCATATGGGACACCAACAATGAACCCAATACGGGTCCCATTAAAAGAGCCCATATTGGTCCCTATCAAGTAAGCTCGTATGGGTCCCGGCAAGCCAGCCTATGGGGGCCCATTATGGGCAATAACTGAGCTTATTAACCACATGGGTTCCGTAAGGGTCCCACATACATTGTCATGCCCATATCAGTCCCAGGTAGGATCCAGGCAAAGAACCCAATATGGGTCCCAGCATGAAAGCCTAGATATGCGTCCCCCAAAAGCAAACCCAAATGGGTCCCAGCAAGAAAGCCCATATGGGCCCCCAAAAGCAGGCCTAGATGGTTCACCAATAGCAAGCCCATATGGGTCCCGGCAAGAGAGACCATATGGGTTCCTAACTAGCAAGTCCATATGGGACCCAGCAAACATGCCCATATCGGTCAGTCTGATGTGTGCTTCTATGAGAAGTTCAAGGCAGTTATTCACGGCCGCAATCTTGACTTGAGAATCGTTTTGTCAACTGCAGATTTTCTTTCGAGGAGCACAATGCAGCCTGCATTCCTTAAACTTCAAGTAAGTAAATATGTGTTTTGCACTTGGATAAATGTTTTTCATAACTTAATAATCATAATTGCACTTTAAATCAGAATTGAAGTAAATATATCTCTATAGTCATGTCTTTTCGCGACTATTTAAAAATGTAACTTCACTATCACAACTGTTTCAAAATTTGTGTGTTGTTTTGTACGTGTAATCTTTGTGCAAATAAAGCATGGGTTATCAGTAGGAAAACAATATAGTTGCTTTTGTTGAAGTTGCATCATTTATTAAAACGTACACCATATGGCAATAATTTAAATGTTGGTATGATTTCACTAATTGGAACAATACATTTCATGCATTTGAGTTCTGAAGTATAAATGTATGAATAAGCTTAAGCAATCTCACACACAAAATATACATCCTATATTTCATTTTTACATGCCTTGCATTCATTATCATGTTCTTGTTTATCGTTATAATCAACATTAAAATATTTAATTACAACAGAAGTAAACAGCAAATGCATTTGTGTTATTAATCCCGTTATATTTAATTATAACACGGCACGGCCACGCAGCTAATGTTGTATAGATAAAGAATAAAATCAACCATGGGTTAATCTGCAACAAATTATGGGCGGAGCCTAATGTTTTGAAAATAGTTCCGGTAATTAAAATGGTTCCGTAAAATGCACGTGCTTTATATTTTCACTGTATTTATCAATAAGTATAACGCCATTCGCTCAATGTTTATCAACGAAGCTGACGTCATTTTGAATTGTTATGGTTTATTGACATCACTGAAACGCATGTGAATGTACTTTTGTGGAAAATTGGCGGAGTATAGATTCCTATAGTTCTCATTCATAACCTTTAAAATTTCTGAAGAATTTTATATTTACAGAAGATCGTGTTGGAATCCAAATAATTGGAAGGTTAGCGTTGGCTAATGCGGTAATAAACCGGGCTCCTGCCCTCGTGGTTTAATAGCTTCACATCAGAACTCCAAACTTTTGGTTATTACCGCAATAGCCAACGCTAACCTGTCAATTATTTTGATTCTAACATGATCTTCTGTACGATTCAATTATATCTTAATTAATGACATTATACTTAATTGGTAAACCTGCAATACATTATTAAATATAAAATTCAAAATATTTACGTGTAGATCTATGATCATATGATGTTAACCTTACCTGCAGTAGTCTGGTAAAAAACCAGCTGTTGCAATAGCATGAAAATATATTTCTTTTTTAAAGGGACTTGTTCACACATTTTCGTATTTTTGAAAAATGTCACTTTAACGTCTTAACTGCAATTTCATCTTAAGATGTTGGATTGACCAAAAACGAATATTATATTAAGAAAAGATATAAATAATTTATTATAAAAATTGCCCTCGACGGGACTGAAACCGCGTCAGCCGGAATCAAAAACCTCTCACTGTAACCATAATGCATACCTATCTGCCTATCATTGAGGTAAATGTTAAACGCTAATTGCTATGTAAGTTTTCCAAAATACCGACAAAAAGCGTTACAAACGCTTTATAATTTTATCCATTTCAGTTGATGATTTTTCATAAAACTATAATTTTATCCATTTCAATTTATGATTTTTCCTAAAAAACACCGTATTTCCAATATATTTCTTTGTCAGTAGTGTCATTTTGCTTGTTGATATATAATGTATTTTCTTGTTGGGATCTATCAAAAACATTTTGAAAATTGCCAATTTGCCAATCTGTGAACATCGTCTTTTAATGCTCATTTGTAAATAGCTGATAAAAGATATAGAATACATACATATACCCCCTTCTTCACACAGGTATGCAGATTATGAAAGAGCATTTGATTCTACAGTACAACTTTATCAGAAATGATGGAAAACAACATTTTATCAAACTTCAACTTGTCCAAGCTTGATATAGTAAGTTTGATATTTTGAGAAAATGAAATTGCTGTTTATTTCATGAAAATAAAATTGTTGTTTGTTTATAAGAATACATAACATGTATATGAACTTTAATCATATTTTTTTGTTTAATCCCAGACTCCGTGGACATCTAAGTCAGCTGTCAGACAATGATTAGTAAAGCATACACCACATGTTGAAAACATTATATACATTGTTAACTAATTGATTATTATTTATTTATTTGGCATAACATAATGCATACCTATCTGCACTGATTGTTGCCGTAATAATTCCTCTATATATCAAACAAAGGTCTAACTAGCATTAAATAATAATATGTATAAGGTTTGTGATACATTTTTGTCAGACACCCTCACTTTTTGTCTGACACGTCTGATTGTCTGACAGGTTTGGCACCATCTGGACTTCTATGTATTTCTTACTGTAATTTCATTTCAACACATACTTTTTAATTTGTACTTTTAGAACATGTGTTAAGGTCGAGGAACCAAGAATGCAAGGCAAGCGTACAATGAGGAGACTGAAAAAAGCTACTTGCTGGTGTGTGTGATCCAAAAATACTGAGGATGTAAACAAATGAACATGAAACACTCCATACTTCTGATAACCAAACAGTGATCAGTTCATTTAACTATTAACAATGCAGTAATTGCAGAACTTGTATGGAGTCCAGTATTTTCGTGCTCATTACAAGAGACAGTTAGTTAGCAATAAAGTTCATTAGCCCTTACCACACTAAATAAGAGAAACAATGCATGGCATAATTACCAGTGTTATTGACACGTGCTATTTATATCAAGTAGTTGTTAATTAGAAAACATGCAATTGTAATTGCTGTGAGTGAAATGATTGCAGTCATAGTCTGAAATGTTGTATGTGTTTTAGCTCAACTATTCACCCGTTCGTCGGCGTCGGCGTAATGCTCTGGTTAAGGTTTGGGTGCAACAAGTCTCTGTAACTACTACAGATATTTAATTGAAACTTAACACATGCCTTCAGGATCATTATATAAGGTCACTGGCCAAGACCCATAACTATGACATGCAATTTAGCAGAATTAGGCCCCTTTTTGTACTTTTGAAACTTCAGGTTTGCATGTAGCAAGTATATATATATCTGTAACTACTATACAGATATTTAATTGAAACTTCACACATGTGTTTGGTGCATGATGTGAGGTCACTGACCAAGGCCTATAACTCTTATCTGAAATTTAGCTGAATTCAGATATTCAGCTGAAACTTTACACATGTCTTCAGGGTCATATTATAAGGTCACTAGCCAATGCCCATTACTGTGACCAGCATTTTAGCAGAATTATGACCCTTTTTGTACTTAGAAATATTCAGGTTAACGTTTGTGTGCAAGTACATATCTCTGTAACTACTACATATATTCAATTGAAATTTCACATACGTTTTCATGGTCATTATGTAAAGTCACTGACAGTATATATTATACTATCAAATACTTGTAAGTGTAGTGAATAGTCGAGCGCACTGTCCTGAGGCAGCTCTTGTTAATTCACATATTCCCTATAATATTTTCAGACTTGTAATTTAACATGTTTTAAAATATTATATGCTAATATTCTTTAGAAACGGTTCAGTTAAACAAACAGAACTTTTTAAATATTTGAAGATTTTTTACAAATACTTGATAGTTGAGAATTTCTAGCTTACAGTTTGATTTCACCACATCAGTCCTCTTTATACTTTACAATATCTTGATCATGCTTTATCTTTTGAATCATTTTTACATATTGAATATTAATGCATGATCAAGTTAATATCATTGAGATGTGGCTCTTACAAATGAACATAACACTACCTATTTTCATATTTGAATTAGTTTGTGAGCCTTAGTGTTGTTGTAACGGGGTGTTTAATGAGGTCAACTCGTTGTAAAATTTCGATATTTATTCCAGTAATTTAAATATAAAATAATAAACCTGAAAAATAGAGATGATACATTAAATATATTACATGCAATAATTAATATGCATTAAATATATTATAAATTGCATAACTTAATTATACAATATATTCAACAATACAATTCATTAAGCAAATAGGTTAGCTGCATAAAGTAAGAGAACAAAATACAGTAAGACAAAATAAAATACAAATCTTACCAAGCAGGGCAAAATGACGTCAACAATATTCCTTTGCAGGATACTATTTCTAAGTATGTAATGACTGAAGTCTCTGGTGACAAACGTAAGAATGTGCTGGGTTTCTTGTTAGAAAAAGGGACATGTTAGCTTATTGATAGCTTGGTATGGGGATTACATTAAAATGTGCTCATAACCAATTAGGACAGTGAAAACCTATCACACTTCATTCACACATCACCTTTCACACATAACTGTGCACTGGTTACATATTTCCCCTCTTCGAGAAAATTCGTCCTCGAATTGAGAAATAGAAGTAACAACTAAACATTACAGATGTACAAATAACTATGATAATACAAGTACTGAAACTATCCGAAAGAATGTATGAAGTTTTAAACTTCCAGATAACTACTTGGTCCAAATAAAGCTTGATATTGGATTAAAGAATAAAATACACGGTAATTCACATATTAACATCAAATTAAAACAATAAACAAACATTAAAATAAGCAATACATTTTACTGTGTACTAGTGACATCTGAGTTACATGAAAGGAGTTAAATGCAGCCATGTATGCGATCCATTCCCCGTACCGGTCAGGTGGCCGACGTTGCCTTGAAGGCGTGGGGGTTGGTTGAGGGGTATGATCTGGAATTTGGAGAGGCAGAGTAGATTCTCTGGCGCTAGTAGTGGGGCTAGGCACAGTAAAGCTTCTGGCGCTAGGGGTTGGACAACTATGACTAGGCAGAGTAGATTCTCTGGAAAAAGGAGTGAGGCTAGGCACAGTAGAATATCTGGCAGGAGTAGGTGAATCCAGGGGAATGCTTACAAAAGGTAGAAGCATGTTTCTGTGAAGAGTTCTCACGGGTCCTTTCCCTGACTCCAGTTGGACTTTGAAAACAGAAATATCCCTGTCAATTGCAAGAATGATGTAGGGATCAGACTCCCAATTGTCAGCAAGTTTGCAGCGACCTTTCATTCCGACCTTACGAACCAGGACAATGTCTTCCACCTCAAGGTAGTTTTCTATGACCTTGCGATCATAAGTGCTTTTATTGGTGATAGCCCGGTTGTGAGCGTTAGAAGAAGCAACCTTCTAAGCATATTCCATGCTCTCCTTAAGTTTTGCAACATAAGATGAAGGACTGATTGGACCACCCTCTGGATTAGGGTCTGATCCAAGATAGGAATCAATGGATAGGCGAGGGTGCCAGCCGATCATCAAATAGTGGGGAGAGAAACCAGTCGAGTCATAGCGAGTAGCATTGTAGGCATGAACCAGAGGACCCAAGTAAGATTTCCAGTCAGATTTTTGGTCCTGGCCAAGAGTACCAAGTATTTGCAAAAGAGTGCAGTTGAACCTTTCGCAACTACCATTACCAGATGGATGGTAAGGTATTGTACGAGTTTTTGTGACACGCCCTAGTTTGCATAGTTCTTTGATCAATTTAAAGTCAAAGTTTCTACCTTGATCACTGTGCAAATGTTCTGGAAATGAAAAATGCACAATAAAGTTATCAAAGAGAGCTTTTGCAGTGGCCTGAGCGGATGTGCGCTTGCAAGGGACTTCTTTGGCAAAAACGAGTGAAATGGTCAGTGATAACGAGTATATCTTCATATCCGCCTTTACTGACATCAACTTTTAGAAAATCCATGCAGACAAGTTGCATTGGGCGTGACGTTTGAATTGGGAACAAGGGAGCCATAGGTTTGACAGGCGTTTTCCTGCAAACACAACGAAGGCAACTGTTAACCCGTGACGTAATGTCCGTCTCCATGCCGGGCCAATAGAACCTCTGCCTAGCAAGCCAAAGAGATTTGTCCTTGCCAGGGTGACCAATATCTTCATGAATGCCCTTAAATGCAATGGTTTTATGAGAATCTGGGATAACTAACTGGCGCACTTTTGGCCATCCAGAAGTGTAGACCGAAAAAGGACTCCCTGGTCAATATACAGTCTTGACCATTCCCGTAGGAATTTTCGAACATTAGGAGACTCTGAACGGTATTCCTCCTCCCTCGGGCGAAGACCATACGCAAGTAGGTGCATGACCTTGGCTAAAGTGTGGTCTTTACTTTGTTCTGAGTGCCAGTCAATGGACTGAAAACCAAATGTCTCAAATTCATCGTTCAGAGGTTGTGTGTCGCTGTGACATGGAAGACTGCCAGCTAGTGGAATGTTTGCAGTGACACTGTTGCAAACAGCTTGGATAGAGTCTCCAAGAAGTAGAATGCGACTGAGACCATCAGCATCAGTATTTGCAGAGCCGGATTTGTAGTGAATTGAAAAGTTTGAGTTAGTTAGAGAGGCTACCCAACGATGCTGGGTGGCATCTACCTTAGCTGAGGAGAGAACATATGTTAATGGATTGTTATCTGTAAATACATTGAATTTGTTGCCATACAGATAGTCATGAAATTTATCTGTGATGGCCCACTTGAGGGCAAGAAACTCTAGTTTCTGAGCAGGGTAACTTCTTTCAGCAGGACGAAGACCCCTACACTCATAACAAATGGCACGTTCTAACCCATCCTGTTTCTGTAACAAGACAGCACCGAGACCATAAGTACTAGCATCAGTGTGAACGATGAAAGGCAGAGAGTAATCAGCAATACCCAATACAGGCGGGTGTGTTAACTTCTCCTTTATGGAATCGAAAGCTTCCTGTTGTTCAGGACCCCAAGACCATACAGCTGGTTCTTTGGACTTCTTCTAACGTTTGGACTTTTTGCAGGTAGAGTGTCCTTCCAAGAGTTTATTTAATGGCTGAACGATTTTTGAATAATTTTCAACAAATCTACGGTAGTACCCCGCAAAACCTAGAAATGATCGTAGGCCTTTGACGGCAGTAAAAGCAGGCCAAGATGCAACAGCAGAAACTTTCGAGGGATCAGTGGAGATTCCATCAGCTGAATTTACATGACCTAGGTATTCAACAGATGTCTTGAAAAGTTCACACTTGGACGGCTTTAGTTTCAAACCATGCTGTTCAAGACGAGAAAACACTGAAATTAGTCGGTCAATATGCTCAGAATATGTCTTTGAGAACACCAAAGTCGTCAATAAAAACAAGGTAAGATTTCAAATTTATATCCCCCATACAAAGTTCCATGAGCCGTTGAAATGTGACTGGGGCATTACAAAGTCCATAGCTTATGTGATTGCATTCATAAAACCCCCAATTGCCGACAGAAAAAGCAGTTTTCTCTTTGTCTGATTCTTCTATTTCAGCTTGCCAATAAGCAGAGCGAAGGTCAAGTTTATAAAAGTATTTGGCGCCAGCCGGAACATCAACAGTATCGTCAAAGCGTGGCAGCATATATGCGTCTTTCGTGTTCTGGCATTCAGCATTCGATGGTCAATGCAGAAGCGCAAGGACCCATCTTTCTTTCTGATGAGAACAACATTGGAGGAAAAAGGGCTATCAGAAGGTCGAATAGCATCACAGGCTAAAATTTCTTTGATGTGCTGCCTTACTTCTTCATACATGGCAGGAGGAATTTTTCTATAAGGCTGTTTGAAAGGAGTATTGTCATCTAAAACGATGTGATGTTTAACTAGATTGGTGCAACCTATGTCAGTAGAGTCTGATGATAATACATGTTGCCAATCTCCCAAGATCTGTCGTAGACGAATCAACTGAGCTGGACTAAGATTGGACTCTTCAATCTTTAGTCCAAGCTCTTCAACGTACGACTTGGATTTCGAGTCAGACTTGATAGGTGCCGTGCCAGCATTGAGATGAGAGGCCAAATTATCAATGACAGTTACATCATTGACAACACAAATGTTAGATTTGGGTTTGATAAAGATTGGCTTTGCAAAAATGATGCAAATCTTCACTGGAACTTTGGTTGTAGCACCATGTGCAGACAAACGTACAACTGCAGGTTGAACAATATACGGTTTGTCACATTCAATGTTCTCTGTCACAACACTTTCAATATTTTCGAGACCTCGTGCAACTGCAGGTTGAGAGTAACAGTCTCATGAGGTGCAACCTCAACAACACGTTTGTTGGTTGACCTTACCGTGCATGGTTGGCAGGTCAAAGAATCAAATGCAGTTTTCCAAGAGTCTGGAATTATTAATTCAACCCTTCGTGAAACAGCAGCTTTACATCTCCTGATAACAGGAGAACAGGACAAAATTGGTATTAAAACACTTGTTTCAACATATCCTAAAATCCTAAAATATTCAGTTTCGATCCATCTTGGATTAAGACCAAGACTGTCAACATTCAACAAAGTGGCTTATCAGGCAAAGACAAATAAAATGAGTGAGACATTGTAGTTACCATACTCCCAGTGTCCGATCAATGCTTTCACAGAAACATTGTGAGGCAAAATATCTGAGGAGTTAAAATCTCCAATCAGTCTGGATTGAACATCAGACTCACAAGATTGGCCATCACTTTCATGATCACCCGCCGCCGGTTGGCCATTCGCGGAGGCGGTTAAAAGTTTGGGTGGTTGTAGTTGTTGCTCATTTGTCCACGGTCCACATCCATTTTGTTGTGACTGAAAAGAAGGGTTTTGATTTAATGATGGGGCAGGGTTGGATTGCTGCGTGTTGCGAAAATTTCCACGCCAAGGTTTACCACGGCCCCTTACTGCAGGTACATCTGGGGCTGGTGTAACGATAGGTGGTGTAACAGTAGAGGGCAGCTTATCATCAAGTTTGCGTAGCAACATGTCAAACTTGGAATCAATTTTAGTTTCCAGGTTAGATTCAATATTATTTAGACGAGATTCAAGTTGTTGTATCCTGTTGCCCATAGATGACAGCTGTTCAGTATTGGAAGGTGTGCTGAGAGCACACTGTGTGGCTCTTCTGGGCTTTGTAGGGGCCGCTGGGTTCAAATTATACCCCTGGGGTCAAAACGGGCCACACCCCGGGGGTCACATGGTTTATATAGAATATATAGCAAAATGACTTTCAAAATCTTCTCCTCTGAAACCACAAGGCCCAGAGTTCTCATATTTGGTATGTAACATCATATAGTGGTCCTCTACAAAGATTGTTCAAATTATGCCCCTGTGGTCAAAACGGGCCACGCCCCGGGGGTCTCATGGTTTATATAGAATATATAGCAAAATGAATTTTAAAATCTTCTCTTCTGAAACCGCAAGGCCCAGAGGTTTCATATTTGGTATGTAACATCCTTTAGTGGTCCTATACATAGTGTGTTCAAATTATGCCCCTGGAGTAAATATGGGCCACGCCCCGGGGGTCACATGGTTTATATAGAATATATAGCAAAATGACTTTAAAACTCTTCTCCTCTGAAACCACAAGGCACAGAGGTTTGATATTTGGTATGTAACATCCTATAGTGGTCCTCTACAAAGATTGTTCAAATTATGCCCCTGGGGTCAAAACTGGCCACGCCCCGGGGGTCTCATCGTTTATATAGAATATATAGCAAAATGACTTTCAAAATCTTCTCCTCTGAAAGTGCAAGGCCCAGAGGTTTCATATTTGGTATGTAACATCCTTTAGTGGTCCTTTACAAAGTTTGTTCAAATTATGCCCCTGGGGTCAAAACGGGCCACACCCCGGGGGCCACATGGTTTATATAGAATATATAGCAAAATGACTTAAAATCTCCTCCTCTGAAACCAAAAGGCCCAGAGGTTTCATATTTGGTATGTAATATCCTATAGTGGTCCTCTACATAGATTGTTCAAATTATGCCCATGGGGTCAAAACTGGCCACGCCCCGGGGGTCACATGGTTTATATAAACTTATATAGCAAAATGTCTTCAAATCTTCTTCTCTGAAACCGCAAGGCCCAGAGCTTTTGTATTTGGTATTTAACATCCTTTAGTGGTACTCTACAAAGATTGTTCAAATTATGCCCCATGGGTCAAAACAGACCACACCCCATTGGTCACATGGTTAATATAGACATAAATAGCAAAATGACTTTAAAATTCTTCTCCTCTGAAACCGCAAGGCCTAGAGGTTTCATATTTGGTATGTAACATTGTATAGTGGTCCTCTACAAAGAGTGTTCAAATTATGCACCTGGGGTCAAAACTGGTCACGTCCCGGGGGTCAAATGGTTCATCTAGACTTAAATAGCAAAATTAATTTAAAAATATTCTGCTCTGAAACGGCAAGGCCCACATCTTTCCTATATTTGTAACGTAACATTGCATAGTGGTCCTCTCCAAAGATTGTTCAAATTATGCCCCTGGGGTCAAATCTGGCCATCCCCCGAGGGGTCACATGGTTTATATAGACTTAAATAGCAAAATGACTTAAAAAATCTTTACCTGAAACCCCAAGGCCCACAGCTTTCCTATATTTGGTATGTAACATTGCATAGTGGTCCTCTCCAAAGATTGTTCAAATTATGCCCCTGGGGTCAAATCTGGCCACCCCCCGAGGGGTCACATGGTTTATATAGACTTAAATAGCAAAATGACTTAAAAAAACTTTACCTGAAACCGCAAGGCCCAGAGGTTTGTTCAAGGTTGTTCAACTTATAACCCTGGGATAAAAATAAGCCTCGCCTCGGGGATGCAAATTCCATTTGGGTTACAAGGTCTCAGTTCAGCGTCCTAGGGCCCTCAGGGAGCCGTTTCTTAGAAATACTTACGTTCAGAAACCATGCGTAAGTGCAAAACTTAAACGTAGTAGCGTTTCTATAAAATTCGTATAGTTACGATCTTCTTATTTTTGCACTTAAATTTACGTTTGCTCTTAGGCTTGCGTAACTCAACATCTTCGTAAATATGGCGGCTTACATACAGATGTTTCGCAGAGTAGAGCGATTTCCGCGTATTTATCGCGAACGACTGCTGCCAATAAATGGTCTTAGAGATACTGAAGTGATAGAAAGATATAGGCTTTCGCGTGAAGATGTAATGTACATACATGATTTGATTAAAGACGATATTTCGCCCTATACTATGCGTAATCACGCTGTGGATCCTTTGACGAAGGTATTGTAAAGACATTCATATAAATTATATCACATTATCTGTGATAAATCTACATAGATCTACACATATTTTTAGTTGTTTTAAACCTTCAAACTAAATCTATATTTAGAACTGTACTGTAGGGTATCGGAAATGAATATAAGCGGCAATAACAATGTTGATAACAACAGCATTGATGTGAATTAAATGTGGAATGTAATTTTACTGAAATATGAATTTAAGGCAAATTAAGCATGTCTGATGCGATTGTTGTTATGATTTGTTCGAATTAAATACTGACAATTCATTCAACGTTCGTTTTAACATGCTTACTTCCAACAGACGTTTGCAAACTGTCTTGGAACTTGGAATTTGTTTGACAAATGTGACAGGAACTGAATCATTAATTGAACATGCTGGTGGGGTGAACCAAAAATTTCCAACACGAGTGTAAATGCAAACAGGTTAACTCCTTGTTTAGTAATAGTTCATGGTATTATTGAGAGATATGTCAATATTTTTATTTCCAAAGTTAATGTTATGGCTATCAATTATCTGCTCAGGTTATGCTTGTGATTGTTTAGGTGTTTGTATATATCGTAATACAGGTGTTGGTGACACTGAGATACCTTGTATATATCGTGATACAGGTGTTGGTGACACTGAGATACCTTGCCAAAGGTGATTTCTACAGCGAAGTCGGTGATCTCCACGGAATCAGCAGAGTTCAGTATCACGATCTAATTCTGTGGTAGGAACAAGAGTAAAAAAATCTCTTCAATGAAATCCATAAAAAAAATTATACTGTATTAGCTTCTGCACCAGTTTAGTTAGTGGATGTCATGCATTCGAGTCTGCGACAAACAAATTATGCAACTGACTGAATGTAATCAACGCATTTAAAGAAAATGGCTTGTCAATTTACTATTTCATGTATCAAAACTTAACATGTTCTGATAAATAAGTATCTTGTAGAAAAATAAATGTGACCCCTACATCACCTGTAACTTGCTCTTATTACTTCATCTTTCAAGTTGTGGCAAGACCACGTTATTGATTTTATTTTATTTTTTTTCATGTATTCTGATATAACTTTTCTATACACAATGTGATTTAAATAAATATAAAATGACATTTTACACTAATTAATAAAACAAATTAATAGTTGTGTTATAATGATTACATGATATGTCATTAGTATAAAAAGAAAAGTGACCCATTCTTTAACCATATACTATTGTATATATTTTTCAAAGTTGATAATTATTTCCACCATAATAATAATTAAATTTTAATAAATATTGTTCTCCCATATTCATGTGTTTTTATGACATATATGCTTTTGATCATACTATTTATTGGTATTTGTTGCATTCACGTGTTATGCATATTGTATAATATGTATTTTAATTACATTCATAAGAATAACATATGGTGGTTGAAAAGAAAATCAGTTGGACTTATAAATATGAGACTTAAACTGTAAGGAATGACGAGTAGTAAGGATTGTTTAAGCCATAAAAATGCCAGTATAATCTTACATGTTACACCTCTTTTGCTGTTACTGCTTGCTGTTGAATTTCTTTCATTTTTTCTGAATGCAATGGAATTGTATACAATTAATGGTTTTGATTCATACATATTGGTCCGTAATTATGTCACAAATCAAAGCAATGTGTGTTATAAATACACCAGTAATGCTGTGTTTGGTAGCGGGTATCAACAGTATGCAGGCTCTTCCTGGCTTAAAATTTTCTTTAGACAAATTTACCATTTGATATTGAATTTCTACTCATTTGAGGCATTTTATAGGGTTTTATGAAAAAAAGTTGTAGCCAATTGAAAATTTCGTTAGCCAAATGAAATTTGTAGCCATTGGCTAATTTGGATAATGGCAGTGTCAGCCCTGGTATGCAGGTTCTATCTAAATTGAAAGCCAACATGTCAATATCTTGAAAAATTTTAATGTAATTTATTAGTTATCATTAATTCAACAGAATTGAGTAAATGTTATGCAAACGTCTCTTTCATGCTACATATCAAACTATGCATTTTTTGCCTGTTGCATGTTCTATTTCAGTTTCTGGGGCCTGCCTTTTTTCAATGGACTGACATCATTTGTTGATTCTGTTATTAATGACATATGCAATATATAAATATAAAGTTTTGCAAAAATAATTTGTATAATTTTAACTTATGCGTATCACTAACATAACATTAAAAATCACCACAATGCTCAATTCAGAATTTTGTTTTCATGTGAATCACACACATAGCGGCCGAGTGGTTAAATGCACGAAATTTTTTATCCTGGCGGTCAGCGGTCATATTTTTGAGTCACAGCGTAGGCAATTTTTTTTTTTTTTCACTCTCTCTATATATATATTTGTTTTTATTAGTCCAGCTGCTTTGTTGTTTTTTTGTAATTTAGACATTAAATTGCTTTTTCAAGGAAACACAAATATGTAAACAAATGTAGTAAAGTAAAAATGCTTACCAACATGCACTGCATGCACTGTACTGATGACTTCTGATGTGCAGGTGTTTGCAGATTTGGTGTTTATACGTTGTGGTTCTGTAAAAAGTGTAAGAAAACTCTTGTATGTATGTTTTGGGGGAATTATACATTAAAACAATACAATAATAAACAAACAAAAAAACAATTATAACTTACTACCAATACACTTTTTACTTTGGATATATTCAACATTTGCAAATATCACACTATTATTGTTCTTGTTGTTGTTAATCAATACTGACTCTCTTCACTAATCTGCTATGTTTGCTCGCTGACATGAGAATGGAAATTAAAAAGCAAGCGTGTACTATTAAAGAGCAACAACATAATAGGAAAGTCTATTAGTTAGCGTGAGATTAACCAATAGGTAATTACAGTTACCTTCAAAGACTTCATGTACTACAGCACTACTCGTCTGAACTGAAACAGTGTTTAATTTTCACTCAATAATGTGAAACAAGACATCCAACTTAGGTGTAACAACTTATTTGATAACGAACATTATCAGTCTGCACGCTTTGGATTAAGGCCTTGTAATGTATTTATTTAATAAGAAAGCTTAGGGCAAAGTTTTATGACTTCATATTTGTTTTCTTCCTCAATTGCACATTTTAATGATGTATATAATATATATATTTTATATTCACTTTAATAGTATTTGTTTCACCTTTTTGTTTTCCTAATTGTTACTTGAATTTAAATTATTTTACCTTTGAAGTTGTCTACACCTTGGAATCCTTCCACTGACACTTTAGGCAGTGCACTCAGTAACTAAAATGTTGACAGGAAGTTTGTTATATCATACTTCCAAGTGCAAAGTGGAATACAATATGTTCGCATAAAAATAATATACATTCAAATTAAATCATTTAATAAAAGTACCATCTAATATGAAATCATGTATCCTGTACACACATTCAGACAACGCAAAACCTGTCAGACATGTCAGACAAAAATGTTGATAACCAAAATGTATAACACATAATATACATAGTTTATACTATTTTGATTATTGTGTTAATTATTGCTTTAACATAAAGTTGTAATTGTCCTGCATTTGTCATGGTATATCAAATAATTCAAGAACAATGAATAAATGAATTGTTCAATGTAAATCTACAAGAATATCATGTTTTGTATATGAAAGGGTATATATGTTACATATCATGGTGCCTGATTTAGAGGTTTGGTTCAGTCTGAAGATTTTATTATCTTCAAATGAACAATGTGTACCTTTTCCTGCCAATCTTTAAGAACAACATGATATGTTCCTCCCCCCGTGGCCAGTGCATCCCGCACTCTCTACCGTTCCTTCTTCCTAACATCTGTCTTGATACCTGACAGCTTCTTCTTTACCTCATCAACTGTGCGGCTTGTTAGCGACTGACTGTTGATGCTGTAAGAATGAAAAAGCAAGTCTATATTGCAGTATTAATAAACTTAATTAGGTTGTTATATAATATGATAACAATTGCATTGGCAATTTAATTTCATCACTCAGGCGTTGTCTGATTGAGCATTTTCAGGGTAGAGCTATATTTTGTTTTGTTTTTGTTTATTGTTTAATTATTTTTTACGACGTGTGACACTCATAGCTAGGGTCGAGTTAATAAAAAGACTAATAAATGCATGCTATTGTAGAATAATCTTTGCAACATGTAAACAACACAGAGTTGTTGACTTTGGGGAAAATGTCTAGATCTAGCTAAGTAGCTACTGAAAAATTTACCTCTCGGTAATCTGGGCATAGGTGTCAATCTTGTCTCTGTTGGTTAGCTGGGTCGAAAATTGTCCTTCTAAAATAGTTCTATTGTCGCAAAAGGCGTCCACGAGTACTTGTAGTTCTTGCGCCGACCAGTTATCTTTTCGCTTTTTCACAGTTTCCATTTTGCTTATGTTTTTTTTGTAAGCTAAAGCGAAGTTTTGCAGACGATATTTACTATGTGCTCTCTGTTAGGTCCGCGCTTTACCAGACTCCATTTTAGAGAGTAGTCGAACATATCAACTAAGATTAAGGTTACGTTCGGTTTATAGAAAACGCACTTACGCATCGTTAAATATGTTCGTAACTTTGTACTTACGTAAATTTTTATTCGTAAACTTACGCATTGTACCAGAAACGGCTCCCAGGGCCCTCTTGTTATATTGCGCTTTTGAAAACACAACTATCTGAATTGTTTGAAACTGTTTATGCTGTGTTATGGGTTGGATATATAAATTATATTGCTAATATGAAAACACAATAGTATTTCTGAATTTATTTGAAACCATAATATACACGTATGTTGTATTCTGGGACAGACAAATACATTGTATTGATTCTATGATAACGCAGTTGTCTATTGGAAATTACACGGATTGAAACTGTTATATATGCTGTATTCTGTGTCTGATACATAAAATATTATCAATATTATGAACGCAAGGTGGTATAATTCAGTATGTATTATAACTGTTATATATGTTGAATTCTGGGCCGGAGGCCTATATTTACATGTTTACAATAATTTTTGTAAATTCTGATAATAGTCATACTAAAACGTCTTTGTTACGTTAATTGGTCCATACTGTGCAATGCTGTAAGATTGGTATATTGGTATAAGATTGGCGGACTTGTCTCGCATTTGATTCCATTATCATACCTGTGCTCCCATGTGAAATGTTTAGGCATACTTCATGAATTTTTTTAAAAATCTGTGTGAATACTTCATGCAGTGGCTTCATGAAGACTTCATGGAAAAGAAGTGAACTATAAATGAGACAAATGCATGAAACATTCATAAAACATAGCTTCGTGAATAGTTGATGCATTTTCACATGAAGAAAAATGCATGAAATATAGAATGGATTTGTTCATAAAAACTTCATGAACTATGTACTTATAAGTCTTCATGAAGACTTCATGCACAACTTCCTGAAAAAAAATATTTCATGAAGATTTCATTAATAATTTTGTTCTTTATTCTAATGTCTCATTTATAGTTCACGGATATTCATGAATACTTCATGAACACAATTTTTGTAATTTCAAGAATAAATTGGCTGTGCTTTTCTTCAGCATTCATGAAGAATTCCAAAAATCATGAAGACTTCTAAAAATAATATCAAAAAAGTGGACAAGTATCATCATTTGTTAACACTTTTGAATTATGCAAGTTAAAATCTTATGCAAACGAAGTTTTCCCCACATTCATTGCAACAGACTGCCGGACAACAACCGACCAATTGGTGATTCACTATTACCATTAAACTGGTTGTTAAGGGTTGGGAAATATAATAAAAGCTAAAGGAACATGGTAAAAGGTCAACACAGTATAACCAATATGTAGTATTATTTCAATTGCTGTTTAAGCATGAACATCAATGAGCCATTTTATGCAATAGCCAATATGTAGTATTATTTCAATTGCTGTTTAAGCATGAACATCAATGTGGCTAGCCAGTCTATGCAATTTTTGACCATCATAAGTAGTCCTTGCCAGTTCTGACTTCAACTGATAGTCTGAAATATATCTAATTACATTGCCAGTACGCTATAATAACCAAAGATATTCCTAATTTATTTGCATCAGCATTACAACAGTTTAATCAAATTTTAATTATTTATTTGTATTAACATGATAACACTAACAAGAATTACATACAAGAAGTGTATAACTGCATTGAAACTTTTTGCCAAAATTTCAGAAAGTGTAATTAAATAATTTCTTTGATATTGCACATTTAATAAGATTCAGAAAATGAAAAGTAAGTTTTGTCACTAAACAGAATGGTGGGAACAAAATAAAAATAAACATAGCAATTTTACTTTGAAAAAAAAGGTTTGTATTTTTACTCTGGATTAACTGTTTTAACAAATAGTTTTTAAATGTGTGCACGATAAAAAAAAAAAAAAGAACTTTGTATACAACACAGATGCAGGTTCTCGTCTTTGTTCTCTGATTAATACAACACAAATTTTATAATCATGTAAAAATGACTAAATCAATATACAAAGAAAAACTGACTTATGACAACAGTAATTTACAGTCGACTGAAAAGTGCCCAAAACCAGAAATTATTTACAAAATGGTCAGTCAAATTTCTTGGGTATTATTATTATTGCCTTACTTGTTAGATGATTTGTTTAAAATCAATATGTGATCAATGCTTGATAGCCAATATAAAAATCTCCAAAAATGTACAATGATCTATATTGTTAAAATAATGTATGAAATCATATACAAAATGTTTTGTATACACACTTAAAATGAAAATCATACAATTTACATAACACAAGTTTTGGTTTAACAAAATCCTGACTTATGCGAAATAAACATAAAACGACATGATTTCAATGACAATTACATATTATAATGTTTTCATTATACCAGTAATAAAAAAATAAAGCAAACACATGGTGATTACTATAGGGCATCCGCAATTTTTTGCAGGAACAACATTAAACTCCAAACCAACAGCAAGTTACTTTAGATTATTTTGTCGTAGGGTTTTTTGGAAATTTTCAAACTTCTTTAGAAAAACATCCCTGCTTATTTTTTGTCTTTCTCATAACAAGCCTCTCTAGCAATTCCAATTTTGATTGGTCAATTGGTGGGCGGGGGTCACCAATACACTTTCAGGTCCTCTTGCCCGTCCTGGAGGAATTCTGCAGCTCATCAACTGAAAATATTGCTTTAGCAAGAGTTGTTAAAACTCGCTGAGTGTCATTTTCATCAAAATTTTCAACATGTTTGAACATTTGTTCTTCTGCATTATTGGAGTCGCCCTCCTTTGCCCTCTCCAAGGCTGAAACTCGGTCCTCGATACGTCGAATCTTTCGTCTTAGAGACCTCACATCTTCTTTAACCACAAAGAAGGAAGACTATAAATGTGTAAAAGAATACTTAGCATTGCATTTCTCAAGGTCTATGAAGTAAGGATTTAAAAATGGTCAAAAACGTTGTTATTACTAACTATAATTATTACATCACCAGTACAGGAGTTGCATTCACAATTGTGTTGCTATAAGACTGTATATATGGAAGTATCAAGTGCTCTTTTTTCAAACTTTAATAGGTCACTGAAAACACCCAGCTTTCCCATTATAAATTACATATGAAATGTGACGTGTAAAAGTTAAACAAATCTGTCAGTACTATAGGAGTTGCATTCATTATGTTATAAATTATTTTTCCTTATATGATCTATATAGAAACAATCCTTAAAAGGCTAATTTCATGTTTTTTGTGTCAAATTCTTCAGACAATTCATTTCTTTGTCAGAAAATCTACTTATTAAATTTCTTAATTTTAAGATTTTCTTAATTTTCGTCTAAAAGTGTTATAAGAGGAGTTACATTCACAGGACTTCTTATCTGAGACACATGTATATAGAAAGTATAATCAAATCCCATGACTTTTTGGGTTCAAAAAGGTCAAAAAGTATGTCTTGTCTAAAGTGATATTTGTTTATGAAAACTAATTTCAATTATGTAATAAGATGACCAAGATAATACAGGCTGATGAATAATACCAAGATTATTTTGCTTCAAAGGAATCAACTCTGAAAAGCTCAGACTTACTCAACTGATCTGTCCTCTGAACTCGTTTGATAGCCATGGGTGGGGGTGGGGGTCTGTTCAAATCTGTTAAAAAATGAAACAACAGGGTTATTATAGTTGTCACAAGAGGCTGGAATAATTTCAAACAAATCCCTTCACCGGCATAGAAGGACTGAAGCTCATTTCTATGTACACTACATTATTAAGGAAAGACGTCATTAGTGCTAAATTCCACTTATGGCATACATCAATGAAAAATGGGGCTTGTAGTGAAGTGTGGACGGCAGAAGCCAGGCAAACTCAAGTGATCCAAATAGTTCATCTGGCACAGGCAATGTGAACTAAAATCATCAAAAGGACGTACCTTCTGACTGAAAGGTCGAAATACACAATGAAGTATTCTGGTAAAGAAACGGTTTTTCTATTTTTAGTAACAGTGACCTTGACCACACCCAACCCAAATGCAATCCCAAGTGAGGTCTCGATATAAGGTGTTTATGTATGAAGTTTCATTATATTTTTATATAATATCTCAATTCGTTCTGGAGTTAGATAGCGGAAACTAAAAGTTGACGCCGCCCGCCCGCCGCCCGGACAACGACATACCCTAATCTAATAACCGAAATTTTTCTTCAAAAAATTTAGTTACAAATTGCTTATTATCCAACAAATGAGTTCATTATGAAATAACGTATAACTTATAAATGTTCATAAATCTCAACGGTAAACAATTTCTATGTTTTTAACAGTGACGGCAGTAGAACCTTAATGCAAACAATATTTCCATTTAAGCTGTAAGTGACTAAGTTTGATCATGACTGAACAATTGTAACAGACATCAGTGCGTAAAAACAATAATGTGAAGTAGTCTGTTACAGGCCTCTGTTATATACGGTAAACAGGCATTGTGACGTTCTGGAACATACCTTTTTCATCCTGAAACCTTCCACCCTGTCCACATTATAAAAATCAGTCTTAACACAAAATATGTGTAAACAAAATGTGTTCTAATAATGTACAGATAAACTGTCCACAAATATCAAAGGGAAATATTTATAAAGAAAAGATTGGTGTTCTACAAGTCAAGAACCTCACAAACTTACCCATGCTCTTGTAATATGACGTCAGGTGATGAACTATTACCAAATGATGGAACAACTGGACTGGTCATTGGCAACTCGACACCTGGTCTGCAGGATAAAAACGTCATTTTTTAAAATGTAACTCTTCTATCCTTGCATACTAAATATTTTAAACATACGGAATTAATTAGGCAATACATTTGATAAAACATGTCAAAATAAAGTGTTTGTGAGGCTAGCTACTTTCGTCTGTAGGTAGTCCATTAGGCTACCTCATGAAAAAGGTTAAGAAATTTATCTTTTAGTTTAGAGTGGTTTTTCCATTTGTTATGAAGGGACATAAGTGTGTAAATGAGCTAAAAAGTATTTTCTGAGGAATGTAAGACCTTGACTATGTACCAGTACATGCTTACAGTCAGTATATGATTCACATATTTCATCCTTAAACAGCTCGTAGGTAACTTCTAACATTTGACAGCGAATTGAATAAAAGTGAAAACTAACGCTGGCATGTTCACTGTCAAGGAAGTCAATGGCTTGGGCGCTGCTGACATAGTGGATGGCTTGGGCTCTTCTGACGTCATGGGTGGCCTGCGTGCAGCTGACGCCGTGGATGGTATGAGCACTGCTGACTTGGATGGCCTGGATGATGCTGACTTTGTGGAAGGCCTGGATGCAGATGACGTCGTGGATGACCTGGGCGCTGCTGACATCGTGGATGACCTGGGGGCTGCTAACATCGTGGATGGCCTGGGCGCTGCGGACGTCGAGGATGACATGGGAACTGCTGACGTCGTGAATGGCCTGGGTGCAGCTGAAGTCGTGGATGGCTCGGCGCAGCCCGAGCTGTTGTGGATGGCCCGGATGCAGCCGATGTAGTGGATAGCGCAAGTGCTGACGTTATGATAGCCCAGGTACAGCTGATGTCGTGGATGGCGTAAGCGCTGCTGATGTTGTGGATGGCATGGGTGCAGCTGATGTCGTGGATGGCCTAAGCTCTGCAAATTGTAGTGTGGCATGAAGCTGCTGACATAAAAAACATACACTTATCATAAAGAGTAGAACAGTCTTTTTTTGTATATAATACACACATTGGATGCTTTTAGAGGGCTGCAACAAAATTGGCAAAACATGAATTGCAATGTTGTAATATGCCTTTGTATTGCCAACTCTTGACTTAAAGTAAATTCTTCCTTTATTACAACTTTAACCTTTTGACAATAGCATGTGACCTTGACTTAAGCGAGTGATCTGCTTTTAGCATGCAACACACCATCACATCAAAGAAAACGTGTGTAGATTTTTGTTGACAGAAAATAAAGTGTTGAATACTTCCTAGAAGTCTTACTTACCTGGCACTGTGTGTGCAGCCTGTGAAAATTGCCTTGTCACTTCTGTGTAAGAATACTTAGGAGGGAGTTTTGTCTGCCTCCTCAAGTACTTGATGTCAGCTGTTACGTTAGAATAAATATGTTTGTTTACATAAACAATTTAGTTGTGTGATCACTTCATTGATGTTTTGTTTCATTTAAAGCAATTACTTGTTGTAAATATATGTAATATTTAAAACGCTTTAATGTAAAAATCAGAAAAATTGTCTGCCTGCTATACATTACTCAAAACATTATTATTTATTATTTAAAAAATACTATATATTCAGTATTCTCGTTTGTATTCGCGTGCATGATTCATATTCAGATGAATTGAACAGAACAAAACATTGCACCATATACATTTAATAAAATAACTTATAAAATATTCACACTATTCTCTTTGAAATGCAATGGAGTGGTTTTATTTAAATATTTTTAAAAAGTCACTTAAGGCGTAACAAAATATGTTTGTTTCAGGTTACATGGCCAAAAAAAATAGGGTAGGTAGGTCGGGATCTTTTTCTATATTTTTTATTAGTCAATGGTCAACTTGAATGGTAGTAATATGAAATAAAATAATTAAAATATGACAAAAAATACAAAAAATCTGACAAGCTCAACAAAATGTTCTAGGGTCGGGGATTTTTACGGGTAGGTCAGGTAACCTGAAATAAACATATTTTTAACGCCTTGATAGTATTTATTTGTTCATATTCTGTGTTCTTGTTAATATTCGCAAACATGATTCATATTCGGTGTTGAGTCAGATCCGCATTCACATCCATTGCAGAGTTAACCGACACCAGTTATTAACACATTGTAAATAAAAACTTAACTGGACGAGTATTTAATGCAATTATTTTGCCACATTTTCACAAGTGCTTTTGTGATACTAATGTGATGTGTACTTTGATCATTAACAATAAAGAATCCTTCCATAGCAACATATAACATGAACGATTATACAATGTAACGATAAAAACACAATACTTTGTAATCAGACACTTATGGGAATGTTACGTCATAGTTGAGTTTTAGTTAATTCTTAAGCTGAAGTGACATAACTGAATTTGATACACAATTTCAGTAGACTAGTACTCCTACAATAGAGACACTTTTAACCGTCGATGTTTCTAAGGGAAGTTAACTGCACCAAATTTTTGAAAATGGATTGTTGCTTTCTTGAAAATTATCAATAACTGTAAAATTATCATGTATTAAATATGACATTTGTCAAATACTTTATATAGTTTTTCACGAAATAAGCCTGATTAAGAATTTCTTCATTTCCGTGGGAATTTAGAGAATTTAAAGTGACTGAAATTTTTTTTTTAATTGTAGTAATTTTCGGATGTGCACGAGCGTTTATTCTTGACTTTAATTACGTCACGAAATCAATGAAAAACTATGAATCAATGAGAAGGGACACAGTAGGTCTACCTTATTTCGGCCAATTTTTGAGATTTTTTTTCAATCTTTTGAAAAAAACTTATTGATCCTCTTTTAAGTATTTTAGTAAAACCTGGTTGAGTACCTATTATGTGCTATTTTTCTCTGATACTAGACAAGTTATGCTCTTAGCCCACGTGACACAAGTAAGCCCAGAATATCGTCTGCGAAGCTAGATCTCAAACCTTTATATAATATAATCTTGCTGTGTTAATACTCTTTCCATTAAGATATTACAAGAATACTGCAGACTTAACTAAAATGGTTATATTTGAAAAATGGAATGAACCAGCCATGCTCGGACACTTACCATGAATTTCGCTTATGATGGCGTTGAAGTTTTTACCTAAAAACTTGGCTGTCACTAATTCTCCTTCTTGGTAATCAGACGGCATGTTCTTCATTGGAGAAACTATGTCTTTTGAATTAATAGTACTTAAATAACGATCTTCCCAATGCACGAGGAAGAACAATTTTTGCGATGCCTGTGAAGTTTCTGCCATTTTGTAACACTCCCGCGTGGAAAAAAACTTTTTTGCACACGTCACTGACCAGACCGTGTGCACAATTCGGCTTCGGATCACCTCGGCTTACTACAAATATAACTGCACGAAAAAGGCCGATATTTAGTGATTGGCGATTCGGGAATAAACGTAAACCTCCGTATCTTCCAGTGTGCGCCAGAATTGATTTATTTTAATTTCTAACTTATTTAAATTTACCTACTATACATTATTGTTCACACGTAATAAAATATTTATGCAATTTGTTATCATTAAAATTAATATTACTCTGCATCCTCTGTTCGACGGTTAGGGATCTAGTCTTGAAAGTCGGTATTGGAACGATTCGCCACAGTAAAGATTCACCACTTAACGAGTTGCCACATTTTTATAACTATTCGCCACAAAAGTATTTATAATTAGTTGCAGAAGTTTAGCACCTTCATTAAGACGTTTGTAACAATGATGGTGCTCATTGAATCTGGATGACAGTTTGTTATCTTAATCAGATAATAAAGATAATGTAATTGGCGTTATGTATTAAGTTAACCCTTTACTCCATGATGGATACCCATAATCCCGATTCTATCCATTAATCTATGTAATCGCCTTTTCACGTGTCTATCGGTTTCCTGATGTAAACGCCTTCTCACGAGTCTGTCACAGTGTGCTAATTATCCTCACGTTTTTATCAAATAAAACTCCCCAAATCCACAGATGTGAAAATTACACTGTTATCAATCCATTTCAATCAAATGCCAAAACATAAAAACTACTAGGAAAGACAAATAAAATATCGTGAATTTCAAAATGCCGTTTACTTAAAAAAACAACAACAACATGTATGTACATTAGTATTCCTTTCTAATTGATTTTTAGTTTGTCTGTCAACATTGAAATATATTTTAAATTAAAGTCAGTAATTATTATTGTTTGAATTAAGTTATTTATGCAAATCAGAATTAATTAGTAATATGTTTTGTTTTACGTGTAAAAATGCATTATTTCGGTAATTTTTAGAAACAAAACCACCCAAAACATGATTTAAGTCATCATAATATAATATATTAAGTTATAATTAAAATTATATTTTGAAAAGTCAGGACATGACCAACACAAGTCTATGCAGTGACCGAGAAACAGCGTGTACGAGATGGCGAGGGTACGACTTTATCATAATGCCGTTTTACGTTGTACATACCAAAACGTGGTTACATTACATATCTGGGTAACAGTGTGAGAAGGTCGCAGGTAATGTTCTTATTTTTGTTTATGTTTTTATTCATTTCACGTGTTTGCTTTGCTTATCAAAAGGGTACACATATTGAAACACATTTCAGTCTATGTCGGAGGCAGGATATTTTGACAGAATTCTGGAAAGAGGCCTATTCTCGGACAGTACTATTGAAGTACCTGAATCCGGACAGTACTTAAATCCGGACACCTCAGTAAAAATGTGTTTGTAGTATCAAGACCCATAATTCTATGGTATCACTTGATGCACACACCTGTCTCATCAACGTATGTCAAGTTTCAACAGAATAAATTGAGTATTAAATCATTAACTTATTATTGTTGTTTTCTTTTTTTTTCAAATAAAAACATGTGCACATGGGGGATTGAAATCAAAACAGTATATCCGATATATAAAGCTTTACAGAGAAAAATTTGAAAGTAAACACCAGAACAAGGTAAACAAAGAAGAAGAACAAGATTACAGACGAACAAGTTGTAGTTGAATATTTATTTATATTATTTTTGTTTTTAATAAAACATATTTTAAACAAGTGTCCGGATTTAGGTACTCTCAAGCCATATTTCGATGTGTGTTACAGACCTTTTCCCAACAGATCATTCAGAAACGTTTAGTTAGCAGATTCCACTGAGATTTTGACCACAGCTTAACATTAAACCTACTCTATTATGTTTAACTTTATTTTTTCCTTTGATGCAATTATCCATAGAAATCGCCCAAAAACCAGCAAGTGTCCGGATTTAGGTACTTCACCAGTACAGTTCTCGGAAACATCAAATTTGTGCCGATATAAAATCATAATGCGTAAAAGCTGACTATTGAGAACGAGAGGAAGTCTGTCACTTTACATCTTGGTACCAAAGTGCATGGTTTTTGGTTTCTAGATTTGTATAATAAATATAGTATTTAAAATTTGGTTACAACATTGTGTTGTAACCTCACAGATTAAGTATATCCATTAACAGGCAAAATAATATTTTCACAAATTTTTGTATTACGACGCTAATTTTCATAATTCCAAGGACACTGGTCCCGTTCACAATGCACTGAAAAAAACACCTGTACATGCACCATGTTATTATTTTGATTTGTTGACGAGAAATGCGCATGAAAATTAGATGAGGTGAAAATCGTCCGTGTAGTGCATTATATCCCTTATGTAAACCAAATACTAGCGAAATGTTCCAGTTGAACATTTAACAGTTAAAATTCAGACTGTCCAAGAAATGAACAGTTGTGGTGAAAAAAAAAAACCACAAACTGGTTGTGTTTTTGTTCTATTTATGCCTTGATTTTTCTCAAGTACATGTATTATAGTGCAAAGTATCCAAAAATATGGCATTAACACAGCACAGGTTTTCAAAAATGTGAATTAAAACTATGACACAGCAGTGTTTCAACGACTATTTTTGGATACTGGTAAACAAAATCACGAAGTGCTCTGTCTGGGTTTGGGTATTGGATTACTACAATTTGCCAGCAAACTAGGGCTCCATGCCCATCTCGTTAATTATTAAATGTCTTATTGTTTGTATTGCTTGTCATTTGTTTATTTGCTGTTTGCAGGTATCAATGGTTACAGATTAGTCCTGCAAGCAGAATGCATTTGTGGAAAAATATGTTGGAGATCAACGAAAATTTGAATGCCAACTTTGCGGTCGAATGTTGAACTCCAAACAGTCCATTCTGAACCACCTCCATACTCAGCATGGCTTGTGTATGTTTTCTTTGTACATAATTATATTTTACTAGAACTTATTCTGCTTGATACTCTTTGTTATACACTTTGATGTATTTTAAAGGAACTTGCAAGTATTTGGGATCCTTACACTTAATTTGTTTTTATTGAAATGTTAATGCTGATCACTCAAATGCCTATGAACATGATTCCATTTGTTCGGAACTGTTACCTTCGAGGCAAGGAGAAAACATTTTAATCAGAAGTTTAATAGAAAAACTAATCCGCTTTAGGCAGAGTTGTGGAACTTGACATGAAAATTTATCATAAGTACTATTTTATACATGAATGACACTTTTGGGATCGTGGTCAAAGGTTAATGAAAAATAAATCTGTTTATATTGTGGTGTTCAGTCTTATTCTTGTTTGATGTCTGGTTAGCTATTACATATCTAAATAAAGTTTGCAATGTTCAAAACTATAATTAGGAATATTTTATACTATGTTCAGCTCCATTGAAACCAGTAATAATGCTGTACAAGCACTTGGTGAACATCAGCCAAGTGCAGGCAACACTTGACTTGCAATGAAACCAGTAAAGATGATGGTAAGCATATTGTTTATTTTTTCCGCACATCAGTCACTTGTGGAGAGATTCGGGGTAAGTAATGGTCAATATCCAGGAATGCCGGCTGGTAGACTGGCCTCTGTGATATTCCCCAAACGCGTCTCGACAAAAATGTTGCATAGCATGACTCATCTGGAGCATGAAATTGTAAAGGATTGCTATAAATGCTGCAGATAGATACATTACAACTGTTTACTTTCCAAGGACAAGAAAAGAAAATTCATGGTTGTCTATTAAGATAGTGTAAAATGTGAAAGTCAAATAGATCTACGATTACAGTAAAACATCACTTTGAGACAACCCCGGAATAACACATCCCCACTATTAAGACCACTATTTTGCAGACTGATTTCCAAGTTTTGTCCAGTTTTTTTAAGCAATTCTACTTTCAAAATTTGCATTATTATACCGAAATCCTTATTTTTCGGCGTAGCTGTCTAAGATCACTTTTGACCTAGATTTCTTGCGATAATTATGCAGCGGGAAAATTGAATGCCAATAGAATTGGGCAAATTTTCTAATTTAAGGCAATGCAAACTTACAATAATGGTTTAATGTATACCAATAACTGTTGCATACTTTTCGGGATTAAAATGTTACATCAGCGGTTAAAATAAAGTTATAAACATATTATTGATATACACTCTAGAACTGAGCATAAGTATGAAATATTTCTCATTGTATGTCATGAACAGAATATTATGTTCATTCCCAGAATTAATACACTATTTTGTTTATCCGAGCGGTACGGTCTATAAATAACTATTGATTATAGCGAGTTCAACACACTCACGATCATTCTAAAAAAAAAATAGCGCGCGTTTAGCTGCCGGTGAATAGCTGTTACAATATACATACATCAATTAGCGTCCAGAGAATCATAAGAGCAAATATTTCAATAAATGGGGAATTTATGTTTATAAACTGATTGTGCATGTTAATTTGAAATTGAATTGCGGTTGCGTTCTGTTAATGATTAATTAGAATTGCACATTTCTATCAACTTCTCCAGTAGAACTTAATCAACTTATAAAAAAACCTGTCAATAAATAAATGTGGTGAAATAAGTCTCTGATACGTCGAAATGTTGTTCATGTTACTTTTACTTCATTTGCGTAGCATTAATACATGATTTGTAATACCAGTTATACTCAGAAACCCTTGATACATCATATTCCTACCGAATATAATTTTCAATCGCCATAGTCTTATGAAACTTTATGTTTGTGCTATCAAAATTGAAGTCATAATTATTTCAAAAATGCGCTGAATGTTCTCTGAAGATTGCATTTCATTAGGATACACAGTATAAGGCTAACAAAATAATGATTTGTTTCTCAGGCACTTTTTAAAAAAATCAATGATCCTTTGGTGATCCTTTTTAAACGTTGTTCAAATGGTGAATGCATTAGGGTCAAGGTACTTAGGTGAGCAATACAGGGTTATCATGACCCTCTTTTTAAATGTAATTATAATGTCACAAGCTTTGTTTTTCATGAAAGGCACCAACACTCTGAACCAAGATGTGGATTCTAATAACTTGACAGATATTTATAGTGGCGAACTGTACAAGAGGTCCAGAAATAAGTTTTCACCTAACACTATACATCTTACAAGTGTTCTAAATACAGACGGTGTGAATTTGTATTCTTCTTCAAAAGTTGAGTTATGTCCAGTCTTCGTTGCCATCAATGAACTGTCTCCTTCCTCAAGATTTTCAAGAGAAAATGTATTACTTGTAGGGCTCTGGCAAGGGAAAGGCAAACCTCCATTGAAGCTATTATTTGAATGTGTTAGTCAAGAAATCAACATGCTGACACAAAGTGGTTTGGAAATTGAAGTTGATGGGGAAACTAAAACAGTTTATTTAACTGTATTATGTGTCACAATGGACTTACCATCAAAGGCTGGGGTTCTGAACATGACATTATTTAATGGGATGAATGCATGCACTGCCTGTGAAGAGCCCGGAATCGTCGTAAAACAAGCTCGTGGACACAGTAGAAGTTACCTATATAGACCTCCATATGAACGGTTTCCAAGTAGATCTCATGAACATGTACTACAAAACTTGGTTATAGCATCAGAAAAAGACCGAGTGAAGGGTTTTAAGGGGTTTTCCGGCCTATCTTTTTTACAAGAGTTTGATGTAGTTACTGGGGTAGTTCCTGATTACATGCATTGTGTGTTAGTTGGCATTGTTAAAAATGAGTAAGTGGTTGTCACATACAGAATGTGGAAATCAGTATTTTGTTGGTAAACATCTTAAACAAATATCAGAAAGATAAAAAAAAAATCAGACCTCCTTACTTCATAGAACTCTTGCCGAGAGACATTGAAAAGCATTATGCACATTTTAAAGCAACCGAATAACAAACATTTTTGTTATATTATGCACTACCTTGTTTACATGGCATTCTACCTGTCAAGTATTGACAGCATTTTTCTTTGCTGTCAGAAGTCGTTTTATATTGCTTGGAGATCAAATTAATGACACTAGCATTCAGAGGTCTGAATATTTGTTAGACAAATTGTATGCTGAGTTTGCTGAGTTGTATGGTGATGGGTCTTGTGGCCTGAATGTTTATAATGCTTGTGTCCACATGCAAGATTATGTTAAAAAACTGGGTCCAATATGGTGCTGGAGCTGTTTTCCCTTTAAGGATGCCATTGCAATGCTCCTGCAGTCTGTCCATGGAACTGGTGATGTTGTGAAGCAGTCACATCGGAATCAAGAAATCTCGCTTTATATTCGTCCATTAAATAATGGTAAACCTAACTCATCTACTAGACTAAAGGTTACACATAATGCACACCCTTGCAATGTTGTTGGTTTGCTAAAGCTATAATGGCATTTCTTTAACATAATGCAGGCACTCCATGTTGAAAACAATGAGCAACTTAAAAAGGCTGAAAGGATTCTTGTAAATGGGGTCAATTTTACTCAGCTGAATACTCTAGAAATGCTGACACTTCATACCAATTTAGTTTATGCTGTGGTTAAGGAAATGGAAATCAGTGGTGATTCATGGGTCTATACCTATGAAGCAGCAAAGCAGTTCAGTCCTGTTGAAATAACCAACACCCTAAAGGCCATTTCAGTGGAGACCTTATATTACACATTAGTGTTTATTTACTTAAGTGGAACAAAAGCTATCGTTGTTCACAGACCTAACAGACTTAGCCATGCTGTTTTGAAGTGAAACTATGCTGATGTACTGTGACAAATAATTCACTTGTGTTTTAACTGCAGTGATTTCGAAGGTCGGCAATCAATGTGTACTTACACAGCTATGTAGAACTGATATCATAACTATTTTTACATCCACTTCTGTGTGAATAAAAGGAACTACTTGCATGTATTTTGAATTGTAAATTCTTACTGCTGTTACATTGCTTTTGGTCATAAATTAATGTATTTAGCTACTCCATATAATTATATTAAACATTCACAAACTGTATCATCAGTTGGGGTTGTTTAACTATATCTGTCTATATGATACAAAGGAAACAGTTACCCTCTATATATAAATTCCATATTTCAAAAACTGACTTCTTTTACTTATTGAGTCCACAATTGAGAATCAAAATCTTTGTCGACCTGTTAAAAATTGGATATTCCAAATACAATGCTTATTCACATTGTGTAGTTTTTATCAAGTGATGTTACAAGATTTTATGTACTGATGTATTTGTTGCTGGGAAATGATTAAATCTTATTTATAAGATATTGAATGGTTTATAACATATTTCTCAGTTATTTGATAAATTTTTATAGAACTGTATAGGAATAGTGGTATTCATAAAAGACTATTTAAATATCTAGACTAGTTGATATGATCTAAATGGTATGGTCCATTTTTGTAACACAGGCCAAAATGTCATCATGAATAGTGTGTGATTGTTTATTTTTTCTGTTAACATGAAGAAAGTGACATAAAGGAACTAATACATCTATTGAATACCCTTTAACGACAACAGACATATGTAAGTTACTAGTAAGTGTTATATTCTGCAAATGGCAATCCAATTAAAGCAATAAAGGATTAAATGTGTTGTTGTATTCAAGAATAAACTTCAATTATGAAATTTAAACCTACATGGGACCCATGCAAACAGTGTTAGCAAAACCCAACTGGGTCCCATATAGGATGCCCATAGAGGACCCATGTCGAAACTTTGATGGGTCCTAATTGGGCAGCTCATATGGGGCCAAGTGGGATTTTGCAAACCCCTTTTGCATGGGTCCCATCTGGGTAGCCTATAATGGGGCCCATCTTGGATCCATATAGGACCCACGCGGATCCCATAATGCAACCCATATGGGACCCATGCAAAAACAGTTTGAAAAATCCCACATGGCCCCATATGGGTTGCCAATATTGGACCCATATGGGTAGCCGATATAGGACCCACTTTGGGTCCAAATGGAACCCACATAAGTCAAATATCGCAACCCATCTGGGACCCATGCAAAAACAGTTTGCAAAATCCCACTTGGCCCCATATGGGTTTCCCATACAGGGCCCATATCGAAGCCCATTTTGGACCTATATGGGTACCCCATATATGACCCACCTTGGGTCCACATGGTACCCACATAGGTCCCATACCGCAACCCATCTGGGACCCATACAAATACAGTTTGCAAAATCCCATTTGGCCCCATATGGATTGCCCATACAGGACCCATATCGAGGCCCATATTGGACCAATTGGGTATCTTTTATAGGACCCATCTTGGGTCCACATGGAACCCACATAGGTCCCATATCGCAACCCATCTGGGACCTATACAAATACAGTTTGCAAAATCCCATTTGGCCCCATATGGTTAGCCCATACAGGCACAATTTGGTAGCTCATATTGGACCCATATGGGTCCCATATATTTATGCTGGCTGGGTTGTTTATACTGACATAAATAGTAATAATGTGTGCTAGCTGGGATACATAATTAATACCTGATATTGAATGATTATTATCTTAGATATCAGTGAAAAACAACATTTGTTTAATAGGAAATCGCGCACTCGCTATGAATGTACTATAAATGTAAAATGTAAAATGAGAATTTTGATAAAAACAAATCAACACAGATGCTTGAAAACAAAACAACCGAATATAATCAACTAACGATATTTAAGTCATAAGAACTAATGACACTATGAAGACAGCGCTCTAAGGGTCTGCGCTATTTCACTTGTACGAAAATGTGTGCAAACTATGGTTATTCAAAATAGTCACAATCCAGACTAGACGTCAAAATGTAAACAAGAAAAGGGTAAAAAAACACGATCTAAATTATATACCACTACGGTAATAAAATGGTAATACAGTTTAACGACAGCTCTATGCCTGGTGGAATGTTGCCATAAACTGATCATTATCACTGTTGAGAGCAATTAAGCTCGGATGAGAAACAGACAGTGACGGTCTGTCGTATTCGTAGAAATCAAACAGGGCGCCAAACTGCACGGATTCGTTCCAATCTCTTTCGCCGCCGATGGGTTTTTTTATTGCCAGAACGACTCGTGAGTATCCCAATTTGTGCGACAGAACGGACAATTGCAGAGTTACGGTGTCATCGACAGGACTAATTGCAGTGGAATTCGACACCAGGTGCAGCCTTGCCGAGACGAAGTACTTTCCTGCCCGTCGAATAAACAGCTCACCTTCTTCTTCCAGATGCGTAAGTTCCCCACTAGTTAGGGTACGGTTGTTTTTGTTCCACAAAAGCCGATGGAACCCTATTTCAAGCGGATACAATCCTATTTCATACGACAGTGTTAGCAAACAGTTAATGAGAACATATTCAATACAATGTTGCGGTACTTATCTTACATTGCATATTAACAAATGGCGCCAGGTACATGTGTATAAATTGTAATCAGCAATTACATGGTTCCGCCTATGTGTGTCAAATAAATAGTAAATTTTTAGTTTGGAACGCTACACAAACAAATATATCATTCGTATGTTTCTTATGAATTTATTAACACAGACATCGGTCTTGGTTTGCAAAAGTATTATAAGAGAAAAAACAGCGTTCCCCGATTTGCCAAAACTTTATTTAGTATTGCCGATATTAAAGCCTTGCATTTAGCAAGTATCGATTGAAAGATCGTGTTTACCGGTACATGCTATGCGCCATTCGTGCGACGAATTCGGTTACGTTTTTGACATAATTTATTGTAATAAGTAAACGCGGCAGAGCACTGACCTTGAGTTTGTGGTGGACTGAACTTGACTACCCCCACAATCGACGCCTGCGGGAAGTCAGGCATGTCTTCTGCTTGGCATAGCGCATCCACAGGAACATCTAATGACAACAGTGAACAATTGAATAAAGAATGGTCAGCTCTTCCTTCTTGCTCACGAGTCACATTTGTTTCTTCAGTAACAACCGGTATCAGTAAGATTTGTTTTAATAATAAAGAACAACACGATGTATAGATTTCTTTCTAAGAATTAAGCAGACCACGAAGTATTGTGCCATATTTTCATGTAATATACAGATCCAGCGAAAGCTCTGAAGGGCCTGTCAGACGCATTTTCTTATCAGGTTCAAATCTTGTCAGACATTTGGTCAGTCTGTCAGACACACATGCTTGCTGTGAGATTTTACGTTGTCAGAAATTGTGCCGTTTTGCAGAGTCTAAATATAAAATTCCAGGTTTTCAATATAGTTAGATGAATAGTACTGGATAAATGATTCACCCTTGTGTATAATAATTATTATAATATATGGAGTTTTTCATTATGAAATTACTTACTGCCAATTAAATTCTCGTAGACTTTGTCGATGACGTTCTGTAAAAAAAGAACAACAGTCAATAATGTTAAGTACATGTACATCGATAGATGCAATTCATGTTAGAATCTAATTAAAACAATAAAGCGGTGCCTTATTTTCAGTCTCATGTTTTTGAGCATTAAGCTGGATGTCTGTTAACATAAACATTTACTCTTTAATGAATTTGGCTTTTTACAAAAAGTCAAAACTTTCCAAAATGTTAAATATGTCTATGTAAGCTAAACTTTTCAATTGACTATTAAATGGAAAACAAACTGTATTCACGACGAATCCTTCGCCGCCCATACTAGTACCTTTCTTGCAGCCAGTTTTAGTATTTCTCCTGCCTTTCCACAACAAATCGTGTTGTTGTCCATCGAAATCAGCCTTGCTACCACCTCAGGCGTCCCGGTGGCGATCTCTCGCCGTGTCAGCAGATCGACACACTCGCTGCAGACCCTTGTCTCAGTGGCCAACGTGTTAGCATGTCTTTTACTTCTCCAAACCACATTGACAGCCAGAAAGACAATGGTTTGTGCAACAATTAACACCAAAGTTGTAGTTACCAGTATATTATTTTTCGTGTACTGCATGATGACTGGTCCTCTATTCCTCTGTCAAAAATATGAATACACGAATTGGCATGTGGCTGATCTACAATTAAAGATATACGTATACTAAGTGGATGTACTGCATATGATGACCGGTATATTCTGTGTTTATCATTAACAAAATATGCTGGTCCATGTGGGTTGATAACACATAGTATACTGGTCACTGTGGATGATAACACACTGAATATATTGGTCACTGTGGGTTATAAAACACTGAATATACTTGTCAATGTGGGTGATAAAACACTGAATATACTGGTCACCGTGAGTGATAGAACACGGAATAACCTTACCACTGTTGTTGATAAAATACAGAATGTAATGGTAACTGAAAGTGTCAGAACACAGATATACCAGTTATGTTGGGCGATACAACTCTATACTGAACGGTACTTCTTACAACAAACCTACAATGTAAAGAATTATTTAGCGGGAGTTTGTATTTGCTTTGAAAACGTGTTCGTTTGTGTAATGACTACCTCTATTTAAGTATACTCGTATTAGATTGTCACAATATCCATCGTATATAATAGCTGGAAGTGGCTGATCTGTACGTCGGTGATTAGTTCTATAATAAAGGTTATTATTTATATGTTAATGTGCTATTGTCAATATATCTGCTCTCAAAAAGGTATAATATAACGCAGATATAACATTTTACACACTTTGATTCCTGTAATTTTGCCCAAACTGCTAATAATAACCGGGTTCATTTGTTCACAAACCCTGATATTTACATTATATGTATATGTTTGTTTTGCCATGTTAGACGATTCTCTTTTTGAACCATAGCTTATCATTAACAAGGGATTAAACTGGTTTTCTATGAAGAATTAACATTTTTCTTGGTCCACTGTAGGTAAGGCAACTAGTTGAAATTCTACGCAATCGATCGTTAGTTTCAAGCACCAATTAAATTTCTGTACGCTGAGTTGCGAATGTAAACTGTTTTTAATTAATGAAATAATATACATCAATAACTTGTCCAATGTACTCTTATTGTACGAGTAAATTAGACACAGCATGTCTTTCTATCATGTACGTGTGACTGTGTGTCAAGCTGTATTATATACTGTACATGTAATTTCGCTTATGGGGTCTTTTACATTAATAAAAAAGCGATATGTACATAAATAGGTTACTAAAACAAATACCTTTACTGAGTTACATATCGGTGTGTTTACTTCATGAAATATATCGCCGTTGTTAGAAGAGCAAATGAATTAAGTTGCCAATGGTATTCGGGGGAGACTAGCTTTTGCATATCAAGAAAAATATGTTTGATGTGCACATTTAAATCTCATAAAATGCATGTAAAACTGATATTGCACTTCATCTGGCCTGTCATAATTATGTTATCGTGAGTGGTCGTGCTGATGTACATCATTGAAACATGTGAATAGCAGATACCCATAAATGGTAATGCTTGCTACAGAATCTGAGAAATAGCCAATACAAGCCAGAAACAACGTGCGTTAAGACCATGCTCTTAATGATTAAGTGTTTCACTTGATAGGTGAATCCAGCTATTTCATTGGATGAAATTGTAGGTTATATTCTTTTTCATGCCCCCATCGAAAATGGCGGGGTATATTGGTTTGCTAATGTCGGTCGGTCGGTCTGTCTGTCAGTAGACCACTTTCGTTTCCGCTCTCTAAGTTCAGCAGTTTTCATCCGATCTTAACCAAACTTAATTAAAATGATTTTTGCATTAAATCTAGATCAAGTTTGATAATCGGCCAAATCAACCCTGGAATTGTGGAGTTATGGCCCTTGAATTATCTACAATTGGCCTTTTAGCCGTTTCCGCTCTCGAAGTCCAACAGTTTTCATCCGATCATAACCTAACATCATGAAACTGTTTGTAATCATAACTATGTCAAGTTGAATAATCAGCCATGACAATCATGTTAGCGTTAAAGCACCTTAAATCACTGTGTCGGTAGATAACATGGATTCTAAATATAAACCCAGCACAATGCCCTGGTTTTTGTCATCCGATTTAATATTTAAAACTGTCAGTTTTGGACACTATGTAACATGTAAGACGACGGCACTATTTTCAGCTTTAAACACAAAGATACACATAAATCTCTCTTATACCATATTATGAAGAGTAATATAATAACATAAATACTTGTCTGAATATTTAATTGTGGCATTGTTTAACATTTATTTAAATAAAAAGTCGACGATTTGAATATTTTAATATTCTCTTTTTGAATAGAACTTATCAAATATGTTGTTATCTTATACAATGAGATAATGTAGAACAATAGATTTCCTGAAAGTTAGCTACACTAGATTTAAGTTTTAGAGTTTAAGCCGATTGTTGTTAGTTACCTTATTTCGATCAAAAAGAAAACACTGTAGTCCATTAACCGTCGGTGTCCCAATATAGACGCTGTGTAATTTCCGCAGTTAAGTTCAAACTTAGTCATCGATATAAATAGACTTAGTTATAATATTACTGTGTTTACTATTTCATATTATGTTATTACTAATATAGTATGTTATAATATTAACAATTTTGTGAAATGGTAAATATGTGTATGTTGTTGTTGTGTTTTTCAATCGTAAGCTAAATATAGTCTAAGAAAACGAAAACGAAAGTTGATAAATGTTGTATTGAAGAACAGCTTACTAATTGAAAAACAAACACACACATAAATATTGATTTTAAATGTTTAATAAAACATTATTGAAATGTTGCAAAATCTTTTGTAACAATTATACTTTCCAAAGTATTAAATAACTCACGGATTGATATATTTTATTGTTTTATCGTATTTCACCTTTGAGCCATTTACTACGACTGTTATTTTGGGATTTGTAAAATACAACCTTTTTACACCAATTTTAATTTTATATCATAGTCTATTAGCCTGAAACGGGCAATTAAACTATAGTTGCGGAAACACATCTGTCAATGAATTTGTACCAGCATGAATGCATAAACCCATTGATGACTCCATGTTAATTGGTATAAAAGTGCTGGGAATCTATTTCAAACTGCGCATGCGCAATTTTGAGGCCCCGCATGGTGTCCATGCTAAAATTAAATTATCGTGTTTTAATATTATATCTATGGGAGCAAGTGCAGCATAAAAATAACCATTATTCAATAGCATTACATACAATAAAATGCGGACAGAACTGCATATTAAGAGGGCAAATGTATCGCTACTCAAAATTATTTGTCCCACGTTCACACAGGGCCTAAGTTTCAGAGCTATTTTTAGAAATACAAATGAATAATTGAAGAAATTGAAACATTGTATTAACAACAGACAACAAGCTGCTTAATATGGAAAATTAAATAAGAACAATAGTCAAATGTGAAATAAGCATGTCACGGTTCCTGATTTACGACTTTCACCAAGCAACTTCGGATCACCGTATTTATTTTAAACACCATAAAAAGAACCTTAAAGAAACAAAAGTGGGAGTTTTGTCTATAGAAGTCAATAGAAGTTGCTTTGAAAACAGAATTCATTAAAGAATTTTTTTTTCGAGCAATGTGAACATTTTAAAGAGAGGTGGCGGATTTAGGCACTCCGACGCTCATTTTTTTACACTGTTTAGGCCTTCAATTTCAGTAAATATTTTCATTTTCTAAGTATTTGAAATGTAACCAAAACACGCCAGTAAATGCACATTAAATCTAACTAGATTTTATGTGAATTTTTATGCAAATCGGTAAACAACTTTTGAAAATATCGTAAATATACCCCCGAAATGTGGTGGATTTAGGCACTGGACCAAGACTAAGGAAGGAAACACATTATGTTGTGTGCCAAGTTTCTTCAATTTGTGACGTGTTCATTGGGTAAATCGTTTACTAGAGATCAGAAAAGTGTAAACACGGGACGAATTGTCGGTAAGATTTAATATGTATTTGGTACAGTATTTGATTATATGTTCTCGGCATAAAATACGGGAAAGCGTAAAGGTGTCGCCTTGTTTCATATTTGTGTCCAGGTAACGTCTCAGGTTCTCAGCAACTACTGGCAAGATTTCTATACAAAATTCCCATCAATTTGGGGCTTGAATAAAAGCTTGAATAAAAGCTTCGCGATCGTTGCAGATGGGTATATAACAAAGATGCTCCACAAGGATGGATTTTATGTGGCTCTAAGTTTTTGATTACGACAACTGCGAAACGTATGCTATTTCTCAGCAGACTTTGGTAGGAATTCAATCGTACTTCATTGGAAGCTGTGTCAAAAGGAGATGAATAAACATGGGGGATTTTTCGCTGTGGTTATTTTATTTTTTTATTTGGAATGACGGACATTTTGTTATAGATATAAAATATGTATAAAATACACCATTCTTGTCAGGGTTGATTTTAACAACAACTTGCATTAATCTTTATCGAGTATTTCAGTCCTCCTCAAATGAAAATATCCATCGTTCTCCACGTTTTCATCATGCCCGTTCTCTTTGTATTTTTGCCAGTCGTTAGTTACCTACGTGTGGGTGTTTTCTCCTTCCACTTTAATATTTATGTTAGTGAGTATGTCCCCCCCCCCCACGCACACACCCACACGTAGTGGGTAGGGAGACATATTGATTTTGTGCTGGAAAGTTCTATGCATGGATGTATGGACCCCTCATCTTGTCTGCGCTTGTTCTCCGTAACCCCTGGTCGGATTTGGACAAAACTTTACAGGATTGACCAGTACTAAGAATAGTTAAGACTGTCGTCGGCATATCGTCGTCGGCGATGTTTTGGTAGAGTTATGGCCTTTTGAAGTTTTTCACATAGTAGACCTGTTCTGCGCTTGGGCTCCGCAACCCCTGGTCGGATTTCGACAAAACTTAATAGGATTTATCAGTACTAATTATATTGTGCAGTCGTCGGCGGCGGTATTTTGGCGGAGTTATGGCCCTTTCAAGTTGTTGACATAACATACCTGGTATGTGCTCTTGGCCATAACCACTGGCTGGAATTTGACAAACTTCACAGGATTGATCAGTACCAAGTGTGGTTCTGCATTTCTTCGGAATGTCATGGTAGGTGGATTTTGGGCGGAGTTATGGATGTGCGTGGGAGGGGGGGGGGGGGACTCGATCGTTATTTATATACTTATCTTTCTAATTCATTTCACCCCCATTCAGTCGTACTTTCTTGGATATATTGTTATAATAGTTTCAGTGTTGTATTATTTTGTATTGGATGTTTTATGAATTATATGATATACATGTATGCTTAAACGCAACCTCGGTCACTATGTAACTTCATTCATAATAGAACTCAGAAGTATGTCCCTCAACGCTGGTGCCGTTGTAGGCTGGAGATTTCAATACTATGGGTAAAATGATTTCTGGCTTATGGTTCTGGCGCGCTCATCCCGTTTCTGACATGTGCACACGCAAAATAATAGAAAACCGTTTTATATAACATCAATAAACGTCAGCATCGACAAAAAATATTTCTCATATCGAAAAATGCAAACATATATTCTCTGTCGATACAGACCCGTTTATCCTAAAGCAAGGGCTACATTCGGTTTTGAATGAGAAAATAGGGACTGCGCATGCGTCCTCAACCGATCTGATTCATCTAGACGCTGTGTATTCATGTATATAATAGTTCGCTTCGCAACAAAGTATTATTTTAGTTTTAAATTTCGCTCTTAATACGTTCACTGATAAACACCAGAAGAATCTTTTACATAGAAAGGAAATAAACTAGGTGTTTCATTTGTGCTGTATAATTTATTCAAAACATTTAAATACTTAAAAATATAACTAAATGAAGACATTTGAGTAATATCCTTTTAAATTTAGTATTAGATCAATAGATTTTTAATTTAGTAAATCTAGACAGTGATTAAATGCATACAAAACATCAAAACATGAACGAACGTGTACTTTTCAAATAGTCTTAAAGATTATACAGTTTTATACGCAAAATACACAATGGAATAGTGCAACTGCAAAACGTTACAATAGCCAAGCTATTATTTGCAAACAGCAAAATTCTTATAAATGCCTCATACACGATCGTGCCCTTGACCTGTGTATGCAATGCTGAAGACAGATATATCCGTGTTTGTTTACATAATTTGATTTTCTACTCTGTTCTTTGACGTCATGATAAATTGTCGATGCCCTTACGTTGAGACTTTTTTGGCAAGATATAAGCTTTCTTAATATTGCACACACATATATAAGCTTTCTTAATATTGCACACATACAGAACATTTTGTATTCTCAGATAAACATTTTTCAACTTATCATACCCATATAGAAATCTGTACTAATAACAAACCATTATAGAACCCTGACATCATTTTTCACAGATATGACCCTTACCTCATAGTGTATACCAAAAAAAAACTTTACCTGATATGATATTCAGATCAGTTTTATACCCATATGAAACCCTTACGTCATGTAGAATTTAGATTTGTTCACATACACCTATTATAACTCTTCCCTCATATTATACTCAGATCATGTATTCCAAGATATAACTCTTACTTTATTCCATAGCAAGATAAATGTTTAACTTATACCATACCAAGATATACCCTTGCCTCGTATCAGATCGAAATATACCATTATCTCATATCATACTCAGATAGAATCCTTACCTATTATCCAGATATAAAACTTTTTCCTATCATTACCCTTATCGTACCTGGATGTTTAACATATCTCGTACGGCATACCCGCAATTAACCCATCAGCATTCTTATACTATACACAGATATAACCAATGCCTCTTAATTTATTTCCATACATAACCCTTAGCTCATATTATATACACAGATATAACTCTTCACTCATTTTGGCATAGCCAGATATAAGTTTCATGCACAGTTTGATGACCTTACATATTGCATGCCCACATATACCCGTACATACACCCTGACCCTCCTGTCAAACTCAGATCATTTTGAATGCGCATATATAACCGTTATCGCATAGTGCATACCTCGATATTTATGTACATGTATAATGTATACCAAGATATAACCCTTACATCATATTTCAACAGGTACCCAGGAATAATTCTTTTCTTCGTATTGCATTCCCAGACAGAATCCAGACAAATTGCCTGCCCCATACATAATTAATACCTGATATTGAATGATAATTTTCTTGGATATCAGTAAAAAAAACAACATTTGTTTAACAGGGAATCACGCATTCCCTTCTAATGTATAATACATATAAAACGAGAATTTCGATAAAAGCAAATCAACACAAATGCTTGAAACAAAAACGATTATAACCAACTAACGATATTTAAGTCATAAGAACTAATGACACTATTAAGTCATTTACACACCTAATTTATGTCAGTGTTTAACGGAAAAACCATAGCGGGTAACTTCACATGGTACCCCCGTTTTGGTTAATCCCCTTTCAATACCGACAAGCTCTAAAATTGTGAATCTTGTTTTATAATGTTCTCACCACTACGGTAATACAATGGTAATACAGTTTAACGTCAGCTCTATGCCTGGTGGAATGTTGCCATAAACTGATCATTATCACTGTTGAGAGCAATTAAGCTCGGATGAGAAACAAACAGTGACGGTCTGTCGTATTCGTAGAAATCAAACAGGGCGCCAAACTGCACGGATTCGTTCAAATCTCTTTCGCCGCCGATGGTTTTTTTTATTTCTAGAACGACTCTTGAGTATCCCAATGTGTGCGACAGAACGGACAATTGCAGCGTTACGGTGTCATCGACAGGACTAATTGCAGTGGAATTCAACACCAGGTGCAGCCTTGCCGAGACGAAGTACTTTCCTGCCCGTCGAATAAACAGCTCACCTTCTTTTTCCAGATGCGTAATATCCCCGCTAGTTCGGGTACGGGTGTTCGTGTTCCACAAAAGCCGATGGAACCCTATTTCATACGACATGGTAAGCAAACAGTTAATGATAATATATTCAATACAATGTTGCGGTATCTTTATCAACAAAATATATAAAATACCACGTAACATTTAAATACAGCAGACCTATTTATTTATAAAATTATATTAACTGTTAAGCTAAAAAGTTATATTTACTGAACTGAAACAAAAATATTCGCAACAAGTGAATCGGTTATATAAAATGTAGATCTTAATGAACACACACAAATCTTGAAAGAGACTAGCGATCTACATGTTTTATGCTATTTAACATTGTTTTGTTTAATACCAGTCCGCCCTTTAAGAGGAATATATGAGAATGCCGAATTTACATTATTTTGTCCATGGGTGATCGGTTTTCTAATCCACTGACCTTCAAATTGTGTTTTACTTATGTTGACTACCCCGACCACCAGCCCTTGCGGAGTCTCAGGCCTATCCTGTGCCTGGCATAACGGCTTGACTGGAACACCTGATAATAATAATAATTTGAATTGGTACGGCTCGATAAAAAGTTCATGTCTTTCCACGTTAATAATTGAGAACAATATTGTCATACGAAAAAGTGTTGTGAAAAATCGCGATGTGGGATTCAAGTCCAAAATATCACATTATATAACGAATACGCATAACAAATGTCGCATCATATAAATTTTATACTCGGGATGCACGTTAATTTCAATTTGTCCAGCGTCAGGGAAAATGCCTGGATATAACATGTTCAAGCGTTTGTCCAATACTGAACTGCTGTTTATATGGGCAATATTTGACCACTCGCCATACTTTTGAAAGAGCAATTTTTTGTGTTGGAACGTTTCCCTTTCTAACCGTCGTTGCTTATCAGATAATCAATATAATTTTCTACACTGTAAGTTGATTTCGGTGACACTAGCTTTGGTATTTTTGCAAAGCAAATACAGGTTATAAGAGGTTACGAATTTAGACTTAAATATTATATAAAAATTGTATTTGAGCGGTAAATTAACCAATTAAAAGAATTACATGTATTTATTTCGTTCGCTGAATAACACTAATACACATTGAGTTTACATGACTTCTGGTGTAAACATACTTACTGCCAATCAAATTCTCAAAGAACTTGTCGATGACGCTCTGAAGAAGAAAAAAACACAATAATGTTATGGAAATGCAAACAGAAAAGTCAGCCTTCATTCCAATGCCAGAACTCAAAAGTATATATGCAACATCTCTCATGTCTTTCATTTACCTCATCATTTTTGCTGTTTGCTAAATATTTTGTTTTTATATAAACGGCTGTCTTAAGCCAGAGGTTTATTTTGACAATTAACACGAAACCTGCTACTGTTTTATTAAGGCCAACTAGTCCCTGTGTAATACCTTGCGCGCAGCAAGTTCAAGCACTTCCCCTGCTTCTCCGCAGCACATCTTGTCATTGTCCGCCGTCACCAGTCTTGCTACCACCCCGAATGTCCCGGTGGCAATCTCTCGTCGTGTGATAAGGTCATCACACGCGCTGCAGACTCTGGTTTCTGTGACCAGGATGGTTCGTTTACATCTCCACGCCACAGTGACACACAGAAAGACGATGGTTTGTACAATCAAACTTATCAACGAGATTCGGACAATCATCGTTTCTCTAAAGTACTGCATGATGGCTTCTCCTCAATATATCTGCCAAAAATATATTGAAAAGCATCTAATTTTAATAACATGACGGATGAAAGTATCATGTAACAGAAATACCAATAAAATTTTAGATACATGACAGGGTTCAGCCAACATACTACATATCGCACACCGTTGATGACGAACCACAATAATTATCAGGCGGCCGAATCTACAATTAAGATATACTCGATTGATGTACTGTATAATATAGGCTGTGTTCATAATTCACAGAATATGCTGGTCACTGTGTATAGTAAGTCGCATAATACACTGGTCATCGTGGATGATACAACACTGAATATACTGGTCACTATGTTTAAAAAAAAACACTGCATATACTGATCGCTGTGGTTTATAAAACACCGAATACACGAAAGTGGATGACAGAACACTGAATATGCTGGTCACTGTGGGTGATAAAATACTGAATATACTGGTCAGTGTGGATGATAAAACACAGAATTTGCTGGTCAGTGCGGTTGAAAAAAAACCGGAATATATTGACCACTGTAGTTGAGAAAATACAGAATGTAATGGTTACTGAAAGTGTCAGAACACAGATATCTACTGGTCAGGTTGGGCGATAACACTCAAAGTATAATGAATATTAAACTGTACTTCTAACAACAAAAAATAACGTAAAGAATTATTATGGGTTTTGTATTTGCTTTGAAAACGGTTTTTTTGTGTAGTGACTACCTCTATCTAAGTACATGTGTACACGTATTAGATTGTCACAATATCCAACGTAAATATCCCGCACAGTATGATTTAACGGAAGTGGCTGATCTGTACGTCGGTGATTAGTTGTATAATAAAGGTAATAAGTTATAAAATAGTATTTTATTGTGAATATATCTACTCTCAAAAACGTATAATACAACGCAAATATATCATTTTACACACTTTGATCACTGTAATTTTGCCATATCCGCCAATCATAACCGGGTTTATTTGTTCACAAACCCTGATATTTACAGTATATGTATATGTTTGTGTTGCCATGTTAGACGAATCTCTGTTTGAACCATAGCTTGTCATTAAAAAGAGGTTAATTAACTGGTTTTCGATGAGAAATTAGCATTTTTCTTTGTCCACTAGAGGCAAGGCAACTATATGCTTACTTGAAGTTGTAAGCAATAGTTAGTTGCAAACACCAATTAAATTTCTGTACGCTGAGTTTCGAATGTAAACTGTTTATAGTTGACATTTTAATTAATCAAATAATATACATCAATTATTTGTCCGATGTACAGTTATTGTACATTAGAAACAGCATGCCTTTCTATCATGTACGTGTGTCTGTCAAACGGTATTTTATGCTGTACATGTAATTTCGCATATGGGATATTTTACATTAATAAAAAAGCGATATGCACTTAAATAGCTTCCTAAAACAAATACCTTTACTGAGTTACATATCCGTGTGTTTGCTTCATCAAATATATCGCCGTGATTAGAAGGGCAAATTAAATGAAGTAAGCGGTGGTATTCGGGGGACACTAGCTTATGCATATTAAGAAAAATGTGTTCGAGGTGCGCATTTAAATCTAAAAAATGTATGGTAAACTGATATTGCACTTCACCTGGCCTGTCATAATTCTGTTATTGTGATTGGTCGTGCGCATGTACATCATTGAAACATGTGAATAGCAGATACCCATCAATGGTAATGCTTGCTACAGAACCTGAGAAATAGCCAAAACAAGCCAGCAACAGCGTACGTTAACTTGCTACAGAATCTGAGAAATAGCCAATACAAGCCAGCAACAGCGTACGTTAACTTGCTACAGAATCTGAGAAATAGCCAATACAAGCCAGCAACAGCGTACGTTAACTTGCTACAGAATCTGAGAAATAGCCAATACAAGCCAGCAACAGCGTACGTTAACTTGCTACAGAATCTGAGAAATAGCCAATACAAGCCAGCAACAGCGTACGTTAACTTGCTACAGAATCTGAGAAATAGCCAATACAAGCCAGCAACAGCGTACGTTAACTTGCTACAGAATCTGAGAAATAGCCAATACAAGCCAGCAACAGCGTACGTTAACTTGCTACAGAATCTGAGATAGCCAATACAAGCCAGCAACAGCGTACGTTAACTTGCTACAGAATCTGAGAAATAGCCAATACAAGCCAGCAACAGCGTACGTTAACTTGCTACATAATCTGAGAAATAGCCAATACAAGCCAGCAACAGCGTACGTTAACTTAAGACCATGATCTTAATGATTAAGTGTTTCACTTGATAGGTGAATCCAGCTATTTCATTTGAACAAATACTAGGTTATATTCCTTTTAGCTCACCTGAGCACAACGTGCTCATGGTGAGCTTTTGTGATCGCCTTTTGTCCGTCGTGCATCGTGAACATTTACCTTGTGAACACTCTAGAGGCCGCATTTATTGGCCAATCTTCATGAAACTTGGTCAGAACATTTGCCCCAATGATATCTCGGGGGAGTTTGAAACTGGGTCATGTGGGGTCAAAAACTAGGTCACTAGGTCAAATTGAAGAAAAAGCTTGTGAACACTCTAGAAGTTACATCATTTGCCCAATCAACATGAAACTTGCTCAGAACCTTTGTTCTAATGATATCTTGGTCGAGTTCGAAAATAGTTCCGATCCGTTGAAAACCATGGCCTCCAGGGAGTGTGGCAGTTTTCCTTATTTGGCTATAGAAAAAGCTTGTGAACACTCTAGAAGTCACATTGTTGCCTAGTCAACATCAAACTTGCTCTGAACATTTGTTCTTATGATATCTCGGTCGAGTTCGAACATGGTTCCGGTCCGTTGAAAAACATGGCCGCAAGGGGTGGGGCCAGTTTTCTTTATATGGCTATAGGAAAAGCTTGTGAACACTAGTAGTCACATTTTTTGCCCAATCAAAATGAAACTTGGTCAGAACATTTGTTCCAATGATATCTCGGCCGAGTTCAAATCTGGGTCATGTGGGGTCAAAAACTAGGTCACTAGGTCAAATTGAAGAAAAAGCTCGTTAACACTCTAGAAGTCACACGTTTTGCCCAATCTTCATGAAACTTGGTCAGAACATTTGTCTTAATGATATCTTGGCCGAGTTCGAATCTGGGTCATGTGGGGTCAAAAACTAGGTCACTTGGTCAAATTGGAGAAAAAGCTTGTTAACAATCTAGAAGTCACAAAGTTTGATAATCAGCCAAATTGCCCCCAGGAATTGAGGAGTTATGTCTCTTGAATTATCTTTAAATAAATAGGCCTTTTTAGCCGTGTCCGTTCTATAAGTCCAATAGTTCATAGCCGATCAACTTGGTAAAAATCTTTCGGAGCTTATTATCTCGGATTAATTCGATGATCAACCAAATCGTCCAAGTAACTGTGGAGTTATAGCCCTTCATTATGTAAAATTAGCCTTTTTAAGTATTTTAACCTAGAGGGGGCATAACTGTTTTACAAACAGCTCTTGTTGTGTTTTTTTTTCTTTTTCTAATACATTTTGTAGTAATCGCATTTGGAATATTACGTTTAGATGCAATCCGAAATATTCCTGAAAGCAAATATATTCAACAAAGGGTTTAAAGGTTTACTCTATGTATAAACATTTGCATGTCATTGAAATAGAAAAAAACAACAGTTTAAATGTAAGTTTCAACATTCGAAATTAACTAACCGCTAACAGATCAGCAACTTTCGTTTAAGCTTCCTGTTACATTATACACTGTAACTTTTGTGTGTGAAGTACTCGTATATTTGATATGAATGTATTTTAGTGATAAATATTGGCCTTGATATATCAATGTTATACTGCATCATTACAATCATGCTAGTGATAAAGCATCTTAAATCACCGGTCACTGTGTCTGATAAAAAGTTGATAGATAACATGGATTCTAAAAATAAACCCAGCACACATTGCCCTAATTTGTTTCATGTCGAAACTTGTGGTCTTTAAACAATATGCATGTAATACGTGTAATAATAAGGCAGTATGCTTAGCTTTAAACACAAACACTTCCGTTTAAATGATGTATTTTAATATAATATGTTAACACTTGCATTGTTATTTGAATGATATCATGTTAAACCTAGAAATCAAAAAAAAAAAGTCACCGATTTCAATATTATTGTATACTTTATTTTATATAACTTATTTACGTTAGCTTTCTATCTGTTAGATCTATACAATGATACAACGGTTACTATTATCATATATCGAAACTCAAATGTCTTGAAAATTGGCTTCACTACTTTAAATTGTAGAATTTAAGGCCTTTGTTGATAGTTACCTTGTTAATAACCGTTTTCCATAGGTGTCGGTGTCCAAATATAAACGTCGTGTAATTTCCGCATGTGATCACGCAATATATTTCGAAACCGAAAGTAAATGTTTTATGAAAGCAAAACTTACGAGTAAATCGACATCAAAATTACAACACATTAATTAAAAAAAATAATATTTACTATATATATTCTTTAAAAAAAATCTAAATCTTTCGAAACTATTATACTTATTATACTTTTGAAAAATTTAAAAAAAATCACTGAGAGTAATGTGTTGTTTTTTCTACATTTTAATAGTTATATTTTGCCTTTCCGCAATTTACTAGTACTATGCTGTTTTGGGTTCCTTCACAATGACAGTTGCACATCTATATGCTAAGCAAGAGAACTAGTATATATGGACTTGAAACTAGCATATTAGTTGCGGCACCACCATTGTTAGGGAATGTGTATTATCATGAATCCTGTTAGTGAGCAAGGATTAAAGCGTATTCATTAAACCCAGTTGCACTCACTTATTTTATTTTATTCAAAGGGTTAAGCTAGGAAAATCGCTAGTAAGCCATATAAGCATAAATGTATACTCTGAATCCTTAACATGTTTTCATGTGAATCGTTTACTACAGTGGTACAAATAGTAACACGGAAAATGGGTTCTGTGATATTTAATACATGCATGTTTTTGGTACAGTTTGTTTTTTTATTGTCGAAAACTAAAGCAACGTATAGTTTCATAAGCCCAAATTGGAGTTTGGATTTCTATGAACGTCATATGACGTAATACATGTAGTTCAAAATTTTAGACAACCAGAATAGCTGGAGGAAACTTATATGTATACTAAAGTATATATATTCAGTACATTTAAAACGCAAAGATATTTAAACACCAATCAAACATTTATTTTAAAATGTTAATATCTGGTTTTTACTTCTAATAAAATGGTTAGGGCTAGAAGTCTGTGTGCTAATGCTTTTGAGAACTTAAGTAAAAATGCTTAACGGCAGACTGTGCAGTTGCATCGTACACTGCCTGGGAAATTTTGAATATTGTATCATGTTAGCATCGTGCGTAGCATAAATCTGGTACTATATTTTATGCACTTAACAACACGTCAAATTCAATAAAAAAAACACGACCGGAAATGTTTTCATGATTGTTAAGCAAAAGATAATTAAAATTGTACAATCATATAATGTTTAATTAAAGAAACATGGTAACTGTTTAACTGTATTATGCATTTACCCGTTAGTAATACAGAAATAGTCAAGTCAGTCTACTTCGAAAAAATACATAACAAATAAATAATTGCAGCACAATGTGTTTCATTATTTTTTAACAAAATAATTATATGCATTTTTCGTAGTAAAAAAAACTCCACCCCCTTTCCTCAGTCTCATTAAAATCATAAATGACTTCACATTAGAGGTCACCTTTAGATAACCATTTCCAGAAACAAACAAATCGTAGCCTTGTGATGTGGTACGTATTATTACTTTATAAATATACCCCAAAACTTACGCGCAAAATTCACGTGCTGTAAAACTAATATATTTGTAAGTCACGTAAATATTAACTATTATGGCTCTGTTCGCGAGGATCTTTCAACATGCAGCAGTTTTGAAAACCCGTCGACAAAGTATGGTGCGTAGCAAGTTTTTAGCTCACCTGAGCACAAAGTGCTCATGGTGAGCTTTTGTGATCGCCCGTCGTCCGTGCTTGAGTGCGTGCGTCCGTCGTCAATTTTCATTGAAACGACATCTCCTCCGAAACCACTTGGCAGATTTTTATCAAACTTCACAGGAATGATCATTGGGTGACCCTCTTTCAAAGTTGTTACGGTCCGCTGCATTTGTAGGTCACTAGAGCTAAAAACAGATTTAAAAAGTGTAAACTTTAAAAATCTTCTTCTCTGAAACCGCAAGGCCCAGAGGTTTCATATTTGGTTTGTAACATCGTATAGTGGTCTTCTACAAATATTGTTCAAATTATGCCCCTGGGGTCAAAACTGGTCACGCCCCGGGTGTCACATGGTTTATATACACTTAAATAGCAAAAGGACTTTAAAAACCTTCTCTGAAACAGCAAGGCCCACATATTTCCTGTATTTGGTACGTAACACTGCATAGTGGTCCTCTCCAAAGATTGTTCAAATTATGCCCCTGGGGTCAAATCTGGCTACATCTCGAGGGGTCACATGGTTTATATAGAATTAAATAGCAGAACGACTTTTAAAATCTTTACCTGAAACCGCAAGGTTTGTTCAAGATTGTTCAAATTATGCCCCTGGGATACAAGTAAGCCACACCTCGGGGATGCAAATACAAATTGGGTTACAAGGTCTCAGGTGAGCGCCCTATGGCTCTCTTTTTTTTATTTGGATGCAGAACGGTTACGTGTTTATGCTTTGGAAGGTGAAGAGGTTTAGACAGAGCGTCAGAGATTGATTTTATTGAGATTCCCTTTTCTATTTTCAGTAACGTCATATCCAAACACTTATGTTAACAAAATACGGAAAAACAACAATATGAGGTATGTTTTGTGTGTCCAATATGTTTCACTTTTACACAGTATACAAAACTACTTGTAAATGGTTCTATTACTACATGTATATGCAGCATATATTTATAAACCATTGTATTCATGTCATATTACACGTCACGATAAATCTATTGAACTCAGTTACGTGTATACAAAAAAGAAATCTGTTGAACGGAGATAAATTATGAACAAAAACTGTAAAACATGAAATTAAGTATATGACGATGAGTAAAAGAAACAAAAGAAACTACTAGTTGTACCCTTCTCACTAATAAGCACCAGTTGCAAGCACAGTGATGTATCGCTATAAACATGTCACTTTTACTTTTTCTACAGGTTACACGCCACCAAAGGGTGACTAGAAAAATATAACAATTACTGGAATGTCCGACATGTTGGTAAGTTTGACGGACAAAATGGCGGATGAAACACATGCTTATCAGTTCTGCGATCTGATTGGCTAATCGACCTGTCAATCATCGGTCCGTCGTAACGTCAATTGATACCATAAATGTGCCCATGTACCGGACATTTTCGATGTTTTATCGCGATTAAAAAAACGTAGCCTAGTTTCTGCAACCGGTGTTCAGGTAGATTTTTCAACAAGTATTACTCATACACACCCGTTTCGGTTCATGGATCAGCATACAGAGTTGAAACTTTGTTGATTTACTGCAAATGTATTACTGTTCAAACACCAGTTAATAAAAATCAGAATGGGAGGGTTGTAATTGTTTTCAGAATCATTAATCTTAACGTGGCCCGGACCTACCAGTGATTCGGAATTCCTTCAATGACTGTATTTGCAAATTACAAAATGAATATGAAACAATAAAGAAAATACGAAATAAAGTCCAATGTAATCGATTTAAACACACCTCTGTCAATCTAAGTATTTCTTTGAATACCTTTTTTTAAAGCGGTTAAAAGGTACGGAGCGGACACGCTTTGTGGTGGACAGACACCCGGACAGACAGCTTGTATACATACTCACTAAGACTAAACTTCATGGGGGGTGTCGTTTGTAACTGATTCGCGGAGGCGAGGCTTACAATCTAATTTCGACAAAAATAGCCAGGATTTATCAACAAAAGTAGCATACAGTTTAATATCTCCGGTTTAACACATTCCATATCATTCTAAAAATAGCGCAAATTATAGCCGGTGTACAGCTGCCTCAATAAGCTTCCATAGAATCATAAGCTGGCGAAATGGGGAATTCATATTTATAAACTTACTGTGCATGTTAACTTGAATTTGAATTGCGATTATGGTTTTATTAGGGATGGCAACGAATACCAAAAATTAAAATCGAATATTCGATTGATGAAGTAATCGAATATTTGATTATCTGAGGCAGAACTGGTACACTGATGGAAACGTATTACTAAAATAACTTAATTGTGTGGTTTATAGCCACCACCAAAGCACGATGAGAAAAATGCGGCAGATACGAGTACACGGACTTTAATCTACATATTGGAGATATATTGCGATTTTGCAATTTCATTTAATGGACAATACATCAAACCATTCATTTAGCACATGCAAATCTTTGCAGACAACTTCGCGGTATGTTTCCATGACACAACTAGGAAGACGGCATGTTTTTTTAGAGCACATGTGCACACGTAGGTAATAACACCATATAGCACCTCCAACACGCTTTAATCTCCTACTGCCGTATAAATGAACTTGTGAACTGAGAAATCAGCTTACCGAAATACTTGAACCTAGCTCGGACGCCGACGCCTATGCCGGAGCGAGTAGAATAGCTTTCCTTTTCTTCGAAAACTGCTTATACTTAAAGAAAATAAGCTATAATGCATAAACGTGACAGTGTGCTTCCTGAAGATTATATCTGAAGACATATTATTAGTTATTAGTAAATTTAAAATCGTTTTGACACCAAAATTACCTTCTGGGTCACATGTTCGAAGAATATTGTCCACACCGCGAGTCCGCACACTCAGCCCGTTTGCCAAACATCGCTGCCTCAGTATGTTGACCACCCGACTGTTCGAGTTCGTTGATAATGAAATCTATCACTGTCTAAATATGACTATAGTATTTCCTCTTCATATCTAACGAGCGCAAGACGTATCGATATCAACAAGCCATGTATGTTCAACATAACAAAACTAATTTGGCGATAGGAAAGTCCTTCTCGAAAATAGTTTACAACATCATTTCTGTCGGCCATGATTATCATAAAAACAAATTTTGATTGGTTCTCTAACTGGAACGAGTTAACTGTGTCGAGGGAACGAAATATAACTCGTTCCATCGAATAAGTATCTCGTTCCCTTGAGTTAGTAGCTCGTTCTCTCGAGTTAGTATCTCGTTCCCTCGACTTAATATCTCGTGGGAACGAGATAAAAATAGAGTAGTGCATGTCACCTCTGTGCCACCGTAGATAAAGAGACGGGACTAGCAATAACAACAAACTGATGCCTTCATAACAATAGGGTGATAGGTAGATTTTGACACATATCCTGTGTACTAGAAAAGCTATAGGGTGCCAGAAAAACGCTATAATCTTTAGGAACTGACGTCTACAATCACTGTATTAAATATGGTTATTAAAATTAAATTAATAAACAGGTAAGCATTCGAATACCTAAATATTATTCGAATAGTTTTCATTATTCGAATATTCGTTGCCATCCCTAGTTTTTATTAAGAATTATTTAGAATTGCACATTTACAACTTCTCCAGTAGATGCTTTTCAGTATGTTAAAATATCTTTCTATAAATGAATGTGGTGAAAGAAGTCTCGGAATACCTCGAAATGTTATTTATGTACGTTACTTTTACTTCATGTGCGTAAAATGAACACATTATTTGCAATATTAATTATACACAAAAACCATTGATACATCATATTCCTACCGAATATAATTTTTAAACGCCATAGTCTAATCAAATTGTATGTTTGTGTTATCAAAAATAAAGTCTTCATTATTTCAAATACGCTGGATGTTCCCTCAATATTGCTGTTAATCAGGATACTCCGTATAAATGATTTTTATTTGACTGCTTCATGTGTATGTATAAGATAACTTCTAAGATGCACATAACTTAAGAATAACAACACTCGTCTGATATATAGTAAGTTTCATTTATTTCCGCAATTATTTTCTTTCATAGTTAATTTGTTAAATTTGCCTTACACATTTATATAACAATCATTTTGGTTATTTATGATCAGTTTATTCACGGTACAGGTATGAATAATGATTGAATTATTCTCAAATTAATTTGGGGGGGGGGGGGGGGTGTCCGAGAAGTTTTCATATGGTGTCCGAAAAAACTGGGGTTAGAGAAGTCTCCTTATATAGGTGGGGACAAATATCTGGGGTCCTCTTTTGTATTATATTTACAGTAAAATGATATCTGATATGGTAATTTCAACGCCGATTGTCTTTTTATGCCCCCAGCATCTTGATGCGGGAGGCATATAGTGATCGTCCTGTCCGTCCGTAACAAGGTTAAGTAGATTTTACCGTTTCGTCTCGCACCAACACCGCTTACTACAACACGTGTGATACTTACTCAGTTTTTGCTTATGACCATTCCCTATCCACCAATATCACCCAACCTCACTTTGACCTTGACCTAACTTGTACTTAGAATAATTCAAAAGGGCCATTTCTTGGTTAACTAGATTTTACCGTTTCGTCTAGCACCAACACTGCTTACTACAACACTTGGATATTTGCACAGTTGTTACTTTTGACCATTTCCAATCCACCCATATCACCCAACCTCACTTTGACCTTGACCTAATTTGTACTATGAAATGGGCTACCCAGCACCAACTGGGAGCATGTGTGTTTATCAAACACAGAATCTTGTTTTAAATACATTTCTGGTTACATAACAATTCTATTAAACATTTTACATAGTTGCATGTAAACCAAAGCATATGGCTCACTCACATTTTGCTGAGAAAAATATAGTGCTTCCGAACTAAAGAAGATCTTGATTGCACTTTGGGACTGCCAGGTTTATAATAAACCGATAAAACCTGGCCAAGTTAATTGTTATTTTGGTCCATGTAAACTGACAAGTAACTGTTTACTTTCGAAACTCCACTCGTGAAGGTTTTTTTTTTAATACAATGATTCGTGTTAAATGTCGTGTTGGCACACGTTCTTGGAAATGAAATGACTGTAATGAATGCATAGGAACTGCATGGGATATGCAGGAACTGCAGCGAATATGCATAGGAACTGTAATAAATGTATAGGCACTGTAATGTATCTATAAGAACTGTGATGTACATGTATGGGAACTGAAATGGATCTACAGGCACTTAATGACTGTATAGGAACTGTAATGGAGGTATAGGAACTGTACATAATAGATGTATAGGAACTATAACTGTTATGAATGTATAGGGGCTGGAAGTATAATAGATGAAGAGGAAATGTAAGAGATGTATAGGAACTGTAATGGGTGTATAGGGACTGTACTGATTGAATAAGAACTGTAATGGATGTATAGGAACTATAATGGATGAATGGGAACTTAATGGGTGTATAGGGACAGTAATGATTGAATAGGAACTGTAATGGATGTATAGGAACTATAATGGATGAATGGGAACTTAATGGGTGTATAGGGACTGTACTGATTGAATAGGAACTGTAATGGATGTATAGGAACTATAATGAATGAATGGGAACTTAATGGGTGTATAGGGACTGTACTGATTGAATAGGAACTGTAATGGATGTATAGGAACTATAATGGATGAATGGGAACTTAATGGGTGTATAGGGACAGTAATGATTGAATAGGAACTGTAATGGATGTATAGGAACTATAATGGATGAATGGGAACTTAATGGGTGTATAGGGGCAGTAATGATTGAATAGGAACTGTAATGGATGTATAGGAACTATAATGAATGAATGGGAACTTAATGGGTGGATAGGGACAGTAATGATTGAATAGGAACTGTAATGGATGTATAGGAACTATAATGAATGAATGGGAACTTAATGGGTGTATAGGGACTGTACTGATTGAATAGGAACTGTAATGGATGTATAGGAACTATAATGAATGAATGGGAACTTAATGGGTGTATAGGGACAGTAATGATTGAATAGGAACTGTAATGGATGTATAGGAACTATAATGGATGAATGGGAACTTAATGGGTGTATAGGGACAGTAATGATTGAATAGGAACTGTAATGGATGTATAGGAACTATAATGGATGAATGGGAACTTAATGGGTGTATAGGGACTGTACTGATTGAATAGGAACTGTAATGGATGTATAGGAACTATAATGAATGAATGGGAACTTAATGGGTGTATAGGGACAGTAATGATTGAATAGGAACTGTAATGGATGTATAGGAACTATAATGGATGAATGGGAACTTAATGGGTGTATAGGGACTGTACTGATTGAATAGGAACTGTAATGGATGTATAGGAACTATAATGAATGAATGGGAACTTAATGGGTGGATAGGGACAGTAATGATTGAATAGGAACTGTAATGGATGTATAGGAACTATAATGGATGAATGGGAACTTAATGGGTGTATAGGGACTGTACTGATTGAATAGGAACTGTAATGGATGTATAGGAACTATAATGGATGAATGGGAACTTAATGGGTGTATAGGGACAGTAATGATTGAATAGGAACTGTAATGGATGTATAGGAACTATAATGGATGAATGGGAACTTAATGGGTGTATAGGGACAGTAATGATTGAATAGGAACTGTAATGGATGTATAGGAACTATAATGAATGAATGGGAACTTAATGGGTGTATAGGGACAGTAATGATTGAATAGGAACTGTAATGGATGTATAGGAACAATAATGAATGAATGGGAACTTAATGGGTGGATAGGGGCAGTAATGATTGAATAGGAACTGTAATGGATGTATAGGAACTATAATGAATGAATGGGAACTTAATGGGTGTATAGGGACTGTACTGATTGAATAGGAACTGTAATGGATGTATAGGAACTATAATGAATGAATGGGAACTTAATGGGTGGATAGGGACAGTAATGATTGAATAGGAACTGTAATGGATGTATAGGAACTATAATGAATGAATGGGAACTTAATGGGTGGATAGGGACTGTACTGATTGAATAGGAACTGTAATGGATGTATAGGAACTATAATGGATGAATGGGAACTTAATGGGTGTATAGGGACAGTAATGATTGAATAGGAACTGTAATGGATGTATAGGAACTATAATGAATGAATGGGAACTGTAATGGGTGTATAGGGACAGTAATGGGTGTATAGGGACTGTACTGATTGAATAAGAACTGTAATGGATGTATAGGAACTATAATGAATGAATGGGAACTTAATGGGTGGATAGGGACTGTAATGATTGAATAGGAACTGTAATGGATGTATAGGAACTATAATGAATGAATGGGAACTTAATGGGTGTATAGGGACTGTACTGATTGAATAGGAACTGTAATGGATGTATAGGAACTATAATGGATGAATGGGAACTTAATGGGTGGATAGGGACAGTAATGATTGAATAGGAACTGTAATGGATGTATAGGAACTATAATGGATGAATGGGAACTTAATGGGTGGATAGGGACAGTAATGATTGAATAGGAACTGTAATGGATGTATAGGAACTATAATGAATGAATGGGAACTTAATGGGTGTATAGGGACTGTACTGATTGAATAGGAACTGTAATGGATGTATAGGAACTATAATGGATGAATGGGAACTTAATGGGTGTATAGGGACAGTAATGATTGAATAGGAACTGTAATGGATGTATAGGAACTATAATGGATGAATGGGAACTTAATGGGTGGATAGGGACTGTACTGATTGAATAGGAACTGTAATGGATGTATAGGAACTATAATGAATGAATGGGAACTTAATGGGTGTATAGGGACAGTAATGATTGAATAGGAACTGTAATGGATGTATAGGAACTATAATGAATGAATGGGAACTTAATGGGTGTATAGGGACTGTACTGATTGAATAGGAACTGTAATGGATGTATAGGAACTATAATGAATGAATGGGAACTTAATGGGTGGATAGGGACAGTAATGACTGAATAGGAACTGTAATGGATGTATAGGAACTATAATGAATGAATGGGAACTTAATGGGTGGATAGGGACAGTAATGATTGAATAGGAACTGTAATGGATGTATAGGAACTATAATGGATGAATGGGAACTTAATGGGTGTATAGGGACAGTAATGATTGAATAGGAACTGTAATGGATGTATAGGAACTATAATGAATGAATGGGAACTTAATGGGTGTATAGGGACTGTACTGATTGAATAGGAACTGTAATGGATGTATAGGAACTATAATGAATGAATGGGAACTTAATGGGTGGATAGGGACAGTAATGATTGAATAGGAACTGTAATGGATGTATAGGAACTATAATGAATGAATGGGAACTTAATGGGTGTATAGGGGCAGTAATGATTGAATAGGAACTGTAATGGATGTATAGGAACTATAATGAATGAATGGGAACTTAATGGGTGGATAGGGACAGTAATGATTGAATAGGAACTGTAATGGATGTATAGGAACTATAATGGATGAATGGGAACTTAATGGGTGGATAGGGACAGTAATGATTGAATAGGAACTGTAATGGATGTATAGGAACTATAATGAATGAATGGGAACTTAATGGGTGTATAGGGACAGTAATGATTGAATAGGAACTGTAATGGATGTATAGGAACTATAATGGATGAATGGGAACTTAATGGGTGGATAGGGACAGTAATGATTGAATAGGAACTGTAATGGATGTATAGGAACTATAATGAATGAATGGGAACTTAATGGGTGTATAGGGACAGTAATGATTGAATAGGAACTGTAATGGATGTATAGGAACTATAATGGATGAATGGGAACTTAATGGGTGGATAGGGACAGTAATGATTGAATAGGAACTGTAATGGATGTATAGGAACTATAATGGATGAATGGGAACTTAATGGGTGGATAGGGACAGTAATGATTGAATAGGAACTGTAATGGATGTATAGGAACTATAATGAATGAATGGGAACTTAATGGGTGGATAGGGACAGTAATGATTGAATAGGAACTGTAATGGATGTATAGGAACTATAATGGATGAATGGGAACTTAATGGGTGGATAGGGACAGTAATGACTGAATAGGAACTGTAATGGATGTATAGGAACTATAATGGATGAATGGGAACTTAATGGGTGGATAGGGACAGTAATGATTGAATAGGAACTGTAATGGATGTATAGGAACTATAATGAATGAATGGGAACTTAATGGGTGGATATGGACAGTAATGATTGAATAGGAACTGTAATGGATGTATAGGAACTATAATGGATGAATGGGAACTTAATGGGTGGATATGGACAGTAATGATTGAATAGGAACTGTAATGGATGTATAGGAACTATAATGGATGAATGGGAACTTAATGGGTGGATAGGGACAGTAATGATTGAATAGGAACTGTAATGGATGTATAGGAACTATAATGAATGAATGGGAACTTAATGGGTGGATAGGGGCAGTAATGATTGAATAGGAACTGTAATGGATGTATAGGAACTATAATGGATGAATGGGAACTTAATGGGTGGATAGGGACAGTAATGATTGAATAGGAACTGTAATGGATGTATAGGAACTATAATGAATGAATGGGAACTTAATGGGTGGATATGGACAGTAATGATTGAATAGGAACTGTAATGGATGTATAGGAACTATAATGGATGAATGGGAACTTAATGGGTGGATATGGACAGTAATGATTGAATAGGAACTGTAATGGATGTATAGGAACTATAATGGATGAATGGGAACTTAATGGGTGGATAGGGACAGTAATGATTGAATAGGAACTGTAATGGATGTATAGGAACTATAATGAATGAATGGGAACTTAATGGGTGGATAGGGACAGTAATGATTGAATAGGAACTGTAATGGATGTATAGGAACTATAATGGATGAATGGGAACTTAATGGGTGGATATGGACAGTAATGATTGAATAGGAACTGTAATGGATGTATAGGAACTATAATGAATGAATGGGAACTTAATGGGTGGATAGGGGCAGTAATGATTGAATAGGAACTGTAATGGATGTATAGGAACTATAATGGATGAATGGGAACTTAATGGGTGGATAGGGACAGTAATGATTGAATAGGAACTGTAATGGATGTATAGGAACTATAATGAATGAATGGGAACTTAATGGGTGGATAGGGACAGTAATGATTGAATAGGAACTGTAATGGATGTATAGGAACTATAATGGATGAATGGGAACTTAATGGGTGGATAGGGACAGTAATGATTGAATAGGAACTGTAATGGATGTATAGGAACTATAATGAATGAATGGGAACTTAATGGGTGGATAGGGGCAGTAATGATTGAATAGGAACTGTAATGGATGTATAGGAACTATAATGAATGAATGGGAACTTAATGGGTGGATAGGGGCAGTAATGATTGAATAGGAACTGTAATGGATGTATAGGAACTATAATGAATGAATGGGAACTTAATGGGTGGATAGGGACAGTAATGATTGAATAGGAACTGTAATGGATGTATAGGAACTATAATGAATGAATGGGAACTTAATGGGTGGATAGGGGCAGTAATGATTGAATAGGAACTGTAATGGATGTATAGGAACTATAATGAATGAATGGGAACTTAATGGGTGGATAGGGACAGTAATGATTGAATAGGAACTGTAATGGATGTATAGGAACTATAATGAATGAATGGGAACTTAATGGGTGGATAGGGACAGTAATGACTGAATAGGAACTGTAATGGATGTATAGGAACTATAATGAATGAATGGGAACTTAATGGGTGGATAGGGGCAGTAATGATTGAATAGGAACTGTAATGGATGTATAGGAAATGTAACGAATGTATAGGGACTGTAATAAATTAATAGGAACTGTACTGAATGTACAGAAACTGTAAGAGATGTAGAGGAACTGTCAGAGTAATGAATGTAAAGGAAGTGTAATGAATGTATAGGAATTGTAAGAGATGTATAGGAACTGTACTGAAATTATAGGAACTGTAAGGGATGTATAGGAACTGTAAGGGATGTATAGGAACAGTAAGGGATGTATAGGAACTCATATGAATGTATAGGAACTGGAGTGTAATAGATGAAGAGGAACTGTAAGAGCTGTATAGGAATTGTAAATAATGTATAGGAAGTGTAATGGATGTTGAGGAACTGTAAGAGATATGGAAGAACTGTAGTGGGTGTAGAGGAATTTTAATTGATGAAGAAGAACTGTAAATGATACAGCGGAAAAATAATTGATTTACATGAACTGTAAAACTAATATAGAAGAACTATAATTGATTGTAACTAATTATATAAGAAATGCACCTCTTAGATTATAAGATATGTAATCGATGTAGAGAAAGAGGCACTGACATTGATGAACAGAAAATGTAAAAGGGGATTCATAATGGATATTATGAATATTATTAATCTTTAGAAGGAATAAGAAATTATATGCATACATATGGGATCTGGTGTATACACAAGTATGATATTCATATAATAATATATCTTTAAAATGGTTCATGTCTAATCCTAAGAGTAGATATAGAAGCCTACGTATAAGAACATTCACCACATTTTGATTTTGTTATTATTTTTCCAGGAAACAGTTGTATTTTAAAAGCGACCTTTTCAAATATTGGAAAATGACAATTTTCTAAATATTTGACTTGCATCAATTATACACAATCTGGGATATAATACACACATCTAGGATCTGGTACACACATCAAGGATCTGATACACACATCTAGAATCTGGTAAACACATCAAGGATCTGATACATCTAGAATCTGGTGAACACATCAAGGATCTGATACACATATCTAGGATCTGGTATACACATCTAGGATCTGACACATACATCTAGGATCTGGTAAACAAATCAAGGATCTAATACACACATATAGGATCTGATACACACGTCTGCAATCTAATACACACATCTTGGATCTGACACATATGGGATCCGATACACACATATGGGATATGATACACACATCTAGATCTGATACACACATCTGGGATCTAATACACACATCTATGATCTGGTGCACACACACATCAATCATACAAGATACGATGCGATCATTTTCAATCTGATAAAGGATTGATCTAATACAAACTCACTGATCTAATGAAAAAAAGCAGGATCTGATGTCCACATGCTAGATCTTGCCCATACTATGGATATGATAAAACACATTCTGGATTTCAGGCATCAATACATGGCTTTAGCTGAATCTGACATTGGATCTTAATATTTACACAAACCAAACATAAAGCATATATTACAGATCTTATACAGAGATCCTGCATCTTTCACTTTTCTGTGGGGTTGTTGTATGTAAGTGATAGTTATTTAGGAAACAGAATGGACTAAAGAACAATATTTGCTTTAAAACTGTATGCACATGTATATAAAAGGATATGTAACTTTACAATCAATGATTTATGAATATTTTGCATTCTAAAAATGTGACAGCTTTCAAAAGAAGCATTTCTGTCAAAATAATTGCCACTTAGTGATACCGCAACAAATTTATGACAGTCCCTAATCATATGATTCGATATGGAATATAATACCAACAATTAGTGTACTAATTTGTGACACAATTTTGTTGAAGAGTCCATTTAAGATGGACATGATAGATGGTTCTTGATATGATACCTAGATATCATTATATACATTTATAAGGAAAAAACAGTTTTCTTTGGGTCTGAATAATTTGTATAGTGATTCACATCTCAAAATAATCATTCACAGATAAATAAAATGATAATCATTCACAGATAAATAAAATGAACAACTTTGTTTGTCTGTATAAATTTATTTAGATAATCTAGACACTAAAAATCCATATTTTTTATAAACATAGCAAATTTAACAAACATAATATCAGATAAAAATGTATCAATTAATTATACTAACAATCAGTACAGTTATAGAGAAAACAATAGTAATCATTATTGTGTTTCTGATTTTTTATAATAGGGTAAAAAAAAATGACTACAGTGGAAAATTAAATGAAAGACAAAGAGGAATGTCAATATCACAAGTTTTCAGTCATTTTTGATGATTAATTATTCACAGCAATATCCCTAGTATATTGAGACACAGTTTTTTAAACATATGGAGATCTATCCCTAGAAAAAAATATGTTGTAGTCTGCTTTATTCCTGGGTCACAATGGCATGTTACTTTACGGTTAAAAAGTTTGCAACTGCAATTATTTGAATACTTCTCACAAACCATTTTGGCAAGAAATTAATGGGGGGGGGGGGGGGGGGGGGCATGGCTTCAACACTTATCCAGCAGTATTTAGAATGGTGTGTAACCCCAAATTAAGAACTACCACTTCACTTGTCATAGCAATATTTATTTACTATGAACTACCGTGTATGTAGTTACATGGCACACATATACCGGTACTACAGATGGGTATTTATCAACCCATACAAAAACATGCATGTTTATATTATGGGTGCGGATCAGAGGTGTACTGTATCAAATACCTATGGACACCATGACATATAGATGGTAGATGGGCCACCATACCAAAAACATGAAGACCAAAGGATAGGGACTATAAGATATGGAGTTTATTGATGGGGATGTAGGGTTTGGTGCGGCAGATGTGTGATTTTAGGAATAATTCATTGGTGGGGATGTGGCGTTTGGTGCGGCAGAGGTGTGATTTTAGGAATACTTCAGAGGAGGAAAATACCCTACCCCTCATAGTATTCACCAAAATTCTTCACTTTTAAAGAGATCCAGAAAAGCTAACAACTATTTACAACGCACTCTTGGCATTGAAAAGGTGGAAATTAGCTGAAGGAGGAAGAATCACCCCTGTGCAGGGCATTTTTGAAATAGATGTCACATCAAAGACCACTCACTACACTAAGGCGGTTCACTAGCAATTTTTGCTCGTTCTACGCGAACGCAACAGTAGAGGCAAAATATAGTTTTGAAAAACTAGTCAATAACATACAACTAAAATCAAAGTATTTTATCAAGAAAACTTGACATGGTGTAAAAATATAAACACAAGGTAGTTTGATATAAGCTTTTGACATGAGTAGTCACTTTTATCAAATTAACCATTGTCCTGCACATGGACAATGAACTGATGAAAAGTATAACGTGGGTAGTGAACCAATAAGAAGTAGTTTAATTACCCAGACTAACATGCGCAAACGTACACAGATCAGTTTTGATCGGTGTGCACAATAAGTGTGCGGGGTTTTTAGAAATTAATGGCTGAAGGGGGTATCACATCTCACACAGACCGGTGAACCAGCACCAGCAACAGTTAGGCTCCAGCAGCACTCCAATCTGGCCAAATGGTGGCCACAAATGAAATGATACTACAGTAAAATTTGCTTAGGCTTTTTATACATTTTTTATGCAGAATAATATATGGGTGGGGTCCACATAGAGTGTGGCTGGAACTCAATTGGACCTGTTAGTAAGAATTATTGTTACTAAATGTGCACGGTCCAAATAGATGAACACACTCAAATGACAGGGGGTCTGGCACAAAACAAATGTAACAAAATAGATCAACACACAAATATATAAAATATTAAATTTGGTGAATTGTTGGCAAGCAGCTATAAATAGTTTTTATACTGATGTCAATATAATTACAAAGTTACAGGTTTGACAAAAACTTGATTTTGACCTGACGCTTATGCTAAGTTGCTTTTGGAACAAAAATTGTATCGCAGATATTGCCAAGGGTCTGCCAATGCATGTAAAACAACGAGTTGACTTTTAGAAGTTTGCCAGGTGCTTTTTGTCACTTGATTTTTGAAATAAACAATGTTACCAATATTGTATGTATACAAGACTTATTCACAGCTTTTTCACCTTGGTTTTTGACACATGATTTTGGAAATAAAATTGTAACACAGACATTGGCAAGCGTCCGTCAATGCACGTAGAACAACGTGTTGACTTCAGACATTGCCAAGCGTCCGTCAATGCACGTAGAACGACGTGTTGACTTTAAGGAGATGGGTCTTTGGGTCCCAGCACCAGGTGTCCTCGACGTGGGGCGTGTCGTAGAACGGGGGGTAGGAGAACATGACCTCCTGGTGGTCAGGCACGAGCACTTCCAGAACAAATGACTGAAATAGAAGATGACGCGGTTGTGTAATGGATCGTCAGCCTCGCAATCGGGAGGACCTGAGTTTGATACCTTCTCGGAATGTTGGAAGGATTTTTCTTACGAAAAGACATCAAGTACTGGTTCTACCCAAGGAATTGGACTCAAACGTGTCTTAACAAGCCTCAGGCTTTCGAGACAATCAGGCTAAACTTAGTAGGTGTAAACTTAACTTAAAAGTAAATTTAAAATGTCGAAAAAAAAGGTTAATACATTTTCACTCTTTCAATCCATTTAACCCTAAAAATCAGATGTTCAACCTAAAAACTGAAGCTATGTCAAAAGTATCAGGGTGTGTCTTCTAGTAAAACAAGGGACATAAATATGTTAGAATTCAACTCAAGCAACAACCAGTATTAAACACCCTAATGGGCAAATTCAGAGCAAGTCCACAATCACATGACAATTATTCCTTCTTTTAAAGAAACAATCTGAATCATTATCACTATCCGTGGTGTATAGCAATCAAAACACTGACAGCGTGTCGGCTAGAAAAGGAACTAAAAGCAAATTATGCACCTATCAATATTTCCCCCCCAAGGGGGGGGGAGCATCGGGCTGACCCAGGGGAATTTGAATTATTTTATTTACTGGGGTCTAATTCCCCACCCTAGAGCAAAGCATTTGTGTCAAAATCCCCACAGTGGGAGATGCTTGATTTATCAATATTACCATGATCTAAAATCCGATCAAAGGCAAAGTTTATATCCTGGGACCCAGAATCATTTGGCATGTCAAATTCCCGCCTGTCGAGAATCGCTTTTAGTCTAAAGTCCAATATATGACCGCAGCCTGGGGGAAAATATTGATAGGTGAGTGATTGTTATTCAATATATTCAAAGGTAATTATGTGATTGTTTAACATACAACTCCCTAGACCTCAGGCCTTTTTCTGTCTAGCTGCAATTGGTTCTTTTTATTAATTTGTATTCACTTATGAAGTCAATTGATCAAAATGTAATAATTTATTTCAAATGGATTTGTAATTCAATGTGTTTATTTGAAGTTTATTAAATTTATTTCTTACTAATTTTTACAATGAATCCAAGAAAATTGTTGTGAAATGTTGAAAAATTAATTAATTTTTTTTGGATTGGGCAATCAATATATATGGTAGTAACAGGCTGTTTTACCTTGTATAGTAGGAGCTGAGTATAGACGTGATTCCAAAGAAAATTTTCTTTAAAATCACACATTTTTCCCCAAAAAATTTAACTTCACATCTGGATTTTTGTTCTCCTTTACCAATTTTGTTGCCATAATGTCCCCAAAACCTATCCCCAGCCTCAGAATAAACCCTGATGTAATAGCAGAAATTAAGAAAATGCCCGAACATGTTCCTTTAACATATTCTGGGAGGAATGACCTGGGCCAGTATTCAACAACTCATTCAGAGACTTAAGAATACAAAAATAGAATTAGACTCAGACTTTTCCGCCTACAGTGGATTTATGTTTAGAAGAGACTTCATTGAAACAGAAAATACCATAAAAGCGGAAAGTGCCGTCCTGGATAAGCCTGTGCCGACTGCACAGGCTAATCCGGGAGGACACTTTACGCACATGCACTAAGACTGGTTTTCCCACGACGCGCATCATATGTTTGTTTGCAAAGATGCTGGGTACCAATGTCGCATATGTCATTAATAAATCTTTCTAAAATTAAGAATGCTAAAATTTGTGTATGTGATTACCAAGTCAGATTTAAATTAACAGCATTCTAAGAATGAAACAGTTTCAAGAATATTCATAAGTCTCAAGTCTTAAGTGCAAGAATGGGTCGGTGAATATGGGACCTGGGGTCGTATTCCAGAAACACCTTAAGTAAAATCTTATCCTTAGCCTTAAAATCATCATTTTTCTTCTATGTATACATGAAATTCTGCTAAATTGTTCACTAATTATCAACTTATTATTAACTAATATTTACTTAATTGGAGTCATTAATTTAGGTGAAGCTTTAAAAATTATTACCTTACAGAAATTGGAACTTAAGTGCAAATCTTTTTAGATCAACTTAAGATGTTTCTGGAATATGGCCCCTGATCAACATCAAAATACCTGTCTGGCTCTCCACAGAATGTCTAGCTGCAGAACGAAGAGTCCAAACATGAGGGCCATGCACAGCATGGACAGGAATCGTAGAATACACTCATTGCGAGAGAATCTGGGAAATAAAACAAATAAATGGTCAACCATTGTGAATATGTATTTAATGACATTCTGTACATGCAAATGATGGAATTGTGGAATTGATGCGAAAGATAAATTCATACAAAATAGTTCAATTATCAGAGCTATTTTTCCTTCTATAGTAGGGGCCGTTATAAGGCATCATCCCCTCTGAGAAATTCTTATAAATTCTGCAGTTTTCCCCTAAACCTGATCTTACCCCAGGATGTTTCATTCCCCTGCTATGAAAACTTTTCCCAGAAATGTAAAAAATAATGCTGTTTTTTCCCAAAATGAAATAAGGGCCCCATCCACAAAAGATGAAAAAAAGCCCTGATTATATTATAATTCAATGATATAACTTATATAAAAAAAATAAAATAAAAAAGTTATCATATAAATGTGTGCTTGTATACAATGTATGATCATAAAAATGCATACAAAATTACTTTTTTACAGCTTTGAATATATGGCCTTCATATCAGACATTCTCTTTATCTGTGTGAAATCCTTATTACAGTGTCCATGATATCGTCATAATCGATACTCATGCATGTGCATTACAATGTTACAATGTAATATGAATGTAAACGATGTTCAGATGAAAGGTTTAATTTCTAGGCATCTTATTTCAAAACCGTTTATATCAGCCAATACACAATGATAAAAATTTTAACCGGGTTTGGCCTTTACTTGGGGGAACTGGTGGTCCGCAGGACCAGCTATCTTCAGAACTAACTGGTCTGACACTGTATGAACTGGTCCCAAATCACATTGAACTACAGTAGACCACCGTTATTTGGAACACCGTTAAACTGAACTATTCATTGTTTCGAAGTTTATTTTCAGTCCCGAGTTTTTTCCTTCTTAATTTAATTAGAAAATTGATGTTTATACTTTATTGGCTATAACATTGTATAATGTTTAAGCAATAAACTTGTGGACTTGGCTTAATTCGACTTCGCTATTTCGAATTATCGCTATTTCAAACCCATTATTCCGGTCCCAACATCAGTTTTTACATGTATCTATCAATTGTTAATTCGAAGTGCTAATGTGCACACTAAAAATCATTTTTCTCACCTATTGTTATTATCAGCTATATGAAGGCATTGGCTCTCCTCTTGATTTCACACGTTGTAAGCATTGAACCCATCTACCGGTATTATGTTTCTTTCATTGAACCCATCTACCGGTATTATGTTTCTTTCATTGAACCCATCTACCGGTATTATGTTTCTTTCACTGAACCCATCTACCGGTATTATGTTTCTTTCACTGAACCCATCTACCGGTATTATGTTTCTTTCATTGAACCCATCTACCGGAATTATGTTTCTTTCATTGAACTCATCTACCGGTATTATGTTTCTTTCATTGAACCCATCTACCCGTATTATGTTTCTTTCATTGAACCCATCTACCCGTATTATGTTTCTTTCATTGAACCCATCTACCCGTATTATGTTTCTTTCATTGAACCCATCTACCCGTATTATGTTTCTTTCATTGAACCCATCTACCCGTATTATGTTTCTTTCATTGAACCCATCTACCCGCATTATGTTTCTTTCACTGAACTCATCTACCCGTATTATGTTTCTTTCATTGAACCCATCTACCGGTATTATGTTTCTTTCATTGAACCAATCTACCCGTATTATGTTTCTTTCATTGAACCCATCTACCCGTATTATGTTTCTTTCATTGAACCCATCTACCCGTATTATGTTTCTTTCATTGAACCCATCTACCCGTATTATGTTTCTTTCATTGAACCCATCTACCCGTATTATGTTTCTTTCATTGAACCCATCTACCGGTATTATGTTTCTTTCATTGAACCCATCTACCGGTATTATGTTTCTTTCATTGAACCCATCTACCGGTATTATGTTTCTTTCATTGAACCCATCTACCGGTATTATGTTTCTTTCATTGAACCCATCTACCCATATTATGTTTCTTTCATTGAACCCATCTACCCGTATTATGTTTCTTTCATTGAACCCATCTACCCGTATTATGTTTCTTTCATTGAACCCATCTACCGGTATTATGTTTCTTTCATTGAACCCATCTACCCGTATTATGTTTCTTTCATTGAACCCATCTACCGGTATTATGTTTCTTTCATTGAACCCATCTACCCGTATTATGTTTCTTTCATTGAACCCATCTACCCGTGTTATGTTTCTTTCATTGAACCCATCTACCCGTATTATGTTTCTTTCATTGAACCCATCTACCCATATTATGTTTCTTTCATTGAACCCATCTACCCGTATTATGTTTCTTTCATTAAACCCATCTACCGGTATTATGTTTCTTTCATTGAACCCATCTACCCGTATTATGTTTCTTTCATTGAACCCATCTACCCGTATTATGTTTCTTTCATTGAACCCATCTACCCGTATTATGTTTCTTTCACTGAACCCATCTACCCGTATTATGTTTCTTTCATTGAACCCACCTACCCATATTATGTTTCTTTCATTGAACCCATTTTTTAGTTTTTTAGGTTTTCGTATCAAAGTTGGACTTTATTATATGTAAATAATTGAATCAAATATTTAATAAAAATAACAATGTTAAATCAAATACATCATTAGTATAAACTGTTAAAGGGACCAGTTCACAGACTGGGAAATAGACAATTTTCAAAATGTTTGTCATAGATCGAAAATAAATTATACATTAAATACAAACAAGCGAAATAACACTCATTACTAAAACATATATTGGAAATATCGTGTTCTTTATGGATAATCATGAATCGAAATGGATAAAATTATAAAGCGTTTGTAACATCAGTATTTTGGAAAACACGTGTAGCACATACATAATGTTAAAATACTCTACTAAATGCGTAAGTCCGAATGGCCGAGTGGTTACCGCAAGAGATTTTTTATTCCGAAGGTCCCGGGTTCGAGTCCCACCCGAAGGCAAATTTTTTAATTACCTTTTTTCTTCATATAATTTTTGTTTTACATTATTCCAGACGCTTTCGTTATTGCAGTTAAGACATTTAAGGATATTTTTCAAAACTACGAAAATCCGTGAACTAGTCCCTTTAACGTCCAGTCAAATTGTGAAGAGTGTCCACTGTCACTATAATATTCTTGCAATCTTTAAAACAATAATTCTTATAAAGACATTTATACAAATGTTTAATTTGAATAATCATTATTTCGAAGTATTTTTATTGGTCCTTACAACTGCGAAATAACGAGGTTCAACTGTACTTAGTGTATACCATAGTGGAAACATTATTCTGATAATTGTAATCGTAGATATATTGAGCACAAAGAAAATACATTACAATGTTTTTATTATATACTACAACATAATTTTTGCACAAAATGGTGTACTGAGGTACACATTGTGGCTAAAACAAGATCAGATATCAAATTTTTTGGCACAAACTTGACATCTATGCATTTAAGGTTCTCATGTGCTGAAGAATTCAAATGCAATTAAAATAACTGGAAAATAATTGCTTATTGTTTTATGATTTGGCTATCGGTTCCATGGTTCTGTAACATTTTGAATACATTTCCACAATGCAAAAACTGTGACTTAGATTCTGTTTACTTCTACTGTTCTTTTCTAAATTCATAACGATTGAAAACCGATTGTTATAAAAAACTTGGCAGTATTAATTATTATTGTGTCGGAATCTGCAGATCCAAATGGTTTTTAGTTGATTTCAGTAATGTTTAAGAAGCTGTGTTAAAAGTAATGATTGAAAAGTTTAATGTAAATTGGAAAAGGTATGCACGAGAGCTTATGATAAAATGCGAATAACGATATCATTTCGGACGATTTCCAGTATTCTTCATGACATTTTTTAATGTAACCTGGGGGAAAAAGTGCGCCCAGTGCGGGACTCCAACCCACGACCGCCCGAACACTAGCACTGCACTCTACCATCTGAGCTAACCGGGCAGATGGTTCTTACCCATGCACACTACACTCCTCCTCCCATTAACCTTTTAGGCCGACTCCAGGCACTCCTGCCTTGTAATGCTGACACCACTAAAAATAACCTGGGAGAAAAAGTGCGCCCAGTGCGGGGGTTTATGGCAAAACCGGCCCCAGTCTAAACCGGCCCAAAAAAGCAAAACCGGCCCAACATGGGATTGCATAATGACTAAACCGGCCCAAAGATACAATAAGATAGTGTTACGTTTGGAGTTTTATTTCTTTTTACTTAAGTTAGCTTTTATTATTCTCAAACATAATTCGCGCATTAATTATGAATGACAATTTTGCAAAAATATGTCAATTTTCAAATTTTACATTTTATTGTAGTAATCCGATTTTTCAAAATCGGGTCAAGATTCTTTATAAAGAAACTATGAGGACATTGAAATCATTCGTCAATTTGAAAAAAAAATATCTTGTAACCTATTTCATAAAAAATAATAATAATACCTTTAAAGTTAACTGATTCTTGGTATGCTTCTTTATGTTATTTATGAATTTAATACAATTCACAAATAAACTGCATTTATACTTATTTGTACTTTAAAGTACTTGTATTTTATGCATTTTAATCGATTTACAAACCTTATAGTGCACATGCTTACTACATAAAGTAACTCAGTTATGTTTTCTATCTTAACAATAAAAGGCTGAGGTGTTGCACATCTGTCATACATTGATGACATTACCCCGAAATGTGTGAAAAACATTGCATAACATTTTAGATCAATTGAAACTAGCACCATGCCAAATGGCACGTTTTTGGGTCGCCTGAATAGGCAACATATAGGTGTTACTTTTGATGGCGGCGGCGTACCCTTTCGCTTGTCCGCAGCATAACTCTTAGACTATTAAAGCTATCAACATGAAACTTCATTGGTAGATAGATCTCATTGAGGGAAAGTGCAGTGCACAAGAACCGTTACTCTGCACCTCATACTTTTGGAGTTATTGCCCTTTCTTCATTTTCATACTTAATTATTGTCCGGAGCATAACTCTAAGACTATGAAAGCTATCAACTTGAAACTTCAGATAGATCTCATTGAGGAGAAGTGCAGTGCACAAGAACCATTACTCTGCATCACATACTTTTGGAGTTATTGCCCTTTGTTTATTTTCATATTTAATTTTTGTCCGAAGCATAACTCTAAGACTATGAAAGCTATCAATTTGAAACTTCATAGGTAGATAGATCTCATTGAGGAGAAGTGCAGTGCACAAGAACCGTTACTCTGCACCTCATACTTTCGGAGTTATTGCCCTTTGTAAGTTTTCATACTTATTTTTGTGTCGCATTTTTGGTTTTAATTAGTCTTTTCTTTGAAATTAGCCAGAGTGCAGTGCTTTTGAAAATTTCAATAAATCTGTATAAAAAAAATTTGAGCATTTAACTTAAGTGCTTCTTCATTTGTATTCACATAAGCTATCCGGCATCAGGCCACACATCCGACTCGCAGAGTTCTAGTTTTGTTATACTTTTTGTTATCACATTTGCAAGAAATGTCTTTTGTGTTTTTGGAGTAATTTGTTTTCAAATTTATAAATAAGTATTTAAGTATGCACTTAATATCTTCTAAATTAAAATGTTATTTCTTTCCAAATGCACGATTCATTTTTTTTTCTAATGATATGTACATAACAAATTTTACATTACACTTATACACAATTTCAATACATTGCTTGCCATAACATATCATCATTATACATTGTTATAATACGAACATTATTATTACATTTAACTTGTGTTCAAATTAACCATTCATATGTTTTCATATACTGGTATATACGCTTGAGAAATTGAATGACCATAATATGAATTATATATTTTTAATGCACTAGGAAACACAAAATTTAATCTAATTCTGTATAATACAATAGATCAATAATCAACAAACATCTTCAAATATTTTATTTTAACATAATTATATACTTAGTAATTTCAGAGATCTATAAACAAACATGGATAGATCTTCGGTATTTCCACTTTATAAGAACATGTTTTATAGTTGCTCTATAATTAGTTGCTAATTCATGCAATAATTACGCCTCATTTCATGTTAAACTGATACACAGTATAATAATAAACCAAGCGCCGCTCCAAATGTTTTATTTTAACAAACCAATACATAAAATAATATCCATTCAATTCTTATATAAACAATTTGGGGCAGGTTTTAAACCATTGGGGCCGGGTTTGCCTAAATGTGGGGCCGGTTTTGCATTTTTGGGGCCGGTTTTGACTGCTCCCGTTGCGGGGCTCGAACCCACGACCGCCGGAACACTAGTACGGCGCTTTACCATCTGAGCTAACCGGGCTGATGGTTCTTACCCACACACACTACATTTTGTAGAGAATTGACGATTTACACAGTTGGAACCATTCCAAAAGCAACTGGTCACCGGACCGGTCATCTTTTGAAGATAACCGGTCCAAGCGAAAAATCACCAGTCTCGGACCTACGCCTACGGACACGCGTTAAGATCGAAACATGATGGACTATGGGTGATAACAATTCTTGCCTAGACAGTTAAATATAACAGTAAACATTGGAAATCATTTCATTTAAACCTTTTCAAAAGTATTTCGTGAGCTTGGTCGTTATTTGAATCTGTTTCTTCTACTACTTCCTTCATGACTTGTTCGTCATATTATTGGCTGTCAATTTTTGACATTAAAATACATTGTTTAGAGTAGTTTCCCTTTGTTTGGAAAAAAATCAGAGGATATCCAAACCGATTCTAACGTATCGCACTCAGACGTTTCGTACTCATTAAGTTTCTTTGCCAATGCGTTTCCTCCAAAATCATTCGTCGTATACAAAGAAACATGCCATGTGTAGCCTAGGGTTTATAAATAAAATGGTTAATTACTTTAGACTGCATGTCATTCACTACAGATGTCAATAACAAAGTATAAAATGCATGTGACCAGCGATGAATCTTCATTTAATAACATTGAATGAAGTTGCAAACATTAATAAATAATATTTATAGTGTATTCACAACTAATACATATTTTCACAGTGAGCGAACTGGTACAATTGGCGGATCCAGGATGTAAAAACATGCAAACAACTTACAAATTGCCATGCCATATGAATCGATGAATATAAAAACCAGCATCATCATCAAATAATGCAATTAATTTGCATATCAATGAAGGTATCGTCGAGTGACCTGTTTTGACGCTGCCCTATTTCGACGCCATCTTTGTTTTATCGGTTTCAAAACACAAGCGACTTCCGCTGACGTCATTTACTATCATTCGTAGTAAACACGCACTTACTATCGCGTGCACAAAAAATGTGGAAAGTACGGGATGCAAAGGTAAGAATACATGCATTTGATCTAATTCAATGTATTTTTGAGTATTTTTATGAATGCAAAAAATTAATGTCACTATAGTATGGATTTTATGGCCTAAAATCAGCGTGGGAAAATGACAGGCTGTCGTCTGCAAAGACTATTTTGTTTCATTCAGTGGTCACGTGACTGTCATGTGATGGCATACATTTATGATGGTATTTTGAACTCCTTTGTAAGGTGTACGCGTTATAATTATAACACAGCACGCTCTTTTAATTGAGTTTTAATTGGGATTTGAAACTCATATATCTGCATTAATAACATGATATCATGCTCTATTTAGTATTTGCTATTGTTAATGTATCAGCATACATTTATAAACTTTATTTTCAGGGACCACAACGGAAGTACAGGTGCTATTTGCCTACATCCATGAATGCTGCATATGATATTATCCGACAGTCTGGGTCTCAAATAAGAACCACTGCTAGAGAGTTTGGGGTACCAGAAGCATCCCTGAGACATAGACTGAGTGGCAGAGTGAACCCTGAATGCACCCATTCTGGTCCACAACCTATGTTTTCCAACGAGGAGGAGGCCCATTTTGTGGAACATATAAAGTATATGGCCTGTTGTGGGTATGGTTATGGGCGTGCTGAAGTTGTGAACATGGCCACGGAATATGCTGTCTACTTGGGTAAACGGGACCAGCATCACCCTCTATCACTGAAATGGTTCCGCGGCTTTATGTCTCGTTGGCCTGAACTTAAAGTATTAAAGCCGCGTGGTCTGGAATTACAACGAGCAAAGGCCACCAATGTGGACTCAGTGTCACTGTACTATACGGAACTGGGGTCCATCTTAGACAAGTACTGTTTAAAGAACAAGCCAGAACGTATCTACAATATAGACGAAAAGGGCCTGTCCACCTCACATACACCGCCATCAGTTGTTACATGTGCATCCAAAGTTCAAGCAGTGACATCAGCGTCCAGGACTCTGGTTACTGTAATAGGGTGTGGAAATGCCCTGGGGTATAATGTTCCGCCATATTTTGTATTTCCAGGGGCAAGAATGAGGTCAGAACTAATGGAAGGAGGATGTACTGGTGTAGATGGAACTGTGTCGGAGTCTGGTTGGAGCAATAGCAGTGTGTTTCGTCAATACATTGAAGAACATCTATTGAAGTACTTGCCAGAACGTTCACCCGATAGCCCTGTGCTGTTGCTATATGACGGCCATAAGTCCCACATTAACCTGGGTTTAATTGACTGGGCGAGGAAACAAAACATCATTTTGTTTATACTGCCGGCGCACACGAGCCATCTTCTGCAACCATTGGACGTGGGTTGTTTTGGGCCCTTTGAACGTATTTATAATTATGTATGCCATCAGTTTATGCGTGAAAACTGTGGGAAGAGTATTACACGGTACAATGTCTGTAGTCTGGGGTGTCAGGCGTATTCCAAAGCGTTATCTGCTAGCAACTTGCAAGCCTCTTTCAGAAAAACGGGCATATACCCCTACAACCCATCGGTCGTGGACCAGTCCAACTTCAAGCCTTCTGAGGTCCTACAACCTCAACCTGACATCACTAGTCCACAGATTTTGCATGAAGAGCCCACTTGCAAGCAGTTCTTTATGAACAAAACAGCTTCCCTCAATGCAAATACCAACCCAACCAAGAAACGCAAGTACCTCAGTACAGTGGTCAGTGGCAGGGCTATAACAGAGGACTCAATGGTACAACAAATACGCGACCATGAGCAATCAAAGGGCCAGAAAACATCGAAGACGAAGACTCAGCAAGACCCTCAACCTGGACCGTCTGGATGCACCACACTGCCAAACGCTGCTGCAGACCCAGAAAGTGCAGAGAGTGACATTGAGGACTCCGACACTGATGTATGCTGTGTGTGTAATTTGTTTACACCCCTTGAAGTAAACCATAGTACATCTCTGGTGTTTGTTAAATGGGTGCAGTGCACAAAATGTGAACATTGGGTCCATTTGGTGTTTTGCACAAAAGTGAGGGTTATCAGAAGGGGTGATGATTTTCTGTGCCCCCACTGTGTAGTTGAAGAGTAAACAAAAAAAATGTTGGAAAATGAACTACAAACATGGATATTATTTAATGAACTATATTTGCTACTATTAAAAAATGCAATAAATTTGAAACTTTTATTTGTGTTGATAAATTGTAGATCCAGTGTTGTTACTTCAGTCCAGCAAGGTAAGTAGAATTTTCAGTAGTACAGTCTCCAATAGAGTGTTATTGACACAATAACAAGCCAGCCAATCAAATGCGTCATTTCAGGGCACTCTCACAAAATATGGCGGCTTCCATAGGGTAACACTATTCTATTTTAGTAAAGTATTTTGGTCACTGGATGTTCACTTGGTGTAAAAAACGAACAGAGGATACACAAATAAAGAAAACGAATGCCTTTTAACGCTTGTCGAATTTATTCAATCAAAATGATTTCTTTTATTTACTTATATGCGTCAAAATAGGTCACTCGAGGATAATATTATTTATTTAATATCTAGAAATCCATTAGAAAAACAATTTTTAATATGCATATTAAAAATAACGTGATATGAAGTAAACATATAAGCTAAAGTAAGTCCCTTTATGTCATTACAATGTGTTCTTATTTCCGATAAAACTGTTATATATTTTCGGGTTTGTCTATATCAAAGAAAAAAAAGTAATATTTAAATGATTAACTGTATGAAAAACAACATGTTGTTGTTGTTTGTTTGTTGTTCTTGTTTTTATTTCACTAAAAACAGCAACCCTGTAAAACCTTTATTCATACTAATTTTCAAACATCATAGACCGCCATGCCTAGATCATATTTCAATTAAACTTAAAGTTACGTCAGAAAAGATAATCAAAGCAGATTCTTTAGCAATTACATGTATATGTACATAGCAAAACCAGTAATTATTAGAGTATATTAGCAATATAGTATAGTATATTATACGACGAAATTTTAAAGAATACAATGTATCATTATGTTATATACATCATGTTAATACATGTTTTTTTATAACATAATACATATTTAAAACAGGTATATATACTGCTATTACTGTAACTTGTTAGTATTGGGGCTTACACTTCTTTTTTTTTTCGCATCTCTATCTTTCGTAACATTTAAAGACTGAATTGGTTTCTTCCCTCAATATATTAGGACATCAAAATATATTTATGTTGTTACCGTGGAGACCTTCCAGACCTGCAAATGCACAGGTTCCTTAGCGACATGTGACACGGTCGACAACGAGTGGGGTTATTTACCCGCGGGACTTCGGTTAAAAACCATTGCCCGAGCACACTGCTTAACATTTAAAACTCTGCGTTGACTAAAACTATAATACATCCCTTCTTTTAAAGGGTGTGACACATAAAATCTTTGCAGTGTGGGTGCGGTGCTTTATATAAAAATCTATTCGCAAAAATATACCAGAAGTACATAAAAATAGTGTTTTTAAAATAAATCTTTGTAAATAGTTAAGCGAAACGGTAATATATGCTGTAGAAATGTCTTTTCTTAATTTATACAACACGTGTATCAACTTTAAAATTGAATATACAGCCTTTAACAGGAATGCGATAGCGTGGGAACCTAATTTGCATACTGAGCTTGACGCTCAAAACGGATAGTGATTGAACAAATCAAAATTCTCGTTACTAATCCGTCGGACCAATCAGCGTGAGGCTTATATAATGACGTTAGGGTTTGACATGTATGCACTATTTTGAACAACTGCAAAGAAATATTGATAATAATAGATCTGCTAGATGAAAATATGCAGATTTTAATATGAAAATTTGGGATAATTAATTTCTCTATGAATGTAACATATTTATATATGCTTTTATAAAGTATGAAGAAACTTTTATTTGTAATTTGTGTTTATTTATTGTTTTCTTTGCAGTTTAATACTTAGATAGAAAAGAAGAGAGATGATAGCCCAACAGAATAAGATTTAAGGATGGAAACACATATTTTACATGTATCATAATTTTTCTAGACCCATTTGTCAGCATATGCTGTAGTGGGATTGTTGGAGTCTTATTAACTTAAAGATCTGGAAGTAATATATGATTTAATAACCATGTACTTCTAAAGAAGTGTGGATTCTAGGGTACAATAGTACCAGTTGTTTATTTAAAAGAAAATAATGAACAGTTTAATGTTTTACCAGATCTCTAAGTGGTTCAACATAGTTGTACAGAATAGATATTATATTTGCATGTCTTTGCTACAATTTAATGCTGCCGGTATATGAAAAGGCAGAACATTTAACACTAAGTTACTTAGAAATGCTGTCATAATAATAATACTCTAAATAAAATGAGTATTATAATGTAATGCAATAAATGGTTGGTATTTAGCGTTCTCTAACCCTCTTTAACTGTATGTGTAGTAGGAATACTACTTATAATAAGTAAAATGGATCAAGGGTCACTAAATAGTGAAGATTTAATATAATATAAATGAAAAATGACTTGCATAGGCAAGTATGTTATGCGTGTAAGTAATTTTAATTTATTAACATTTGTGCGACATGCGGTTTACTTATGTTGAACGCTTGCAGACAGGGAATATAGCGAGGTGCTCGAACTTAAGACCCTGTCTGTTTTGTACCTTAAAAAAGTTGGGCTTTTTTAAAATGGTGGTTCCCCCAGGGTGGCATTAAAACAATTGTAAAAACTACATTTATTTATATGCATGAAATGCAGCAATATAGGCTGCTAGTTACAAAACAGTCACCTAGATAGGGCCACTTTAAAACAATATGTTAAGAACATAACCTATAATACAGTTAAGGATTAAAGAAACAAGAACATTATTTATAATATTTACTAATTAAAGATACTTTACATGGGTGAATATAATACTGTGTACCTTTAAGGTACTACACAGTAATGAATTAGGTAAAAGACATGACTTTGTAGCCACCCTGGGAGGAATACAATGGTATATTAGAAATGTAGGATTGGGAGCCCAGCTCCCAGACCAGATTGGGGTCTGGGTTGGGTTGGAAAGAAGGGGAGATAATTGAATGGGAAAGGGCAGAGTTATTTGAGTTGTGTCCCAAGGACCAGAGGGAGTGCACGGCAAGACTAAATTATTTAAAAGTAAGCAAAAAAGCAGAAATGACATAAAATCTTAAAGAGTTGAATAATGCAAGTAGGAAATGATACCAACTAGGCAAAAATGGACTATAATACGGGATTTTAACTAATCCCTGATAAAAAACTTGCAAGGGGTCATATCCATAGTAAAAAAGTAAGATAGTAAAAAAGGATATAATTATATAGATAAAATACAGTAGTAGACACTGTACCTATATCGAAATGTAATACTATTAAACGCTCCAATATCCATTAAGTGGTATTGGTCTTGATAAGACCGAATGCAAATAATTGCAAGGCTCACAGATCCTTGCGCCGTGCACTCCAGTCTGACGTGGTTCTTTGAGGATGAGAGGGGAACGGGGGTGTCAGAGGGGAAGGGAGGGGCTGCAATGCAGTCAACTGTACCCAGGAAAATGGATGGCCCCGCCCTTTCTGATTATTAAAAACTGCAATAAAAAGGGGGCTTATTAAGATACTGAGAAATGTAAATGGTGTACTAACGTAATACTCTCGTCTGGAAAATGTTTTTAAAATAAAGAATACCAGGTCAGTACCATGACCTGGTTTAGAAAGGACAGGGGATTCCATACTTTCCCAATAAAAGATAAAACAATGGTTAAGCATTGAAAACTCATAGAGAGACAATGCAATAAGAAGTATATACAGAAACTGCAATGTATCACAAAATTAATAAAAATAATTACAGGAACTGTCTAGAAGTTGGTTGGGTGTTGACTGCTCCTCCCCCCCCCAAAGACCTAGATCTTGTCAGTTATCTGGCAGTCTAGAAGGAATTTTGTCAGGGCAGAAAAGACCGGGCCCCTAGCCGCTCCCTTGGGGTCTAGCACGTTGGTAAGGTTTAAAACTAGTCCATTTGAGTGCAATGCGGCCCGGAGCTGGTCCCTCTGCCCTGTAAAGGTGTTGCACTGTAGCAGTAGGTGGGCTGCTGTGAAGGGCTCCAGGCACCGCGGACATGCAGGGTCTAGCCCAAGGACATACTTTCCCGCACCACCAGGTAGTCGAGTGGTTCCCATCCTCAGGCACGTGATGGCTCTGTCAAGCAGAATGCTTGCTGAGTATTTGTCAGGCGGCCTGAGGGTTTTCGCGGGTCTGAGAAAAGTATGTCGGTAGGCAGACAAATTGGTGGTCTTGAGGTTCCACTCACTGAGGACAAATTTCTTTGCCATTGAGTAGATCTCGGTCGTCGCCAGGGATTCCCCAGCATCGACAGTCCCCCTCCTGAGGCCCTCCTTAGCCCCCCTGTCCGCCTGTTCATTCCCACTGATGGCGACGTGTGCTGGACACCATACTAAAGTGACCTTTAAAGATTTATCTAGGCACTGTTGATCAAGTTCCAAAATGTTAGATAAAATATCAGACCTTGATCTGCTATTTCTGTTTTTTATAGACTCAAGAGATGACAATGAGTCTGACAAAATAGCAGTTTTAGTAGGTTTATTAACCAAAATCCAGCACAATGCATATTTAATTGCCAAAAGTTCAGCCGAATAAATAGAGAGATGGTTGCTGAGTCGGTGGGTTTTTGTAATGTTTTTAGAAGGAATAACAAATGAATTGGCTACCAATCCAGAGTTAGGGATTTGGAGCCATCTGTATAGATTTTTAGGTGCTCAGCATTCCTGTTATCAATATGAATAAGAGTTTCTGACTGAACGAGCTGCGGTAAGTCAGATTTCGTGAGGGTCTTTGATAGAGTTATGTCGACATCAACAGGTCCCAGGGTCCAGGGGGGTGTTTTGGACGGTCTCAGGTCTGCTACAGGGGTCTTGTCGAGACCGGCATCCTCCAACAGGGTCTTAATACTCTCCCCGAAGGGGAGCGCTATATGTTTTCGCTTAAGTATTTTACCCTTGATGAAGGTGCCGGTCCCGACAAGCTGGTTTACGGGGTTTGAACTACGCCAGGACATGGCTCTGGCCCAGAAATTAATGGACTGCTGTTTTCGGCGCAGCAAGCCCGCCTCCTCCTCAAACATGTCACTAGGGGTACATTTCAGGGCCCTCAGAGCTATCCTAAGTGCCTTGTTCTGAATGGCATCTACCATTTTAAGGGCGTTTGGCGTTGCACATGCATAGATTTGGGCTCCATAATCTATCTTTGGACGTATAAGGGACCTGTAGAGAAGTAAGAGGCTATTTTTATCAGAACCGAAACCTGTGCCTCTTAACATTCTCATTAAATTTAAGTCCCTTTCCCACCGTTCAGCCAAATATTTGAAGTGGTGAATAAAGTTTAACTGTTTATCTAGGTACATACCTAGAAATTTCACCACTTTTTCAAAAACAATTTTGGTGCCGCCTAAATATAAGTCCAAAGAGTGCTTCATTTGGTCGCCCAATAACATACCTACTGTTTTGGTTGGTGAAATTTTAAATCCCTATTCTATTGACCATTTCCATATGGAGTCTAGACCTGCTTGAGCCTTCTTTTGCAGGCGTGACATGTTAGACCCCTTTAACCAAGTGCCGGAATCATCGGCAAACTGGGAGATAACCATTCCTGAGTCTTTGACGGTTTCAGGAAGATCATTGACGATGAGGGAGAACAGAGTTGGGGATATTACGGACCCCTGGGGGGTACCGCGGCCAGTTATGGCTTCCTCTGATAACTCCCCATCGACCTTGACCTGAATTTTCCTGCCCTCTAGGAAAGCTCTGAGGTAATGGAAGCAGTATCCAGTGATTCCATAATCAGCTAGCTTTTTTAAGATGCCAAAAGTCCAGGTTAAATCGAAGGCCGCCTGAAGGTCCAAAAATATAGCTAATACTGATTGGACTTGATTTTTAGCAGAAAGGATATCGTGTTGTAGTCTTGCTAGCTGATCAAAAGTTGAACGCCCTTTCCGAAAGCTAGACTGGAAGGGGGTCAGAATATTTTTAGTTTCCAATAAGTGCTCTAATCTGTTTTTTTTCCATTATTTCCAATAATTTGCCTGAGTGAGAGGTCAGACTTATTGGACGATATGATTTTGGATCACTTTTGTCCTTACCAGGTTTTGGAATAGGAATTACTGTGGCCTGCTTCCATTCGGGGGGGACCGTCCCTGATTTGTATACTTGATTGAATAGATCAAGCCAGATTTTAAGAGTTATGGCCGGCATATTCTTGAACATCATGTATGATATTTTATCTGGGCCCGTGGCAGAGTTACTCCTACTTTTAATTGCATTAGTTAATTAAATCATTGTAAAAGGTAAATTAAGAGGCGCGTTATTGTCCCCAGGCTCGTTTAAAATGTTTTTATTCTCCGATTCAAATCGCTTTTGATAGTCCAAAGTTTCTTGAGGGAGATTTGAATCACTGGAGACAGATGTGACACGGTATAGTGTGATTGCTTATATATACACCATTTGTAACACCACCAGGGACCTGTTTCATTGACGCATGGTGCAAACTGCAAACTCAACTGGAGCATAATCTTCTCAATTAAGCTTCTCAATTAATAAACACAAACTTAATGCTCAAACATACCGGTTATGTATTATATGTTGGTATTATTACAAAATATAATTATGTGTTATTATTAATAATATAACAAACGTATACATGTGTGCTTTTATAAAAGGTCATACTAGCTATATCACTGTATATGTATGCTATGTATGTCTCTCATTGTGACTAACATGCACTGCTAACATCGAAACCGTTAATTTTTCAATAACTTATAAATTTACAGAGAGCCTTTTATTGTAAGTATCTTTGTAATACCTCAATTTGTTCATGTTTTGCATGAAATTGGGTGAATAAATGTATTGATTTGACTTGACATTAAGTCCCCAGCAACAAAATAATTGTCTTTCAAACAGATATAAAACAAAAATGCCTTCTCCACATTTATAACTAAATAATTTAATTTTGCTATCTTAAATTAAAGCAGATATACAAATACAAATGTTTATACTGACAGAAAATGTGTCTCAATTGTACTATAAATATCATCAAATCCGAAAACCTTTTTTATTAATATACCCTAAAGATAGACAACTGAGAAAAAATAATCTGTAACCATAGTATTATCACTGGACATCGCTGATTTAGTTCCAAGATCTTTTAAACACTAAAAAAAAAGCAGATTTAAAAAGATCTGGCAAACTATATTTTTCGATAATCAGCTTACAGAATAACATATAGTAAGATATATGTCTTAAAACATACTTGTGTAAAATGTGACGATTTCTTATATGGTCATTTGACTAAGGTATAATTCTTAACTGTTTAAATTAATGTTGACCTGTTCAGATTTGATAATCGATGCTCCAAGAAATACTTTTGTACTTTCTCCATTTACATAACATAACATAACATTTACATATGTTATTTTTGGAATAAGCATTGTATAATGTTTTAATGCAATAAGCGTATCACATCGTGTCGTATAGAATAAACGATAGAAAAAACAAATTGATTAAAACCAATTAATTAAAAGTGATTCACTAATTAACTTGTTTTCACATTTTTTAAACTACATAATATATATAAGTAACATTTAAAACCAAATCAAATAAAACTAATTTTCTGGATACATGAACATGTACTCAATGCTGGGCTGTTTGCTACACATTTAGTACGAAGTAAATGTGTAAAAAATTGACCTGTTAAATGTTATAAAAATAGGTGGGTGTAGTTTTTCAAAGTAGCATGTCAAAAGAGTTTGTATGGTTTACTTCTAACCGTAGGTTTGGTGTGGTGTTTCTTGTTCATTTTTGCCTATTTTGACACACTACTCGTGTGACCATTAATACTGTTATAGAGCCAGGTGTAAATTATGTTTGTGAACATTAAAATCGTAAATTAAAGCAATACGTCTTCATATAACGTTAATTAATTGTTTATTTTGAGTTTTAATAGCAGTTTATGTGAAACTGCATCAGCAGCTGATCGATGTTTACTTTACAGCGAGAAAACGGAACCCCCCTGACCTCAAAATCTCGGGTTATCTCGCCAGTCTCGTTACGCGTGATTTGACAATGTCGAAATCGTGAAGAAGTATCTAAATAAATAAGAGCTAAAGTATACACTAAATAGATGTGTCAGTGTTATAGTCTGTTTCATGTAATAGGAAACTGAATACTGGAACATCTCCCTCCTTTTATAAGAAATAAGTTTTCAAGATGCAAACAACTCTTTGAACACATTATATCATAAAATATCAATGACAAATATATGACACGTGAAAAATAAACAAATAATTATTTCATTAATGATAACACATGTATACATTTATTAATATAAAGTATTATCATTAAAAAAGAAAAACATTCATGAAATAAAATCAAACATTATCATAATAAACTCTTTCATATCAGTAACAACATTCCATACTGAAAACAATCAAGTTTATCAGCAACGGCATGGTTCACGTAGATCATGTTTCAAGTGAAACTCATTCTACTCACGACTTTATCATTTAACGCCATTCAATGTCAGATAACACACACAACATTGTTGTTTACAGTTAATTACTTCACCCATTCATCTCCTGAAACAACTTATTTGGCTTGACAAGCCTTCCAGATCTGGTTATACCTGAATTTAGGCAAGTTTGGTACCCAGGGATTGGATTTGCTGCATTGTTTTTCTTTGGTGAATTAAACTGCTGTTGTTCTGGTGTTTTGCTAGGCTGTGCGGTGTTTTGCTAGGCTGTGCGGTGTTTTGCTAGGCTGTGCGGTGTTCATTTGTTCTAAAGTGACATAAGGGGCAAATTCCTGAATGTCTTGACATTTCTCAATTGTATTCATGAGTATTTGGCGATTTCTGCGGTATGCAGCTCCATCAGGTGTTTGAATGTTATACGATCGGTCATTGTGTTTAGAAATAATATTGGCTGGCAACGATGTTTTACCAACTTGATGTCTGACACACTGATTCGGTGAGAGTGATGTCAACTGTTCAGAAGACCTATCATAGTACTGTTTCTGCTTAGATTTTGCCATGTTGATTTTGCTTTTGACAACTGATGTATTTACTGCCTGAGGAATCACTTTCTCAGTTTTAACTGGAATGATTGACCTTGTGCGTCTACCTTGCAACAACTGTGCTGGTGAAAATGCTACGTCTTGCAATGGAGTATTTCTATACTCAAGAATCGCAATATATGGGTCAGTCTTGGCTTCTTTTGCCTTGACAAGGATGCGTTGGCTGTTTTGACCATGACTTCAGCCACGCCATTTGACTGTGCTCTTGTGGGAGAACTAGTTTTGCATGTGAAATTCCACTTATTTTGCAAAATCAAGAAATGCTTGTGATGTGTATTCCGTTATCACGGAATAATACATCTGGCACACCAAATCTACTGAAATGTGCACGCAGTTTCTGTATGACCGTTTGAGAATTAACGGTCGGTAGCCAGTCTATCTCAAAATGTCTACTGTAGGAATCAACTATCAACAGATAATCTTTCCCATCAAAATGAAATATGTCGGTGTGGACGAATTGCCAAGGTCTTGTTGGTATTTCATGTGACACCATGGTTTCTTTGACATTGGATGCTCTGTGTTTCAAACAGATAGGACAATTCAGTACATATCCTGTAATTTCCTTTACCATCGCAGGCCAGAAAAATACATCGTTGGCCCTGCTTATTGTTTTGTCTACGCCCATGTGACCAACAATCAAGTCTGCACGTGACTGCTTGGGAATCAACATTGTTTGTCCCCGAAATATCAAACCATCACCTGTTGACAGCTCGTCTCTGTGATTGAATAATTCAATTATGAAGCTATGACAACCCTGCCTGGTTTCCGGCCAACCAGTGTCTATAGTCTGTTCCAATGTTTGCATTTGTGAGTCACGACTTGTGTTGACTCTCAACTACTCCAGTCTATTGTCTGTAAATGTCAAACATTTTAAAACTGTGTGATGCAAGTCAAGCCCATCAAATTCCTCAAGCATATGACTCACTGGTTGTCTAGACAGCAGGTCGCTAATGGGAACTTGTTTCCCAGGCACATATTTGACCTGAATGTCATATTTCTGAATCAGGAGTAACATTCTCTGCAAACGAGGTGGTGCTGTAGACAGAGGTTTTCTCATGATGGCTGCAATTGGCCTGTGGTCAGAAAGAACTATGACCTTGCGTCCATATACATACTAATGAAATCTTTGACAGCTGAACACTATTGCTAACATCTCACGTTCGATGTTTGCATATGAACTTTGAGTAGGGGTCAATGTTTTGCTTGCATAAGCAATGGGTTTGCCATCTTGCAATATGGTTGCGCAAACACCATGTTTGCTTGCATGGCATTCAAGAGTAACCTGCTTCTTATTGTAAAAATATGCAAGTACTGGGCTTTGTGTTACTACGTCTTTCATTCTATTGAATGCGTCAATTTGTGGCTGGTCAAATATGAATTCCACGTCTTTTTTCAGTAAAGAACGTAAACTGCTTGTAATATCAGCCAATTTTGGTGAAAACCTTTGCAGGTAATTCACCATGCCAAGAACTGTTTCAAGTTCTGCCTTTGATACTGTGAAGAAGTAATGGGTTTGACCTTTTCAACGTCAACTTTAAGACCATGGTCTGTAATGACATGACCAAAAAATGGCACTTCCTTCACGTCTATCATGAGTTTCTCAGGATTGAAACGTACGGCTTTCTCGCGTGCCCTGTCAAGCAAAGCGAGAAGATTGCTGTCGTGCTCAGACTTTGTACTTCCCCAAATCAAGAGATCGTCAACCACACATGCTAGCCCATTGAGACCCTCAAATGTCTCGTCAATGGTCCTTTGCCAAATGTCTTGACTGCAGTTCAGACCAAATGGCATACGTAAGTACCTGTACCGTCCAAACGGTCTACTAAACGTCGTGAGGTTAGAAGACGTCCTGTCCAAGTTAATTGACCAATATGCATGTGTAACGTCTAAGACACTAAAGTGCTTTGCGCCACTTAGTCTTCTAGTAACGTCATGGATTGTGCGCATCGGATAATGTGGACGTCTAATGGCCTCATTAAGATGCTTAGGGTCTAGACATACCCTCAAATGACCTGTTTTAGGTTTTCAACTACTACTAAGGAATTAACCCAGTCAGTAGGTTCATTGACCTTTGTAATGATCTGTTCCTTTTCCATACAGTCTAGTTTGGATTTAAGTCTTGTCCTGAGGGTTTCAGGTACTCGCCTAGGCGGATTAACTACAGGAACAGCATCTGGTTTCAAGTACAATTTACATGTACCAGGCATAATCCCAACGCCTTAAAACAAGCCGCCGTATTCAGTCAAAACTGTGTCACGGTCAAGGTCTTTATTCTCAACTGAGAATGTCAACTTCACTACGTCAACATATAGACGATTCCAGAATCGACAAATTGACGGCCGCCATTTTGTTAGTCATGTGACCTGTCCGCCATTACGGTACTGAAGAATAGATAAAACTTCCGAAAGTCAATTGGCTGAAAAGATTCTCTGAATATTATGGAAAAACTCGCTGAAATTCGTAAGTTAAATTTTTTATGTTCACGGAATACGATGTTTGAACTCCCTTGTAATATGTTCGTGGCATGTGTTTACTGAATTCGCTCGTTATACAGCTGACAAGTCAAAAGATCAATGTACATGTAAACATAAACAACCGACTGTCGAGTGACTTTTTCATCGTTTTGTGTAAGGATAGAATCTAGTTTGGATATTTGATTCGGTGAATACATTACTTATTGACGTAATTGACATTTTTTATTAAAGGGCCTACTGTTGAAATACCTTTTTAGTGACCACCTAGATTAAGTATATTGTTTATGGTGTTTTATTTATTTTCTAGGATTACCCCCAGATGATGCCAGCTGGTCTAAGAACAGTCCAAATCAATGGCCACGGTTAGAATATGAAGACCTTGTGGACTATATGATACAGCTTGCTGATATCATTGCTGAAAATTTCAGACTTAAGGAAGTGGAAGACATAGTAAATAAACCAAAGCAGTACCTAGACCATAATGAGTTGAAATCATTTGTTGAAAACAGTGCATTCAAACCCCTTTGGGAGTGTAAAGGAACCATGCTGTCCAAAATACTGAATGCCCCAGAAACTAGAAATTCAGATAAGCAGCCACTAGTTCATGGACCCCATGATGTTGATACAGATAAACCAGCAGTGCCGTCTTGCAGCTCATGTAAAGTCTTTTACAATAAGTATGTTGAAATAGGTTATGCTAACATTAATGTATTAGAAAAGGCAACAATTTGCCAGACGTCAGTCATGTGGGCAGATAGTCGCAAAGTTCGGTTAACTGCAAGCACTATTAATAGTATCCCAAAGACATCACGCGCTGATCCAGAAAAGTTTGTCAATAACCATATATATGATAGGTTTAAAGGTTGTGCTGCCACGAAGTACGGTCAGAAGTTTGAACCAATCGCTCGTAAATGGTTTGAGCATTCTAGTGGGCTGCCAGTTAGAGAGAGCGGTATTGTGATAAGAGAAGGAGAGGAATATTTGGCCGCCAGTCCTGATGGTGTGATTGACGAAAATACAGTTATTGAAATCAAATGCCCAACAAAGTCTCTTGATGGACTTGTTTCCTCTGGAAAGTATGATGTTTGTTATGATGAAGACCACAACATTATTCTCAATCCAAAGGGCAAAAACGGATATTACACCCAGGTTCAGATGGCTATGTACTGCACTAAAACTAATCTGTGCAAGTTTATTCTGTGGCCAGCTGAACAACAGATGGTATTAGATGTTGTGTTTGACAAGAATTTTGTAGATAACTTATTGCCACGGGTTAGAACATTTTATTTCAAGTATATGTTACCCCGCCTTACAGATGAGTTTCATTTCAATAGACTGAAACTTTCAGTAGAATACAAGAGAGTGTGTAAATAAATCAGTCTATTGAAATGAAACTCATCTGTAAGGCAGATGATTCGAACAATTTTTTAGACTGTTCAATTATTCATTTAAGATTAAAAACTATTTTAAATAATAACGTCAGGCATCAGAATATTGATATACTTCTGTTTACTTATATTGAATATAGGAAATGATTTATATAACCAAAGTTATTTTGCTCACTTTTACTCGCTTCTCATTTGATTTTTTTATTTATTTATCTCCACTAACACTTCAACTAGTATAATTTATAAGATTTGTAATATTTGTTATGTGCAATTATGATGATTTGATAAAAAATTAAAATTAAGAAAATTATTGTGTTGCTTACATTATTTGAATAAAATATGTTGCAAATGATGTTAATCTTGAAACTAAGACTGTATATATTTGCTGTAAAAGTCTTGTACTTTGTGAGATTTTAAAATTGTTGTTTTTGTTCATTCTTACTAGCACTAATATATACATGCATTTATAAAATACACATAGTAGCCCATTACCCAATTACTTGTAGTATTATAGTGTCAAACTCATAAAATTTACAGAATAAATCCTCACATGATACAAATATTTTACAGTATTACAGTATATCGTAGGGTCTAAAAGTAAAGTAACACTGACAGGGAAATATGTTTATTAATATTAATGTACACATTTTAATGAATAATGTAGATCAGTGTTACATTTAAATTATGATACACATAGTTTAACACAAGAGATCAGTGCATTCAGATTCATAATAAATGGTATTTTTTCTCACTAGCTCTACCACAGAGGCAGTTTTCTTTTTCATAACATTAATGAATTTTGTAGATATTCATAGCCATAAGCGGACCGGCAAGCTCAGTTGGTAAAGCGCTAAACTACAAATTAGAGGATCATGGGTTCGATTCCGGGCCCGGCCACACAACTTGTGTGGTAATTGGTCATGAAAATATGTCTACGGCCATTCTCCCCCTAGGCGTGTCAAGCTAAATATTCCTGCTTTCATGTTAACTGGTTTACAGATTCAAGTAGGAAAGTTTTCAGTTACTGGCATAAGTATGTGCATTTAGTACTGGTAAACCAGCTAACCCAGGAAAAGAGTGATTAGGTTAACTGACCGCCGTGATATGACAGAAATACTGTTGAAAATGGTGAAAAACAAAAACAAAACAAAAAGCAGTGCTTATCATGAGTTTCAATTTTAGTCTTCAGCTTCCTTGATAAGTTGATCCCTTAAATTACACAAAGCTGCAACAGTGCAAACAGTTTTGTTGGCGTTTCTTAGGGATTTATTTGCAATTTTTGTATTCAAAATACGGTATGATTTCATCCTCATTATTGCTCGTTCTACGTGAATCCTGTTAGAAGCAATTCTTCTAGTGTCTATCACCTCATATTCTGTTAACTGCTTCCGGCCCTTCATGAAAGCAGGAATATTTAGCTTGACACGCCTAGCACACAGATCTTCACTGATAGTGAAACCTCTATCCGCCATAACCTCGTCTCCAGGGAGGAGGTAGTTAAGGAAGCCACTGTTTTTAGTGATATAATTGTCACTGGCACGTCCACCAAATAGAGATGACACAAACATTATGAACCCGTTAGGTGCAATTGCAATTAGAAATTTTCCTGTGTTATTGTTTTTGTATGTGCTCCATGTTTTCCCGCGTGCGTTTAACTGAAATGGTCTCTGTATAAAAATTTCAGAGCAGTCAATAATACACGTTGTATTTGGATATGTATCCGCAAAAGACGATGGTAGTGTTCTACGTATTGTGTCTCTTGGAAGCCACATAACACAGTTATCATACAAGTGCTTTGCCATAATGCTTATCCATGAATTAAATATACTGCTCATTAATTGCGTAGAAACATTAAAGCGTCTGCCCAAGTCACAGAAAGTCAGTCCAAGTCTGAGGCGTAACAATACAGAAAGTATCTGGTCTTTAACTCTGAGCTTGTATGGTAATTTTTTTCCAAACACTGATAAAGTCTTAATTAATGTTAATAGTACTGTCAAACTGAGACCAGTGTAAAACCTTGCATCCGAGTCATTAGTGACATTGTCTATAGAAAATTCAGCTGAAGTTTGTTGGCATGAAGCATTCCTTGTCTTTTTAGTATATCCATACTTGTGGTCTAAAGCAACGATGTCATTTGTCTGGGTGCTTGAATCTACCATCTTTGGCTTGTTGTAACACTGACCAGGATTAAGGGTACAACACACAGAAGAACATTCCTGGCTGACATTTGAATTAAATACAGATGCTGGTAATGGGGTTGCTGTTAGAATGTCTGAAGTACAGGATGTTTCAAGAGTTGACAACTGTTTGCTCTCTGAAGCTGATCTATGAGTATTCATGTTCAATGACTTCCTCACCAATGGTGGCCTTCTTGCAGGTGTAGTCATGTCTTGGACTGTATAACCCATGTTTAATATTGGTATGGGATTTTCCTTGGTTGGACGTCCATCAACAAAGTGAACCGAGCAAACCTGAAAGACAAAGAAAAATATTATTATCTACTGAATGACTACAATAAACAATGGTAATAGTGAAACTACAAAAGATCGAAAAATTTAACCGGGGGGGGGGGGGGGGGCAGGGGTGTAAAATTTTACTCGCCCACTCGAATTGGTGACTCAAATGCTCCGGGCTAATAGGTGACCCCTTTTAAGATCAGCACCCTTATTTTGAATCAGGTTCTTGTCTGGGAGAGAGGTGATTAGGCTGTGTCGATTTGTGCGCTCGTGGGGGTAATATTTTCATTGACAGCTTTTATTTTCCCTAAACATATCAATAAACGTTGATATTCAAAATATATTTGGAGAAAAATCATGTCTTGGTATGGGTGACTGTGAAACTTAGGGCGACTACGAAGTAACAAAGTACAAACTAAGGGCGACTTGATTTTGTCAGCTGGTAGCCCTGCAGGGCGAGTGGCTTTTAACAGATTTTTAAACCCCTGGGGGGGGGGGGGAGGCAGGATATATTATTCGTTTGCTATCAGTGCATGCAAGGTACCATTTTCAAACAGTATCTATAACATGTCCATATTGCTTTTATTTCTACTTTCCTTAGAATAAACATCGTCAGTACTATACGTATAATGTCGTTCAAACATATTTCACTGAGCCTCTGAGGCAGAGTTTTTTATACACAAGAATAGTGTTTATACACATGTACACTAGATACTACAATAGGTTTAAATAATTACCAAAGACTTAGATGCTGGGTTGAAGTCCTTTCTGTTAAAAGATTTAATCCATAGCCGTCTTTTTTCTTCGTCAGCTGGAATACAGTGGAGTTTGTAGGGCGGTAAACACGGACAGTCTTTATGTTTACTGTTATGTTCTTTACACAATGAAATGTTCCAATCGTGAAGCTTTTTCTGACTATTCGTACATCCCACTACAACACATTGCTTTCCACCACTCCTTTGATAAGGCATTACCACAAAGAAATACAAAAAACTAGCGTAAATATTGCAAGAAAGAAACGATTGTTTTTATCGCTCAGCTGTACAGTATTGATTTTTCTTCAGTACCGTAATGGCGGATTTAGAGAGTACTCAAGGGCGGTAAGCGCGTAAATACTATTTTCTGGAATCGTCTATAGGCAAGATTGCATACCTAACAATAGACGTGATTTGCTATCAACAATGTAGAAATCAGCCTGAATCATCTTTGATTTGTATCTGAATTTGAGATTGATTTTACCTAGTCTAGGAAGTGTGTTGCCTGTATAGCTTGTAAGTGTGTGAACTGCTGGCTCTAATGGATGTGAAATCTTCATAGCTTTGAATTGTGTAACTGGCAGTATGTTTACAGCAGATCCTGTGTCAATTTTAAAATGTATTGCTGTTTCAGAAGGTCCCACCAAAAGTTTAACAAAGGTTCGATCTGGAAAACTTGTACTCACCATACCAATGTTAGTATCACAGTCTGTTTCCTCACAATTGGAATTACACTGGCTGTCACCCACACAGTTCACTGACCTACACTGAGATGCAAAATGATTCAGTTTGTTACATGCATGGCATGTTTTTCCATAAGCGGGACAGTTCCGTTTCGCGAGTGAACGTCCGCACTTCTTGCACGGTTTGGTGCTACGATGTGGAATGCCACGGTCACTTTTTGGTAACGTTCGACTGGCCAACCCGGAATCCTTGACCCTCGATCCAGCGGTAGCCGCCTTGAAGTGTTTTCTCCGACCTGGTTTCATGACTGATGCGACGTCAGTTGATGCCGTACATTGCATCGACGTTAATTGCACGCAACTGTATTCGAACGACTGAGCAATTTGCACTGCTTTGTCCAACGTGAGCTGTGCATCTTCATTGATCAGTTTTTCTCTGATTCTTGATGAATTTGTGCCGAAGACAATTTGGTCCCCAATCATTTCATCACTGTCTTTAAAGTCACATTCTTTGGCTATCAGCCTAAGTCTGGTGACACACTGATCTATGGTGTCCGATTCTTGCTTCTGATTGTCGAATTTAAATCGGCTAAATATCGGGTTGATTTTGGGCTGTAAATGTGACGCAAACGTTTCAAAATAAGTGTCCAATTTCTTGCATTCTGCTTCACTCAACTGCCACGTGCTATGTATGTCTTTAATGCTTCTGCAGGATTAGAATCGTCCCAGTTCATAACAGGTGGTGCAATTCCAGCAAGCTCCATGTTTAATCACTAATGTCCAGGATTAAATTTCACAATATATTTTGTTTGTCCATAAATCCAGTTTAAGTCGCTTTTATTCTGACACCATGTTATACTATCGTATGTTGTAGTGTTGTAGGTGTCTGGTATACAATTGCATATAGTCAAATGACTTAGTAACAACACAAGTGTGAAGTTATATATTTTATTCTAGCATTCTAATGAAAGCTAAGCATTGCTCTACAACTACTAACACATACTAACAGAGACTGAATGTGCGGGCTCTCTGCATCTCTTATATGTATTAGCGTTTGGGTTAGATACCAGTAAATCATTATGTATCCCTCCGTGGTCCATTCAAAAGTAGTGCCTATTACTAAAGAGTTCCTCTTCTCGCATAAAAGCCATTTAGGTATATCAGACATGCCTTTTGTGGTTATTTCTAATATCCTATGCGTGTCTGCAACATGTTGGTGCATTTTCTTGGAGGCAAATTGAAAGGTGAACTTTTGGGGGGTGTTTATTGTGGTATGGGGCTTTTGTCGAAATATGACTGCCAAAACCCTGTTTTTACCGGTGCCTGCATTCAAGTGAGATGCATTTTCTTAGAAGTAACATGACATATCTTTTTTATTGCAAATTTTCTGAAGAGGACAGATTGATCTTTAAATTGATACCAGGCTTGCACAATCTGAAATAAAGAAAATGCTAGAAAAATGCTTAGAAAGTGTCCCGTTTTATAATGGGACTCTATGGGAATTGGAATTACTGCTATCTAACCTTTAAGAAAACCAGGAACCGGCCCTTTAGGTTCCACTTATACATAAAATCCCCATGTAAATGTGTTCTTTTATTGTGTGTATTACTTTTCACGGGAATACATGTGACTTATATCATAGCTGACACGTTATCTACGATTTTTAAAGCGAAACCTGTTGTTTTTCGGGTAAAAAAATGAAAACAAAGTACGGAAACTCGCCTTTTGCAGCTAACAGCACATGGAATCATGTTATTCGCAAATATTACACGTTTTATACCTTATTACTGTCCATTGCATTAAAATAAGTCTAAATGAACTGGTATTTTGACTGGTTTATGTGATTTAGGTGCGAATTTTAGTTCACGCTCCCCATACAATCCAAGTACTGAAGCGCAAGCCAGATGGCTTATCATGTGTTATTCTCAAATGCGTTTCTGGGGCATTTCTACTTAGCGGATCGACCTGAAATTTTGCATGTGTGGTACAAGTAGGTTAATAATGATGTAGAAGAGTTTTTCATGATAGCAAAATTTTGAGTTTTCTTTAAGGTTAGATACCAGTAAACTATTGTGTATCCCTCTGCGGTCCATTCAAAAATAGTGCCTATTACTACACAGTTCCTCATCTCCTCTCGCATAAAAGCCATTTAGGTATCTCAGACATGCCTTTTGTGGTTATTTCTAATATCCTATGCGTGTCTGCAACATTTTGGTGCATTTCCTTGGAGGCTAACTTGAAAGGTGAACTTTTGGGGTGTGTTTACTGTGGTATGGGGCTTTTGTCGAAATATGACTGCCGAAACCCTGTTTTCTACCGGTGCCTGCATTCAAGTAAGATGCATTTTCTTAGAAGTAACATGACATATCTTTTTTATTGCAAATTGTGGAAGAGGACAGATTGATCTTTAAATTGATACCAGGCTGGCACAATCTGAAATAAAGGAAATGCTAGAAAAATGCTTGGAAAGTGTGCCGTTTTATAATGGGACCCTATGGGAATTGGAATTACTGGTATCTAACCTTTGGGCATGCAAATTACATATAGTCTGTTTCATGTAATGGGAAACTGACTACTGGAACAGTCAAAATAGCCATACTAAAAACAGCTGAATAATGTTGATAGTATATTTTGAAGTCAGAACTCATAAAAACAGCTGGTCAAATCTGTCCGAAATGTAAACAACCCGATAACCAGTCCATTTTGACATATTCAAGACATTTGTATTCACACTCCATTTAAGTTATCAACAAGATAATCCTTTAATTAACTGCTGTGTCTGCTGATCTTACGAGAGCTTGCTAGCAATCATCTCTAATTAGACAATGAATGCTGACAAACAGCTTGTTGTGTTTTCACAAGTTTAATAAAGCTTGATAAGAATTTATAGAATCAAACCAAAAATGGCATTATGTGCTAGACTGGTAGTCTTATTTATAAGACATGCAACGAATTTAGCGTTACTTTTTATATAGGGATAAATTGGTTCGATAAAATATTGCCCATATAAAAAGTAGCTCAATATTTGCCGAGCGCTGACAAGTTATGCTACTAGACTGGTTACTGGAAATTAACCAAACTCCTCACAGTGGTTACTTGCCCTTTTGGTTAGCAGTGATCTTGAGCTATGCTCGGAACCAGTAAAATCTCTGCGCGGAGGTTGAAAATTAACGGTTTGCGTCATATATTATGCGCTCTATACATAAGGTCAGTTAGGGCATGTAGCTTTGTCATGGTGAACATTGAGATCAAACATTGTACATTTTATATGTAAAAATGAAGGAATTTATTTGCGCATGCGTAACCTTTAAGAACTTCCGGTAAGATTTGTCGTCTGCAATTTTTTTTTTAATGGATGCTTACAAACGCACTGTAATGGAGAGAATTACTGCCAGATGCCATCTTGACCCCATTAAAGGTTGTATTTTATGGGATGGTTGCTCTGGTGGACATGAGGGCGGTAGATATGGGAAAGTTAAAGCAAAATGTCCACCAGAGTCACCATCCAAGACCCATTATGTTCACCGTGTTGTTTTTCAGTTTCATTTTGACATTAATTTCCACGAGTCTCAAACAATTACCTCATTTATGTCATAATACTTTGTGTTGCAATCCTTATCATTTAGTTTTAGAACCTGTAACTGTTAATAATGCCCGCAAAGTTTGTGTCCGCACTGGCCGATGCATCGGCCATGATGACCATCCGAAATGCCTACTTTGAATCATACCAATTTTCCTAATTTGCAAAGTTAACAGATTCTATTCAGTTTACATTTTAGTTTGTAATTGTACTAAAATCAGGCATTCAGCTGAAAAAAATGCATGAAACGCAGCAAACGAAGGCAAAACTATATATATATACACAAGTACAAGGCTCGTGCTCGGTCCAGGTTTTCTAAGCCTCGCTAAATGAACTTATCTTTTTTCAAACGCTAACCTAGTATTCTCTATTTATACATAACTGTGGTCTCTTAAATGTCTAGAACTTCTCACGACTGGTACCATGTCAGTGAGACCCTTACTATAATGCAAATTGTCATGTAATTTATACCGTCTCTGGCGTGTGGCGTACCTAGTAGTTTTGCGTTTTTCAATTACCTCTTTATTCGGCCTTTGGGTTCTTTCATCGGTCTTCCGTATTTGACGTATGACCGTGGAACCTTTTGTAATGGTGGCCCCTAGAGACTTGGTTTTAATCAACACAGACACTGCGTACCCATTGTTTAGTTTATGAACCTGGCCGTGAATCCTTCCGGCAAAGTTCCTAGGGTTAGTTATCATTTTTGGGTTAACTGTCTGGTAAGATCGATTCACGGCCTCGCACTTTTGCGCAGTGGTAAAAAAATTGGTTTGTTCAAGGGCTGAGGGAGACAGCATAATGGCCATGCATTTTAAAAGTAATGCCTTATCACCCTCTGTCATTCTTAGTTTCGCATTCATTGGCATGAAGTTTTTAGCCTGTCGGTAGTTGCCACAACAAACTAAAATAGATGCTTTGCAGGGCTCTCCGCAATACCCACCAAAGCAAGAAACAATTGCATCGGCTACCTTGGGCATACATTGTTTTATTTAGGTCACCATTGTAAACCTTGTGGGCTGTCATTAACTCTGCCACACACCGTTGTTTTATCGAAAGAGCAAAGCGATTCTTAATGTTTGTGTTTGAAGACCCTTTGAACATATTTTAACTAAAGTTGGCTTTGTGAACAACACGCTTCAATGAATTTCCTAAGTGCCTTATGGCTTTAAAGTGTTCAACTTTATGTTTATTCCCTTTGCTCATACCTGCATGACTCCTAGAGTCACCATCACCAGTATAACCCGCTATTTTAACATCATTTGATATGTTGCGGGACACTACTTCAGACCATTTACCTTCGTTACCTATTGGATCTGTTTCGGATACATTTGCGGAGCAATGAGTCCTATGGTTTGGGCAAACAACATTGTTCCCCTTATTTCGCAAGCGAGCTCCCATCATGCAAAGTTTATTGGCAATATGTACCCCTACTATGTTCTTGTCTTTAGTGTTATTTTCACAAAACGTTGTTGTCGCGATAGACCCTGCCTGAAATGGGGTCGAGTCGGAATTAAACATGGGGTTATTGTAGCACGAGTCGCCCTCTACATTTACAGTTTTGGCATTTTTTTGACCTATTAGGGCATTTTCCTTCACAAGGGACACTCTTTGCTCATGCATGTCCTTAACATTGACACTTTCTACCTTTTCATTAACTTTATTATTTAATCTTTGCATGGAGGACTGGGTGGGGGCTATTATATTAGCGTTGTTAAGAATTCTGCGCACACCGGTATTGCTGATTGGTGTTGTGCACAGACCAAGCTGAAGGCCTATGTTTACTTTTGCGGCACGCCTACCACGACCTTTTTTACAATCAACCTCCTCGTAAAGATTGCGATACTTGCTAATTTACGAACACTTTGTACATTTTAGCCGCTCACGCCAACCTAGACCCCACCTAATGGAGTTAGCGGCATCAATTTAAATTTAAATAAATTTAAATCGCCATCACAGTTTGGTTTAATTTGAGTATGTTCTTTAAATGCAGTGTTGAAAAGAACCTGGACTTCAGCCTGAGCCATCAACTTAATGGTATACATGTCTGGATGTAGTGACGAGTCATCAAAACTACTGTACTCATCAACTACATTAGTGGCATTGGGACGGGGACGTAACGTTGACACAGTCGTGTCCGTACCATCGGTATCTTTGAAGGTTAGTACATTGTTATTGTCATGTATTCTACTATCAAATGACTTCTTTTCCAATCTCACATACTTTTATCAACAACAGTAGGAAAAGAAAGAGTTCTACCCTTGTTGGGACTCCCAAGCCCCCTTTTGAACCCACTTTTTCGCAAGTGAGCTCGACGCTTTGAAGCCGGCATAACGACTAGACTTATCACAATAAAAAAAGTAAACTATTCTATATGTACGCTAATTATATATAACTAATAATCAAAATAATGAGTAAACATGCACAGAAAACCTTTTTATTTCCACAGATTACACAGCACTGAGTACTGGATACAGACTGAAGGTTGCTGGAGACTGGCCTAGAAGGAATTCACACCTCACCCACAGGTTCAGGTGTGACAAAAGAGTGTTAGTTAGTACCTGGCATTGACATGTTTTTGTTTATTGTGTGTCAGGAGGAACAGTCTGTTGATTGTTACGTAAAGAAACCCTTTTCTGGGGTCAAATGGCATCTGACATGCTACTTTTATATGGATTTTACAAAAAAATGCAGAAAATAATTATTTTTTTTAGCTCAAAACAGCTTAAAAACCTGGTCTATGACATTTAGAATGCCAATGAAGATTATTTTCACTTCTGATATTATATTTTACATCTGCTATGCCTATTAAAACTCAAAGTTATGCTTAATTCTGAGTTAAAATAATGTTTTCCAAGATGTACCTAAGTACATGTTTTCTGTCTAAAATATTGTCTCGAAATGTCTTTATATGTGGTATTTTCAATTTTATTTTTTTCCAATAAATCCTTATACCAGTGTGATAGGACTTCATGTTCTTTCTCGAATTATCAGACTTATGAAAAATGTGGTTTTTATTCAAATTTGAAAGGGCTGTGTTCTCTTAAAGGTCAAATTACACCAAAACGGAAGTCACATCCTCAGGGTTACATGCTGTCAGTTAGATAATAAACACATATGGTTCAGTGTATAATGCATATGCTTTTAAAAATACAGTGTAAATGATATGTGTTGGTATCAATGTAAAGGTATATATGTAAGAAATAAGAAAAAAAGTTTTTTTGGCACTACTTTGTTCTTAGTGGTCCCCAGCTTCATAACTTTTGGCCCATGTATTCATGCACAAAATGGCAGCCTCCATGCCCGTCAAAACCGGTGTGTTTATTCTAAGGTAAATATTTTGAGTTACAACTCATAGAATTTTATGACATGCTGTTTTTTCAAAAGGTTATGGCCTTATCTTTCCAACGATGTATGGTGATATATTAAAAAGTGCATGTCAAAACCGGTGTGTTTATTCTAAGGTAAATATTTTGAGTTACAACACATATACTTTTTTGACATGCTGTTTTTTTCACAGGGTTATGGCCTTATCTTTCCAACGATGTATGGTGATATATTAAAAAGTAGCTTGGTCATTGTCAAAATTGAGATCAAACATTGTATATTTTATATGTAACAATGAAGGAATTTATACGCGCATGCGTAACCTTTATACATAAACCAGTCTGTATAAAGTACCTAATTAATATCAAAATCAGTACCAATTGCTTGTTATCATATCGGGAAAAGACAAAGTTGAGGTTTTCTGGCATATGCGCCAATATGATATTTTCTTGAGCCAATTTCTCAATATTTTCGCAAATGTCCAATTGGCTAACGGCAGCGTGAGCCTTGAACACAGGTAACATTTAATATCTTCCGTAGTTAAATCTTAAGTGTCCAATTGTTCTGCAACCGAAATCCAAAAATTATAACTCTAACCATAAAGTTAACCCTTCCTTTACAACTCTCCCGATTAAACATAGACAAATCGATCGATGCAAAGTTGACGTTAAAATCTATCTGTTACACGTGTACTGATATCGAAGTTCTTTTCCACGTATGGAAATCGAAACTACATGTTTAAATTCCACTTATGGAAATCGAAACTACATGTTTAAATCATCGTTTAAACTTAAACTTGTGAACCAATAATTAAAGGACATTTAAAGTTCACGTTTTATAAATAATGGCTTCGTTGTTGTTTGTTCTAAAAGATGTTTCTTGGTACAGTGTTCGATATGTTGAGAGATGGCTTTTTGGTCGGCCAGGTCAGTCCGGAAACGTCAGGTTTGTTGGATGAAGTACGGTATCTCGTGTTATGCGGTAGTTAGGAGTAAATATGTAGCAATATGTATTGTATAATCCTATCTCAATCGTGATACAACTTATTTTATGTAAAGAATACCAATAACTAGTTTAGTGTTTTCAATTTCACAAATGTAATGTTGCTACAGTCAGGTTCTGTTTTGTTAGGTTAGATTAAACAGGCGCCATGAAAGCCCATTTTTAAACAACATGTTCTTAAACTGAATATTTAACCCCGTGTTGGTCTTGTCATCCTTTCGATTTCTTACGGAGATTGCTCTTACCTGTTTTACAAACAACTCTTGTTACGCTTGTGTCTGAACACGTTTTGTTGCTTCGTGGCAATTATATTGCTTCATGCTTCAAATAGTCTGTAATTGATTGATTTTAGTAGTAAAAGCTCCAGTTCAAATAGTACAGATTTTGTCCACTATTCGGGTTACTCTGGAGCTCGTTGTTATTGCAAGAAAACTCACTCCTTTAATGAAGTTTAACTGTGTATAACAGGCATAGTGGTTATAATCAATATTATAATCAATGTTTGTGCCAATACATGTTGATTCTCTTTTCAAAGCTTGCCAGCTCTGCGGTAACACGATACTCAAAACTATTCAATTGTTCAAAACTTCTCTGTTTGCAAGACATAACACATATACGATAGTAATTAGGTCTCACAATTAGTTTTCCCAATCGTTTAAATAGGCAGTGTTGTGTGTTCACTACATTGTTATTTTGGTTAGTTCGTGCTTATTCGATTTATGATGGGGGATTCAGAAGGAGCTGTTTCGGATATCTCTAAGTACGTAGATGTTTCGTATAGTCTGTATGTGTCAATGATGTAGCCTTAACTATTATATACATCATGATTTTTATTTATCATCTAATGGGCATAATTGTATACTTTGTATTGATTTAAGCCATTGATGTGTTATATACAATGATATATGATGGCAACTGAACAATATGTGTTTCTCATATTACTTAGTTATATGAAACCAAACACTACCCGCACAATACTGCCAAGTTGCACATTAAAATTAATATGGGCATACAAGTACCATTATTGCTGAGTTGCTTTATCATTATCATTATCTATATGATTACGTCATATTAACTACATATTTACATTATTTATTATATACTTAAGTCAAGCAGTGGCGATATTACGCCCACCAAACACGTGTCGTGTCGGACTGGCTATAAAGGAATCACTTTGTCCAGTCATATCGCATCGCGTCCCGACTCGTCACCAAATTTGGCAGCGTTATGCTCTTTTTATGCCCTCAATGGCTCCGCCCTATAACCTTCAAATGCCAGGGAGGATTTTAATATTTGTTCAGATTATTTTTCCCCATAAAACCAGAAGATGTGTCACGTACAGTACCCATGCTAATCGGTCAATGCTAAATGGTCGAAGACCAAGGTCACAATTCTAGGTCAAACATCAGATTTTCGTTGCCGCTCCTTATTGTCAAAATGCCTTGAAGGACTTATTTTTCAACATCAGAGGATGTGTCGCGTACATAGCTCATGATTGTCTGTCAAAGGTCAAGGTCACAATTCAAGGTCAATGGTCAAATATTTGTCAGGAGTATATTTTTTCTGGCATGGAAGGAGTTTCAAATAAATTGGCAGAAATGAAAAATCAAGGCCACTCTTGTAGGTCAAAATATTTGTCAATGACTTATATTTTATTCTTTCAAAACATGTTAAACCCATATTTCCTGTTATGTAGGTTATTATGTTTCGAAAGCATTGCTCTGTGTCATAGCACCACAATTGTGAGCCTTCTTATCTATGCAAAGGCTGTATTTAATCACCTTTAGTGATAGATCTGGGTAATGCTAGGAAACTGGTCCTGATATATGTCATTATCAACACTATCACGAATACTTCCGTCGAGCACAGAATCGCCATTTATTATTAATTATAAAAGTCAGTTGTTGTGATTTTACGAGTGATTGAGTGACTACGCAGAACTTTGCAGGAATGTTAATAAAATAAGTAACTTCTACAATAACATATGTTTCAATTGTCTTTATATTTGGATGAGCTTATGCGAATGCTTATTTTGTGCATTTTTTTTCACATAGCAAAAAGAACGAAAATGACGTATTCTTGATGCACTCATCAGACGACAAAGAAGTTGCGGAAACAATTTACAACGTGCTAACCAGAAATGGCTTTAGCTGCGCCGCGGACTTCGACGGTAAAAGTTTCAATATAGGAAAACCTGTAAGTGAGAACATACGACGACTGGTTAAAGAAAGCAAAAGATCTGTACTTGTTTTGACGAAAACGGCAATCCAAAGTCCGTGGATCAATCTGGAAACCATACACGCGCTGGAGGAGTCGAAATACCGCAACAATGAGCTGGTCCTGCGGCTGCTATTGATCGACGTCAAGGAAGACGACGTGCCCGCCCTCAAGGTGGGATGTCTGGAGAAACTTCCTCACTTCATCGTGAACATCAAGGAAGAGGGCTGGGAAAACCAATTAGTGGATCGTCTAAACGGTAGGCACGGAACCTTTCAAATTACTTGCACAAATACAACAATGAGAAGTGGATAGATATCTTCAAATTCTTGTCAGTGTTAAATCCTTTATACGTATAAAGTTCATAAATCTAAAAATGCATCATGTATTGTTCTAAACGGTGCTGCAGATGAATTTAAGGATATTATATTGACAGTTTCGGAACATTTCAGAGCCTCTTCAGGTTTGTGACGTCCTGCCAGTAGGGAGCCTGGCTCACGGACTGGTGTTCAGTCACTTCACTGGATTGCTGTCCTACATGATTCCTAGTAGGTTTGATGTATACTATTTTGAACAAATAGACATATTTATTGACTTGAAAGATGTCAATATATACTAGTATGTGTAAGCAATAATAATGTGAACTCTTGATTATTACGATTCCTGCCGGTTCTAATGCTACTACTACTTCCACATGCTGTTATTATTGCAACTGCTGTCACTACAACAGCGGATACCGTTATAGCACCCGTAACAGCTTCTGCAACTGCTACTACTACTGTTACAGCTGCTACTGTTGCTTCTACATAAAATTAAATGTTAATTTGTTTTCTATATCTACTCAATTATTTTGTGTAGGACTTAAAGATGAAATACAAAAATGGGATAGATTTGACGAGTATAAAGATAAAATCTGCACGAATTACAACATGTTGTGGCCGAAGTCCTGTAAGTTACATGGTTCGCTTCGTGGAAAGGATGAAGCCTCTGGTATTGAAATCGAAGATGAAACGATTCTAAAATTTACAGAAGAGCATATGGGAAAGCCAAGACCTTTCAACATTACAATTTACAAAATCTCCAGGGGAAGCGAGGTATAACATATTTAAATGACTTTTGCAGCTTTTTTTTCACGAACTTAATTTTGACTATTGTCTTACACTTACCAAATCTAAATATATACGTATACCGTTACTAGTTCCACATAAGATACTACTTAAACTGACAGTATGTTGCCTATTGAGTACTGTGTGAAGCAACATTGTCATTTAAAATAACATTTTTATAACATTGATTACACAACATTGGTGTTCATGTTGGCAGTTTTACTTCTTCTACGCGGACATGGCATTCGTTTTAAACTGCGTCTACGAACTGAAAGAAAAGCAGCTTGCTGAAGGAGTTGACACAGATCTGCAGAGCCAACGCTTCAAACACACGTACAACACGCTCGTCAACCACCAAGAATTTGGGAGAAGGCGTGACAACCCACTGAGAATGCTGGAGTACGATGGTAAATAAAAACGTGTCAACGTAGTCATCAGAAGTATTTAGAATAGTGATTTTCTACGCTTCGTAGTTTTCTGTATATAATATTTTGTTAATAACACATTTGGCTCAAAAGGTTAGTTATGTACAACTTGATATTAACAAAGAAGCCAACATCTATATATACTAATCAAAACTTCTAACGCATCACATAGGAAATACATAGGAAAACGCAAGGAAAAACCGAGAGGTATCACAATTCCTTTGGACATGGTGACCACTTTTGTTATTTCTATGTATTGGAGATGCACTGAGGTACCGAATGAAAGAGGGGGGCATAACCGTTAATGACGTGTGTGATTTTTTATTATCTCCCTTGTGCGCGTTGTTGAGTCATACCTCATTGTGTACACTGTTCGGGGCAATTTTACTATTGGAACATGTTTGCATATCATTGTATCTTCGTTTGATTACCTGTAACTGTATGATAGTATCTTTGTTATGTATATAAGGAACTTTGGATATGTGATGCGTTAGGAGTTTTGATTACTTTATATTTGATTCGAACTAAAGTAAGGCTATAACTATATTCATGTTAAGGGATTGACCAACGCATCGACATGATATCATTAAATGATAATTTTCGTAAATCATCCAAAACATTGTTATAAAATAACGTATCTCAACAGATCAAAAAACCAACCACTTTGAGGTCCTTTTCAAAGCGGTTAAGGAAAGTGTCAATGCTCAGGCTGTTGATGTCCCAGGCACGCACACTTTCACACCGGTACGACAGGTTTGGGTATATGTGTATACGGGATATGTTTTATTGATAAATAATCGAATTGAGTGTTATTGAATTCATTAATTAAGTCAAACGGCATTAAGATGGACTCTTTTTCTCTCATTATTGAAATCGTATGAACAATTCAATTGTTTAAATCTATTGTATCATCATTTGTGTCAATCGTCTGTGAAGCAAAGATGTACATGTATATGAAATAGCAGTGAATTGTTTTTCATTGAGTGGGTAATGGAAAATAATTCAAGTATGTAATGACCCAAATATATAACAAATTTGAATGTGCGTTATAAATTATGACATGAAGAGCATGTTTATTTTTCAAGCACATTAAAATACTTAGTTCAGCCAATATTCCACGAGAGTACAAGAACCATTCTCAACGCTTTGAAACAAACCCTAATATATTCAACATCGTTGTTTTATTTCAGTATAACCGAACGCACGTGACTGATGGGGTGTATGTTTGCTGTTCAAATAAAACTGAGGACAGGGATATCGGATCTGATATTCATAAATATCTGCAAGAAAAGAAAATCAAAGCGGTAACTGACAGTGGGGATGCGGGTAAATGTGCTTTAACTATGAGCGGAAACTACAACTGGTACGTTTTCGTCATTTCCAAGTCTGCTTTGGAGGACAATGAGTTTACATTTAAAATAAATCAAATACTTCGCCACAGCGTTGACGAAAACCAGTCCAAACTTATTCCCGTTCTGCACAACGTGGAAGTCGCACAGGTCCCTGACTTCATTCGATGGGTCACCATGCTGTCCACGGCAGATTCCAAATATTGTGACCACATCTACCAGACTGTTATTGGTAAGTGCAGATTATATTAATGGTCAGAAGTTATACGGTTGTGCGTGCTTATGGGTATACGTTTATGAACCAAGTAATGCCTATTTAACGCTTCTGGTTCTGATTTATGCTCCACAAACCTCGTTCTGATTTACGATCAAGAGGCCTTTCCAGTTTTTGCTACAAGTATTTCAAAGCTCCTCACACTATATTGATAGATGATTAACCAGAAGCCTTTGCTCAGTGCCTGACAATCATTTCCACGTGCGTTCTTGTCTTAATAGTTAATTACATTTAAAGATATGACCAATCACTGGATTAATTTGACTACTATGACCATTTGTTGTCTCGCCGTTTTCAAGGCGGTCCCGTGACGATGATTGAGAAGATGCCAGCAGGCGATGTAGTGACCGGGCTTTGTTGGGCATATCTGATCAACTACATGAAAATGGCATTGTTTTTGCGCACACCCGACGACAAAGGTTGCCTTGGTGATCATTGAAAACTGTTAGCAAAAAAATTGTTTCAGTCGCTTATATGAATATTTACAACAGAAGTTGCAATTAAATGAAATTAAATGAAAGGTCAGGGAATTCTATTTAGAAAATGCATATTGATGTGCGCAAATGTTTTGATTTCTATCTTACTTCATTTGCTAGTATCTAACTAGTTGTTTTAACTTGGACTATTATTGACAACATACAACTCTGAACTGTTGTTCTGTCTGTCAAATTCAAACTTTTAATATCTATTTATGTGCGATTCAATTCTGTTCTTGATCGCTGTAGACTTCCGTGGTCGTATTAAGGCATTCCTTCACGAAAAGGGGCTTTTATGCGGATGTCCTGACAAAGTGTACATCCTGTGGCCAAGCTCCTGTATGATGGGGGACGCAATTGAGGTGGTCGCCAATAAAGAGTAAGACAGCTGTTCATTGCTGATATTTGTTTATATTGACTAAAATTCGATTGATGTATATACCTCCGCCATGGAGGTTATGTTTTGTTACTGTTGGTTTGTATGTTTGTCAATTAGCAACGGTATGCAAACCATGATGAACTTCTTTGCATTTAAAATGGTCTGGGACTGGGAAGGTTGAACATGTTCCTTTGGGAAAATAGTTAGTTACTTATTTTGGTTAAGGTCTGCGCTCTCCGGTGCTTTCAAGTTATAGTTAATCTGAAAATTACTTTAATAACTTTATAATTTGAAGTTCATAACTTTGATGTTAACGTTCATTTACATGTTTTTATATTGATTAATTCTGAAAAAATTGTTGGGATAGGTTTCTTCTTAGAACGGCGTTCCTCCACATCCGCTGAAATAATCTATCCACGCAGTAATACCAACTTTTACCCATGTATATAATTATGTCTAATGTCTGTTTCGTATTTTCGTACTCGTATGTTTTTTTTCTGTTGCAAATACAATTAGGGATTCATTCTTTTTATAATTAAGTTTGAACTGTGTTCACCGGAATTGTTGAGCCCAAACATACTCGTGTGTTATATGTTATCAATGTTTTATTTAGTTTCCCTGAAAATCGAGTAGAAAAGTTGGGTTCCCTGCCTCAAGTGTTTGCGAACACTGGCGGACAGATGAACAGAGCATTCACGTTCAGTGTATACAAACACACAGATCCTCAGACGAAAACTGTAAGTTATATAAAAAAAAACAGTTACTCGGCAGATATTCAAAATCTATGTTTAGTATTCTTATTGTATAATGTATAATAATATAACAGTTTAATGAATGCATACGTTCATACCATGTACATATATATTATAACGTGTGCCAATATTAATTACCGAAGTACATGTAGATGTATTAATACAATATTTCAGAGTGTGTGTTTCATCGCGGAATACTGCACCCCGATGGGGTGTTTGTACCAGATGGGCACCAAGTACGCATTCGCGGGGGTTAATAAGGAAGATCTGTCGACACAAGGTCAGAAATTCAGGGAGGCCTTTGAAACATTCACTTCTTTACCTGCAGTTACGGAGAAACTGGGAGACTTCCAGAAACACACTAAGTTTCTGTACTACGATGGTAAGCATAAACGTATACATTGCATATGTAGCCCATTTTATTTCGTAATTAATCAAAAGTGCTATCAAGTACGTTAACAATGTTTTTATTCCAGCAGATGTACACTAGGTAAAAGCACGACGGACTAAAAGTGCTGTAACTTTTCACTTATGTATTTCAGCTGCGTCATGGTGAACACGAACGTCTTTCGTATTTTTGACAATATTTTGGTATGAACACATGCGTGGATATTTAAATAATCATACTAGTAGCTGACATTTCAAGGTGAAATTTTTATAAATAAAGAAAATACACAAAAATTCAGTTGGTGCGTTATAAATTTTGATGAGCGTATATTGCAGTTTTGCAGGCAATTACTACGTGCTCTTTTCTGTAAATTCGGCTATCAGTTCGCACGCGATAACCATGTAAATGATTGGAAAAACCACGCAGGTACTTTAATTTTTATTTGAATGTTGACTGAATACTTTAAAATGTCCCTCTTTCAGATTCCAAGATGTTCGATGCTATCCTGGAACAGCTGAATCGCGAGGCGGATTTAGTGTTCGCATAGATATTTGGATAATATAATTGGCCTTTTCCAGAGCCAGTCAAATTGTGGCTTTGAAACTGCTGTGGTTATAACTTGTATTTACAAACCACCAAATCTTATGCACAGAACTTACGTGAAGTGCGATGTTAATCGCCCTTTAGTAACGCTGTATCTTTTGTTTGTCGCCTAAAATCGTACTGTCAATGATTTCCAAGGGCCAGTGGAGAATGTATCATTTGTTTTAGAAAACAAACAGTCATCAAACTTGGCTTTGTAATAATCGATTTCACTGGACGCAGAACGTCGTGTTGTGGATAGAGCACTCAGTGTAAAGCGCATTGCAGAAAAGATTGTCTTACAGGGAAATACAAAACTGTTTAGACCTTATTAAAAAAACAGTAAAGGCCAGTTTCTAGTACGAATCCACTCGATGGCAATGACCACTCATACACGTCCCATGCATTTGTTTGTTATTTGTTGTGTGTGTTATTTGTTTTTATATGTTATTAGTTTGTGTCTTTTTGTTTTTGTCTGTTATTAGTGTCTCTTATTTGTTTCATCTGTTAATTGTGCTGTAAAATGCTGAATATATTATATTTTGTATAAAAATGATCTATAATATTGCATTTGCTTTGATTGTGTGCTATTTTTTTTTATTTTAGAGTGTCTTTTGTTTTTATAACAAAACTAATATTCTTCCATGTGATCGTTTGAAATTAAAAAATTAATACTCCTTCCATATGTTATCGTTTGATTAAAAAAAATTAATTCTCCTTCAATTTTATCCTTTTAAGTTAGAAAACTAATAATCCTTCAAGGTTATCGTGTAAAGAACAAAACTAGTGCCTCTTCATGTATTTGTGTGAAATACGAAGCTCATGCTATTTTCATTGTTATTGTGTAAAATAAAAATATACTCCTTCCGTGTTATTGTTTGAAATAACGATAGTTATTTACTACTTTCATGTTATCGTTTGAAATAAGAAAACAAATAATCTATTCATGTTATCGTTTGAAATAAGAAAACAAATAATCTTTTCATGTTATCGTTTGACATAAGAAAATAAATACTCATTTCATGTTATCGTTTCAAATTAGAAAACAAATACTCCTTTCATCTTAACGTTTGAAATTAGAATATTATTAATTATTTGATTTATTTCATGTTAACGAAAACTAATAATCCTTCCATGCATGTGTGTTAAATAACGAAACTATTACTCCTTCCATGTTATTGTGTTAAAGGACTAGTTTAATCCTTCTTTATTTGACACCTCCTACAAACCTGGGGTTTTGAACTCCTGTGTACTGGCACCCTGCTGTGGTCGGAGTGTGGACGCAGAGTGGAGACCCTAATCAGCTGATATCAATACACTGCTGCGGAGGTACATATCAATTGAAATGCACTTAACAATTGCTCAGTCAGCTGCGAAAAAGATTGAAGATATTGTTAAGAGGTTTTATGGTGGACCAATACACAGAGTGGAATATCCTACGAAGACGCCAGACATTACTTAAACTAGACCTTTAAATAAAGAAACTAATACTCCTTCCATGTTATTGTTTTAACTAACAAAAATAATACTCCTTCCATGTTATTGTGTAAAATAATAAAACAAATACTCCTTCCATGTTATCGATAAAAATACATAAACTACTATTTATGTTTTTATGTAAATTAAACAAATATGCCTTGCATGTTATATTGTAAAATAACAGACGTAATATCTCTTCCATGTTATTGTGTGAAATAAAATAATAATCATTCTATGTTTTCGTTTAAAAAACGTGTGAAGTAAAATAATAAGACTCTTTCCAAGTAACGTGTGAAATAACTTAATTAATATTTCTTCCATATTATTTTGTGAAATAAAAAAATTAATACAATATATTCACATGTATAAACACTTTCACTTTCGCAATGCAAGTCCTAAGCCTTAGTAACGACGCATTGGAACATGTGCAACCACAGTCTTAGTTTTATATACTTACCTTTGCATGCATAGCCCTGTATATTGCCATCTGAGCTGTGTTTCGAAATACAAATACAAATATAATGTTTAATTGTATTCGCCGAAATTTGCAAGACATCAAATCATGTTATGTCATAATACTGCCTTATCTAAACAAAAATTATCAGTACAACCGATGGGTGCTTTCCGAAAATGCACTCTGTCAGTTGATGGAAATGAAATATGAAAGGTTAAGATATCTTTTAATACTAAAAACGAAAATACCCTATTTTATAATCAAAGGGCAATAGCTGTATGAAAATTCAGCATACCATAACGACCATATAATATGCCATGTCCTCTTCATCGTATGGATGCTGCACATAAAGTTACATTTAATTCGAGTCATACATTTCTGGGAACTAGCATGATAACGAAAATCTATTGAAATATCTTATTTACAATCAACAGGCAATACCTCTGGGGGAAAGTGAAATGTTGCATTTAAATATAAAAGTTTTATGTGTATTTGGGCACTGTATATTTGAAATATCATTCGGATAGACAAACAATATTGTTTTATTTAAAGATTTTGTAATTTTAAAAACAAAATCGTACATATTCGATGATTGCCTGGCAAAAGGTGCCAACTGCAACTGGCATTTTATATAGCTAACTAATGCACTGCTTACATTGCGTGATATAGGAATTAACAAAAAGACATTGCAGGTTTTACTTGTTAACCTGTTAAAACCAATATGTTTATAGTTACAGAAATGCAAGACCCAATAATCAGGATCCTTGATTAGTCTTGGCCAACCTACCTACCAAGTTTTAAGAACCTAGGCAGAAGGGTTCTGTCTGTAGTTATTGCCCGGACATATTTTGCTTCTATTGATACGTTTTTTCATAATTTGGTCAATTTTACCTTGACCTTTGACCCAGTGACCAAATAGGCCAATGAGACCCTCTGCTTGCACTTACCTACCTACCAAGCGTAAATAACGTAGGCCTAAGTGTTGCGTAGTTATTTCCCAGACAACATTTTACAATTATTGGGTGTTTTTGATTACCTTTTGGTCGGTTTGACCTTGACCTTTGACCCAAGGACTCCAACATCAATAAGAATCTTCTAAAACTCATAACCAACCTACCTATCAAGTATACCTAGACCAAAAGGTTCTGCAGTTATTGCCTGGACAAGATTTAACAATTGTTCAATATTGTTTTGTTTAATCTTTGTTCGGTTTTTCATTAACCTTATAGTCAATAGGGATCATCTAGGAGCCATGACTATCCTGCCTTAGTGCCTATTAAGTTTTTAGAACCAATGCCTAGCTGTTACGTAGTGATTGCCCAGACAAATTTTAGCGTTGCTTGGGTGTTTTACCATCTTTTTGGCGAGTTGACCTTGACCTTCCACTTAAGGACCCCAAAATCAAATGGGATCCTCTACTAGTCATGACAAACACATCTATCGAGCTACCGAAACCTAGGTCCAAAAGGTTGCGAAGTTTTTGCCTTAAGAAGTCTTAACATTGGGTGTTCTTTTTTGTTTTAGTCGGTTTGATATCTTTGACCAAACGACCCCAAAATCAATAAGGATCCTCTACTTGTCAAAACCTACCTACCTAGATTAGTTCCATAGCCTTTTTGGAATGCACTTTTTTCAAATGTATGCAATTAAAATATTTGACCTTGTATAATGTATTTTAACGGTGTTTATATTAAGCACATAGAAAATATTAGGTCAGTGTTGAATACAGATAAGTTTATTTAGCGAGGCTTCTGGGCCAAGTGTGAGGTTCGTGAGCACATAAACCGGTTTAAACCCCCAATGCTTTGCATTGACCGTTCCAAGGCGGTGACCCCAGTTTAATTCATGTGTGTTTTGTGTTTGATATGTGTTTTTTGTGATGGCCTATGTATTGTTTTTGGCAACTGGTCACTTGCCATAAATAAAAGACCTCGGGCTGCTAATGAGAGTTCTCTCCTCCTGTCGCAACTGGAGTTTCACTTTGTTTATATTTAGAAAACCTAGACCACGAGCCTTGGCGAGTAGTTTAGGTTTTCTTGCCGAGCAAATAAACTTATATGTATTCAACACTAGCCCGTTATTCTAATTATCCCATCATTTTCTTTCTTAATGTTGAAAATAAACGAAATAAAATCACTAAATAACAAGAAAAACATCAAACAGCAAGACGTCATGATCCGGGTGTGTCCCACCATCTCTACCTAATTGGACGAACTTCTAAGCCACAATTCAAGGTCAAAGGTCAATTATTTTCGTGTCCGCTCCATAACTTCTAAACGCCTGTAAGGATTTGAAAATTACTTGAGATTATTATTCCACGTTACCAGACGATGTGTCGCGTATATGACACATGCTCGCCTGTGAAAGGAAAAGGTCACAATTAAAGGTAAGGTCACAATTCACGGTCAAAGGTCAATGATATTTGTTTCCGCTTCATAACTTTTAAATTTAAACCGCCTGTAAGGATTAGTTCAGATTGTTATTTGTCATGACCAAACGATACGTCGCATAAATCACACAAGGTGACAATGTAAGGTCAACTTTCAAGGATATTTGTTTCCGCTCCATAATTTTAAAATGCCTGTAAGTATTTTTAAATTGCTTCAGATTATTATTTTCCATGACCAGATGGTGTGCTTTGTACATAACACTCGCTTGACTGTCAAAGGTCTAGGTAGCAATTCAAGTTAAAACGTCAAATATAAGCAAGAATTTGTTAGGCCCAGCAGAATTTGGAACGCCGATAAGACTGGCTTCAGCTTGGGAAGCAAACATCAAAGGTTATTGGGCCTGCCAGTAGGGACCAGGCCGTACCTCATATAACTTCTGGCAGCGCATTACTGTCACGTTTTGCAAAAATGTCCCAGTGACCATGATGCCTAATTTCTGGTCTATCCAGAACAAAGGCCACGAGGCTACATCCCTTTGAATGGGACGCTAGTGGGCAGTGACATTGGATACTGACACATTTTCAAAATTTAAAGATCATTTTCATGAGGGAAATGATTGACTAGTTAATTTTGTAATGGGCAGTCAGTGTGAACAGTTAGGTTGATTATTCTGTATTTATGAATGCTATTGACCTTAATATTGAATTCTACTGCCTTGTAACAAATGCCATCCATCTCATGCAGCAACTGGATAGAGGTTTGTTTCGATATTTAAAGAACAAGTGGCAATAGAATACACCATTGAAAACCATAAAAAAAAACGCATTGGAAAGGAGATCGACTGCAGGCACACACAAACCCGGACTAAAACCTCAGTTCGTACGCGATACAAGTCCAGAATCCAAGAAAGGCATGATGTAAGTGGGCAGCACCATGTTTTAAAATGTACAAAAATGGTATTGCAATGCTTATCCAAACAATGGAGCATCTACTTCGACAAGGAATGTGGAAAGTGAGGCCAACATTATTTGCTATATATTGGCAGATGCAGCTATTCAGTACAAAATATAAAAGTGCCAAAGAAAATGAACAGTCAATGTTCGGTTTTACAACGGCTGGTTTTGAATGTGTCACTAGTGTTACATGAAGTACTAGTGTTTTCCAAGGCACCAGAAACTGTCAATCATGTGAGTCAAACAACATTAGACACACGGCTGGCATCTCCAGAATGTATTGGAAGCATGTCATAAAAACCGATTGAAAGGTAAAAATTTTGCGGAAAGAAAAAAAACAACAAAAAATGTGATAAACTAATCAAAGCAGGGGAAACCAGCCAAAGTTTAATTCACATAGAGGAAAAGTGCCTTCGCATAAAAGAAGAAATCAGCCCAGCTTGTTCAGAGCTCTTTGGAGAAAGGTGTTAACAAGAAAATCTATTGTGAGGCTTGCCACATAACATGGGAAGAGTACTAAACTTTGACTTGAACAAAGTTGTTTGCAGTCGGACAAGTGTGATAGTTAGATGCATATAAAGTGTTTTAGATTTAAGTGGAGGAAACATGTTTCTGCCTTAAGAACATTGTTGGTTTAAAATGCATTTGTCAGATATGTGGCTCATAAATTAAAGCACTCATTAACGCCAATTTCACCTTGAGTTAGTTTGATATTTTAATTCATCATTTTTAATGAAAATTGGGTGTTTACAAACTCAATAGCATTCATTAAATCAAAGTAAATAAGGTTGTTAACCATTGACATATCACCATTTTATCCTACCAGTCAAATGAAATACCTGCTATATGTACCAGGAACAGTTCAACGTGTCCCAGCCTGCAACTATTATGTTGAGGAACTCTGTTATTTACAACTGTGTTTTCTTACCTTTTGCAAACAGAGTGCCAGAATCATAGTTATTAAATTATAATACTGCCGTTGTGCTATTTAAAAAGATCAGAAGTTTGTACTGTTTAAAACACTGAATCTTGTGATTAATCGGCATTGTGAAATAATTATATTACGAGTTAAACCTTATTTTCTTGTCACACAGGAGTATTTAAACAATGTGCGAATTCCATTTTGCCAGATATTGACAGAAAATGTATTTATCTCTGTTTTTTAATCTTTCCAAATATTCTTATTATTGCCAAAAAACGGAATAATTGTTAGTATTTATCTTTTGAAAATTGTGATTTATGGCGAGTGTTCATGATTTCCTTAAGGTAGTGCAACTGTAATCATTCCCCGCGTTTTTTTTTCGAAGATCGGCCGATATCGGTGACTGTCGGAAAGTTTCGTTACCCAGTTCGTAATAAGCCCATTTCGTTCCGATTCTTGTTGAACATATGATATTTTTAATATAAGTACATTCTTTTATATAATCACATTATTTTATACATGTTAGTATCATATATATACTTCTGACAAAATGCAAACAGATTAATATTTTGACATAATGAAAAATTGATAGAAATCGAAACCGAAAGTCACAAATTGTTCGTGGTATACACAAAAACAACTGTCAAACGAAAATTATAAATACGAGCAAAAAGGGAATGCTTACTGAAAGAAAATCGGAGCCATATAAATAACCCCCACCCGATCGTACATATGATGAACCAGCTTGAATCCTGATAATAAGGAGATGAAACACATGTAAGTGAAACAATAAAGTGTAAGAATTGTATTTTTATTCTCAAATTTCTGAATATATTAATATTTGTCTATAAATCAGAACGTAATTCATTAGAGGATAATGTGATGCTTCTCATTTCAATGCTTGAACTACGAAATTGTATTGCTTAAATGTACAATTAATATATTAGTATAAGTAATATTATTTAAATGTATTTGTGTTTGTCCATATTTCTACATATACTTATAGTATACATGTAAGTAAATGAACATACAAGTCATGAAGGACATGTATGATTTGTCAGTCCCTTAGTTTTGAAGCCTCAAGACACTTTTAATAGTTGAGTACTTATACTTAATATGTGTGCCATTGTGTTTATGAATGTGTGCACCAGTGTTTCTTTATGATCAGCATACTTATAAGGATCCATTCAGTAATTACACAGTTTTGACATTAATTTTACCTAACACTGAAAAGTATGGCTTACTAGGTTGGGTTGCACATATACTGAAAAATTTTGTATGTATATTGATAATATATTTAGTGGGAAACAATCAGTTATTGTTTGTTTTAAAATATTTTTGCAGCTGAAGGAAGAGAACTGCACAAATCACTCGGAATGCTTGCCTGGGGGGTCAAACCTGGTGCTCAACACAGTACACATGTTTTTCTGACTGTGCCAGTTGGTGACGATGCAGCCTAAATTACCAGCATATACAGCCTCAATTACCAGCATTAACATTGTTGACACGAAGATAATTGGAAACGAAGATAATAAATAAGACACTTATTGTTGATGTACGGTGTGTTGTCACAGAGCTGAAAACGTTAAGGGTGTGGGTGGCATTTTGTGTACCTCTAGGGAACTGAATTTTGATAAAAAGTTTGTTTAACTGAAATAATAACTTTTTATTATTAATATATTTAGTTTAACTGGTATAATTGGTGTTTTATACTTATAATGCATAATTTATGTCACATTTGATAATTCTTGTTGTGAAATTGGCTAAATATAGCTGTCTATTTTTTAAGGGGTATGATAGGTTTTCTTCATTTTTTTCAAAAAGTACACGGTAAATTTGTTTCTATCTTTTTATTTTAGTCAAATATATGTTATAGATGAAAAATAAATAAAAATATTTCAGTGAAAAAACATACCAGTCCAGGAAAACCAAAATCTTTAAGACAAAACATATTATTTTATCTGTTCTGTCAGCCTCAAGTTTATGCTGAGCTTCCATAGAAAATTGATAAATATAAATACTTTATCTTCTTTAACGCCTTATGTTGCCTTATTTTATAATCTTAAATCATTACTTGTATAAAAGACACCAACATTTTGGATATATTTGCAACTATAATTGAGTTATGATTTTTTTCCATCCATAGGGTAAATGAATTTTGATGGAACAATGGAAAAAGGGGTTGTCCTGAACATTATCAACAAGAAAAAAAAATTCCATGCAAAGCCACCCTCAAAATTGTAATAAGATCAGTTATGTAATACAAATAATGGCAATAATATTTAAAATTAGGTTTGGAATATTGCCCATTACAGTTGTACTACCTTAACTATATTCGTGATTGCTAAATTTACTTAAAATGTGAATTCAGAAGTATTGCATTTTCCCATAGATCTTTGAATTTATAGATTTCTGTTTTGTGAATACATATAATATTAACTTGTTCTCTTCTAGCAAAATTTCCATTTAAAACTTCAAAATCCATTAATTGTCTGACTACGAGAATTGAGTCGTGACATGTAACTTTAGCCATTCGTTTCAACTCACAAGTTTTGACAGAAATTTTGAAACGATTTCTAATGTTTTAGGTCACCTTCTGTCACGTGATTCGCTACTGAAGAATATTAACCGGAAATTGTAATATCACTTACTTCAATATAGCGATACTTTTTTTATAATAATTTGCGATTATTATCAATAAAATAGGACATGGCTTTCCAAGAAAAATAGAAGATATTTCAAGCACATTTAAAAGGAATTACTATGCATTAAAAGTATCGTTTCCTGATACGCTTCTGATGACTTTTCTGTATATAATGTTTAATTATAAGCTAAACAACTTCTCTCTGTATTTCTGCATAGAAGAGAAACTTACAAAAAAACGTTATTTTGACCTTCGAGTTTAACGGTTCAAGTTTAAACGAACGACAATTTTGCGCCCACTGAAAACGGGAGAGTTTCTCGAAAATAATTAATATACAGAGATGTGGAGTCACAGAACGCTGTTTTGAGTCACAGAACGCTGTTTTATGCTCCCGAACGGGGGAGCATATAGTCGCCGCTTTGTTCGTCCGTCCGAATTCTAATTCAACTGCCACTCATTTCGTCCAGGTGTCAAATGCTCTTCCCCGAAAAGTGCAAGATTGTATCCGTGATACTCCATGTCCGTCCTTCCGTTCGGTACTTTGTTCCGCGCAAGTTGTTCATGAAATAACGAATCGAATTCAATTAAAATTCGTACAAGGAGGACGTATATGTATATTTTTTAATAGGATATTTTTCCTTTCCGCGCTTGATCTCATGAACTAATTACTCGAATTTTATAAAACTTTACATAAAGCATCCCTATCAAGAGAAAATGCGCACATGATCAGTTCGTTCCGGTCTGAAGATTTTTCAGGTAGTAAACGCCCTTTTGAATATAAATTGACATTTTTTGTTAAAACCTGGATTCAGGAATTTTCAAATAACACAGGTCTGAATGAGACGGCATGTCACGTGCATATGTACCGGGATTGAAGCTCTAAGTTCAAGGTCATACTTAATGGTCAATTGGCATGTCCGGCCTTAAGACTTGGCCTTGAATGGATATATTTCAAAATAGCTTTGTACAAATGTTTGGCTTAACAAGACAGCGTGTCGCGGGTATTAATCAGGTTCATATGTTAAAGCCTAAAAGGCCACAAATAGACGTCAACGCGGCATATGGGAGCATCGGTTCTACTGATATGTTCTTTTTTAGTTCAAAATCTTTTTGAAATAGCCGGATTTATACTCGAAAATAGTATAATAAAATTATGATTATTGTTGCGTCCCTTCAATGATATCGACCCTGCATCGATCCGACATCGCCATTTAAATTGACCATTTAGTAACAAATATTCAAGAAATATCCTGCATATGTGGATTGTTTCGATATAATTTTATATCACATACGCTAAATGTATACATCTACTTAGTATTTTACACCTAACTTAATCGGATAGATAACGAAAAGGTAGTGAACAGTTCTATCGATATGCCGACGATTGACTGATATCTATCCTACGTGTACTTGCTGAAGATAGCAGATCGATATCGGGCCGTTTTGTCGATATGCCGACAAAATGCCGATATCTATCCGATATGTGCTTGCTGGCTGGGGAGCTGGTGCTGCTGCTGCTTCTGATCGACGTCAAGGAAGACGTCTTGCCCGCCCTCAAGGTGGGATGTCTGGACAAACTTCCCCACTTCATCGTGAACATCAAGGAAGAGGGCTGGGGCAAACAACTGGTTAAACGTTTAAACGGTATTTACAGAACTGTTCCCATGGGTTCGAAAAATCAGGTATTCTTGATGTACTCATCATACGACGAAGAAATTACGGAAACAATATACAATATGCTTACCAATAATGGCTTTAGCTGCGCCGCGGACTTCGATCGTAAAAGCTTCAGTGTAGGAAAAGGCGTAAGTGAGAACATACGACGACTTGTTAAGGAAAGCCACAGATCCGTACATTTTTTGACGAAAACTGCAATACAAAGTCCCTGGATTAACCTCGAGACCATACTTGCGCTGGAAGAGTCAAAATACATGAACAATGAGGTGGTGCTGCGACTGCTCTTGATTGACGTCAAGGAAGACGACGTACCCGCCCTCAAGGTGGGATGTCTAGAGAAACTTCCTCATTTCATCGTGAACGTCAAGGAAGAGGGCTGGGGAAAACAACTAGTGGAAAATTTAAACGGTAGGCACTGAACTGCTAGAATGACTTTCACAAATACAGCAATCGGAAACGTGTAATTTTGATAAAACTATTCTTCAATTTTTTTACATAAATGAATCCCTTATTAAGAAATAAAAAGTGTATACCTTGTATAATACATTATATAGGTATTTCTCTAGATGTCAAATGCATTGATAGACATAATATTTAGAGTTTCGCTACATTTCAGAGCCTCTGCAAGTTTGTGACGTACTACCGGTAGAGAGCTTAGCTCACGGACTGGTGTTCAGTCACTTCACTGGATTTCGGTCGTTCATGATTCCTAGTAGGTTTTTGTATTAACTTTGAACCGCAAATAATGAAAGTCTTGTTTCTCTGTTTTGGATGTTAATGATCACAGATGTGACACAAATACTGGCGTTAATGTATGTAAAAGCTTCCTGAAGGCACTAATGTTAACTAATTAAGATAACAATTGCTCATGTTACTTCTACTAATACTGCCAATGCTGCCGTTGTTTCCACTACGCTATTGTAACTATATACTACCTCTTCCCCGGTAACTACTGCCCCTGCTACTACTTCTGTTGCTACTACGACATATGCATGTTCTATAGTGTTTACGTATTTTTCTCACTATACTCATTGTTTCTGCAGGACTTCAAGACGAAATGCAAAAGTGGGATAAGTTTGAAGAGTATAAAGATAAGACCTGTACGAACTACAATATGCTTTTGTCGAAGTCCTTAAAGTTACATGGTTCGCTTCGTGGCAAGGACGAAGCCTCTGGTATTGAAATCCAAGATGAAACGATTCTGAAATTTACAGAACAGCATATGGGAAACCCAAGACCTTTCAACATTACAATTTACAAAATCTCCAGGGGAAGCCAGGTTTCACACATATTCATGACATTTGTATCATAAATTGTTTTTAACTTTTACTTAATGTTTAATTTTATGTTAAACATTTACTAAATACCATGTATATTCAAATATGCCGGTATTTCACGTAAGCGTACCAAACTCAAAAGTGACACTTACTGGTATATCGTATATTGATGTATTAAAGAACATTGTTTCGTATCATAAAGATTGTACATGTAATTGATGTTGTTCTCGTGGGCAGTTTTACTTCTGCTATGCGGACATGCCGTTCGTTTTAAACCGCGTCTACGAACTGAACGAAAAGCAGCTTGCTGAAGGAGTTGACACAGATCTGCAGAGCCAACGCTTCAAACGCACGTACAACACGCTCGTCAACGCCGAGAATTTGGGAGAAGGCTTGACAACCCACTGCGAATGCTGGAATACGATGGTATATAAATAAAATAAAATAAAATAAATAGTATAGGAGAAGGAATGTACACTTTTAGCGTCAAACAGTTATTCTCCCATCTACGCTGTATTTAGTAACTCTCTAAATGGAATGTGTAATACCTAGCGTTAAGGTAGAAAGCCCCTAATGGGACTTTTTTCAGACCTAGACTTTCTTATTATCTTTGATCATTAAATCTATTATGAGACTAAACTGTGAAATATAAACAAAATATAACCACAAGTTGTGACAAAAATGCGATTTTTGTTATAACCCATCATTTTTCTACTTTAACCTAAAATTTTGATTGGGTACACTTACAAAAATGACTGACATATTGTCAAAATGTATTTTATTTATTCCTGAATAGCTTTAATTTATACGTTACAGATGTATATTACGAAAAAATATAACAAACATAAGTACTAAAGTTGACCAACAAATACTTATGACATTAAATTTGGCTAAGCATATGGTAAAAAAACAACATATTTCATTAAAGTAAAAATACGCCAAACACATTCTTTTTTTTTTTAAATTACTGTTATTTCATAGCATGTCCAAATCAGTAATACCAAATTATAATATAACCTTATCTGAGAGGAAAAAGGTATAAATTTAAATAGGTTCACCACAGAAATATCAAGGTATAACATTTGGAGTGAAGCAACCCTATGTTATAAAAAAAAATGAAAATTATGAAAATAAGACAAGTAAAAAAGCAAACATTTTTCTTTTATGTTAAAATATTTTTTTTCTCTTCTAATTAGAATCTAATAGCAGTATCGATATTAAATACATTATTTGTGCATTAATGTTAAGAAACAGTGTTTTGTGTAAACATTTTAAATACAAATGTAACTAGCTGAGGTTCACATATACTTGGTTACCAAATTCAGAAAAATAATAAACATTTGTTATAAGTGTGTGTTTCAAAAAATTCAATTGACATTTTCATTACATTGGGTTAACGAGAGTTTAAAAAAACTGGCAAATCTTTGTGATAACTTCATTAAGACTCTTCTTGGAGCTTGTGACTATTGGTAAAATGTCACTGTTTTTGGATAAAAAGGTGTCTCTTAGACCATTCTCATCATTTCGTCGATACATAAGTTTCAGATGTTTTTTACAGCGGTAGATCTCTTCAAAATTCCTCAGTGGAACAGGTCCAAGTTTACACAATGAACAGTATTTTAAATTATCCAACAGAACACCAAACTCGATCACCCGACGTCCCGCTTTCCACCCATCTCGACTGACTATTTTTCCAAGTTTTTGGTGTGAATGAATGTTATTTCACAGCAAGGAGCACGTATCTCCTTAACGCAGATATGTTTTTATATACGAATAATTATGTTCAAAAATACTAATAATCCTTGGACGTTTATTTATAACTATTTTAACTTTGGTGAAATACACCAGACATATCGCGAAAATGTCATGATTTAATGTAAACAAAAATTCCCAACAATCACGTCATTGAAGGTATTCCTCATGCCAGAGAAATTGTTTTTGTTCAAACTACAAAGCATTTATTTCACACATTTAATTGAAAATAACATTCGAAAGTAATGTTTATTTCTCAAAAATAATTTCTGTTTCGGATCAGATCGATTAGATTTACGGTTAGTGGCGAATAGGCCGAAGTTAATCGATATTTCGCGAGTATTTCCGAAGTCATTAGGACCTTTCTACCTTAATTTGTTTCACAACCCAGTCATATTTTGAAATTTCGTATATTGCAGTTTTCTTAAATTAAATTGTCTAAATTAGTATTTTGACCATTATTGATAGACATTCTAAAATAATCTAAAATAGCGTTATCATTAGCAGACCTTCGACAACATTATTTTTAATGTCCAGTCATACAATGTGCTATCTGAATTAACAAGTTTAATAACGAATTACGGTACATTATAAAATTGGCATACTCGGCCCAACTTAGCGGAATTTGGTAAAAATATAATCACTGTTACAATATAATATTTTTTTAAAGATGAACAAACAAGCCACTTCAAGGTTCTTTTCAAAGCGGTTAGGAAATGTGTCGCTGATCATGCTGTACTTGTCCAACCGACACTTATTTCCACATGGGTATGTTATGTTTTAATAGTGTATTTGAAGAGATATAGAAGCTATAGTTAAAATGTTTCATTGATGTATAATGTTATTAAAATATAATTGATGCATGAATTCATAAATGTATATTACGATGGGTCCATTTGCCATCATTGTTGAAATCGTACGGACTCTTCAACTATTTAGAACTATTGTATCGTCATTCGTCTTAGTCGTTTGTAAAGCAATTGCGTAAATGTTAAAGCACTTATTGTTTTCTTCTTTGAGTGGATGCTGGAAACAAACCTTTTCCCTATATCAAAAAGGTGTAATTGTCCCAATTGGGATGACAAAACAGAATCCCAAGTATATAATAACAAAATCGCCAACACACAGACATTTTCAATGTATATTGTAATCTGTTTCGTGACAGGAAATGCATGTTTCTATATAAGACGCATTAAACTACTTCTGCCAATACGACACTGGTTTAAATCTGTTAATGAATTAAAATTACTGAATCAATTTCTATATAAAGCCGGATAGCTTGATAGCAAAATCTCCAATCTGATTGGTGTCAGACCCATTCTCAAAGTTTTGAAAAAAAAAGATCTATACACCAAAATGTTTTATTTTCAGTATGGCCGAACGCATGTGACTGATGAGGTGTATTTATACTGCTCAGATGAAAGAGATTACAGTGATGTCGGGTCAGTAATTATTGAATATCTAGCAGAAAAGAAAACCACATGGTAAGTCATGTGAAACGGTGTTCATTTATGAGTGGGCACTACAGCTGGTACGTTTTCGTCATTTCCAAGTCTGCTTTACAGGACTGGGAGTTTAGATTTCAAATAACTCAAATACTTCACCACAGCATTGACGAAAACCAGTCCAAACTGATTCTCGTTCTTCACAACGTGGAAGTCGCACAGGTCCCTGACTACATTCGATGGGTCACCATGCTGTCCACGACAAATTCCAAATACTGCGACCACATCTACCAGACTGTCATTGGTAAAAGACTGTATAAATGGTCAGAAGTTATACGGTTGTATAAGTGTTGCGACGGCTGGGTTTTAATCAAGAATGCGTCTGGTTTTTGTTGTGTTTATTCCATTCATAATGATGATCGCAATGACGATAACGATGACGATTCTCTACAATATATAACAATAATAACGATAACAACAGTATATGTAAAGAATATAGTACATTATATATCATTTTATTATGATATTTTACTATATATTATATAGTACCAAACATTTTATAGAAAAAAACAGCTCCATATAGATCTATTTTATAGATCTAAATGTAAACATAAATCACAAATTATATGTTAAGTTATATTATTATATAAATCACAATGTTTAGTAAATTTTCAAACACAAAATAATTTAAATAGTATTAAATTAATAACTAATTACCGAATATAGCTGTTGACCTCTCAAAATAATTTGAATCTTAAGGTTTATGAAAACTAAATGACGTCAAAAACGTAATGCGCGCACGTGCGACGTCGCGCTAAAAATACATGGCGGCGTCATACAATGACGCGCCTTTAAACAATATAACATTTATTTAAAAAAAAATCAATTAAAATCTAAAATTACGAACGATATTTACACTCCCCGCCATGAAATGTTTACATTTTATACAACAACAATTGATGCAAATAGAAAAAATACATGCATTTGTATTCACAATGGCTTTTGCAGTAGCATATTAAGGACTGTTGCGACATCTACAGTGATTTGTTAATGGTAATATAATAATGCATTATTAATTAACAAGACATCTAACTGAAAAATATAATACTGACATGGAACAATATAACTTCCTGTACAAGAGTATAGAGCAAACAAATAATGTGTACATTAGTTACAAATCATGTTTAACAAACATACAGAAAAAATGCTCATTTATGCACACATAACAATATTGATACAATCCGGTGCCAGGGGTAGTGATTTTATTTAAAAACTTACGTTGTCTTCATTCATGTGTTGATTGCTACTGAAACAACTTATAACTGGATTTTGTTTAGCCCGTGTGTAATTTATAACAGCATTTATTTTCATCTAAATCCATTGCGAGTATCCATATCCCCAAGCTCCTGTTATTGTCAGGCTTTATCCATATACGAATTCAAGTGAACTTGTTAGATTTGTATTTATTTTTTTAGAAGCAGTTTTGTAATGTCACGAGTCACCACTCATTTCTGCACTTTAGTATCTTGTGAATAGTCGTAATACATTGTGTTTTACTGTACTTACGAAACAGATTAGGTTCTTAGCATTATAATCCATGTTTTTCCTATTCATTTTAGTCACAGGTTGCCTTACATGGCTCATTTTTATCGTTTAACATTTTGTTGTTAAAGTTGCAAAGTTCATTGTCCGCCATATTGCTTTCTGTGTTGCCTAGGAACTGTAGAATATCGCACCAAATTCATGGTCGACCGACCAATATCTGTGGTCGTGCGCGTTCGGTCGACAATGCTTTGGGTCGACCCGAGACATATTGGTGGTCGTGAGCGTTCGTTCGACCGTGTTTTTGGTCGTTCGACCTTGTTCTGGGTCGACCGAAAGCTTTTAGTATATAAGGGCCCATTTTTTGGTCAGAATCAGATGTTTCAGCATAGAGTACCGTCGGTGAAAGATGTTCACATGGCAGCTACTGCACACACCGAAGCTAATACCTACCATCGGTCAGCGAGTGGTAATAACGGTACCATGTCATCGCTACAAGCTCCTCGATTTCCAATTGGTTCCGCTCCTGGAAACGTCAACACGTCGGCCCTTAGACCTGAGGCTCCCAGCTTCCACGCCGATGGAGACGGTCGTCAACGGTGGTCAGGTAGCGCACCGCCTCTGTTCAACCAGTATGGTCCTCGAGTTTCGCATGGCTACGCGACGCCACATTATGAGAGGATCAAGGTACCGCCTTTGTCCGGAACAGAGAACTGGCAAGTTTGGATCGCAAGGTTCGACGACATTGCAGACCGCACGGGTTGGGGCGACGAGCGAAGGCTTGACCATTTGCTGCAAAACATAGAGGGACAGGCAGCTGAGTTAGTTTTCACGCAGCTTCAAGCAGCGCAAGTAAACAACTACCAAGTCCTAGTAGCTGAGTTAGGGGGACGGTACAGGGTACTCGAGTCTGCACGTTCGTTTGCGTCTAGATTCAGCCATCGGGTGCAGCAACATGGCGAGTCAGTAGACGAATAGGCTGCAAATCTGAAGATGCTGTATGATAAGGGGCACCCACATCGGGATAGACGTACACGAGACGAGGACCTGGTACGCCAATTCTTAGATGGCCTCCTAGATCAGGATGCCCGCTTCGAAGTTGAGTTTAACCAGGAGCCAACCAACATGCATTGTCGTTTCTGCAGATACCAAGAGGCACCCATACAGGTGATTGGAAGCAGCGGCGACCAGCTTGAAGAACAATAGAGCATACGAGTCCCGAACAACGAGATCGCAGCCCGACGTCCAGGGCATATTCCGGCTCGTACAGAGCACCCAAATGGAAGCAACAGAGTCCAACCGAGGCAGCGGGTGACAGTCAGGAGTCCCTCATGTGGCAAATCCTGAAGAGGCTAGAGGCCTTAGAGGCAAGGAGACCGGACGTTAAACCAAGGCCGAAGGCAGAGGTTGAGTGCTTCAAGTGTCACGAGAAAGGTCATTATGCCCGCGAGTGCCCAGTCGCTGACCGAGCCTCTCCAAAGCATATCATTGAAGCTGCCCAGTCGCGAGGAAATGCCGAACCTTTGAACGGACAGGGACCAGCCCTTGCGGCCAAAGGGAGGTCCTGTTAGAGAGCGGCGAAGGCCATGGAAGTGATAATGAAGAGCAACCCGTCAAGAGCCAGATAGAGGAAGCGGTTACTAGTAATAGGGTCCAGAAGCCAAGACAGTTGGCCGAAGGAGTGTACGTGCACGGTAGGGTGAATGGTAACATTCACTGCGGATACCGGGGCTTCACGTACAATCATCTCTACTAGACCGTTTAACCAGCTTCCATTCAAGTCCCGTCCACAATTAGACCGGTCGACTCGTTTAGTTGGTGCGGGTGGTGCACCAATTAAAGATGCAGGTCAAGCTAGGTTGGACCTAGAACTTGGCCCTCTCGTGCTAACAGAGAATGTCATTGTCGCAGAGATAGAGGATGAAGCTCTGCTGGGGTACGACATTCTGAAGGGTAGGCATGGCGAGCCAGCAGATATAATGTTGAGCAGCGACATGACACTTCCAGGCCTGACTGAGGCTGTGGTGTGTTTGTAGAGCGTTTCACCGAAGATGATGAAGAAGTCACAGCTGACTTTCTAGTTGAACCCGGTGACAAGTTTGAAGACAAATACCCACTTCGAATGGCATCCACGTTGGTGTTGGTTGATGTTAACCGTACACCAACATGAAGTATTAGGATATTAAACCCTTTCTCCATTGAAGTAACTCTAAGACAGGACACTGAGATAGGCAAGGCGCAAAAGGTGGAGCAGAGTAAGGACCGGGCAGGAAACGACAAAGTTGTATCATACTAATGACATACCTGCGACATCAGAGAAAGCGTTACTTGAACACCTGACAGACCTCTTTGAGCGTTCCATAATAGGAAGACGTGAACATGAACGGCAACATATATCAAGCCTACTCATCAAGTACAGCGATACGTTTTCAAAAGATGACTGGGACCTTGGACTGACCCACCTTGCTGAACACACCATTAACACTGGAGATGCTGTACCTGTAAGACAGAGGCCAAGAAGAGTCCCGTTGGCTTATGCTGAAGCTGAAAAGCAAGCAATAGAACACCTCCTACAGAAGGGAGTTATCCAAAAAAGTACATCTCCTTGGGCAAGCCCAATAGTGTTGGTAAAGAAGAAGAACGGATCACTCAGGCCCTGTGTGGACTACAGATGGGTAAATGCCTTGGTTAAGCAAGATGGTTTCCCATTGCCAAGGGTTCAGTACTTTTTGGACGCCGTCGCAGGATCAAAGAACTTCAGTAGTTTGGATCTAACCTTTGGTTATTTCCAGATCCCTCTTAAGGAGGCAGATATACCCAAGAGCGCATTTGTATTCAAATTTGGACAGTTTGAGATGACTCGTATGCCGTTCGGGCTCTATAATGCTGCTAGTACTTTTCAGTGGACCATTGAACTAGCAATGCAAGGGCTGCAGTGGTTGACCTGTCTTGTGTATATTGACGACATTATAGTATACCATGCTGATTTCAAGGGTCACATTCAACGGGTAGACAAAGTACTTGCGCGGTTGCAGGCAGCAAGATTGAAGTTGAAGCCTGAAAAATGCCACCTGCTGCAAACCAAAGTGGGCTTTCTAGGTCATGTCGTGTCGCAAGAAGCAATTCAGCCAGATGCTACCAACGTAGCCAAAATACTTGGCTGGCCAAAACCGAAGACCCCGAAACAAGTCAGGCAATTCGTAGCAACCGGATCGTACTACAGGCGATTCGTCAAAGACTTCGCTCACAAAGCTCGCCGTTTGATACAACTCACATGTAAGGATGCGGATTTTCAGTGGGGAGATGCGCAAGAAGCTGCATTTAACGCCATTAAAAAAGCTCTCGTTCGTCCGGAAGTGATGGGCTACCCCCTTCATGATGGTGGAACATGCTTCCTTGACGTCGATGCATCCGGTCAGGGCATAGGTGGCGTACTGTCTCAACATCAACATGGTCGAGAGTGAGTCATTTCCTATGCGAGCAGAGCTATGAACCGTGCCGAAAGAAATTACTGCATCACAGAACAAGAATTGCTGGCCGTAGTTTACTTTGTCCAGTACTTTCGTCAGTGTTTGCAAGGTCGCCATTTCGTAGTACGAAGTGATCACCAAGCGCTAGTTTGGCTGTTCATTATGAAGGAGCCCAGTGGTAAAATAGCGCGTTGGGTAGAAATTTTATCTCCTTTTGATTTCAGCATAGAGTAAAGCCCAGGTACAAAACAGGCACATTGTGACGCGCTTTCGCGTTGCGAAAGTCCTAGAGGATGTGTCAGCGAGCCCCTCAAATGCGGTCCTTGTTGCAAGTGTCAGCGGAGAGCCGAAACCATGTTAGCAAGATGGAGCTCCCCCGCTTCCTAAGAAAAGGTAGCTGGCGCGTAACCGGAAGAGCGCAAAGACCATGAGGTTACAGAAAATACCTCGCGTGTTGTGACAAGAGCCAGAGCGTGGATGGGAACGTACTATCCTCAAGAAATGGCTAAACTACAGAACGAAGACCCCAGCATTGGTCCAGTGAAGTCGTTGCTTGAACAAGGGCAAAAACCATGCAGAGACGCCGTATCCGACTGGAGTCCAGAATCACGGCACTACATGTTAATGTGGACACAACTCCACCTCGAAGATGGCGTATTTACTTAAAGGGTCCAGAGAGTGGGGCGTTCAGGAAACGACTGGTAGTGCCCAAGCAAATGAGAAACAGCCTGATCAGCCAGATGCACGACACGATCGTTGCTGGTCAAACGCACAAAGGCGAATTTTACGAAGGCACATTACTGGTATGACCTGAAAACAGTTATTCATCCAGCAATGTGATGTCTGCGAAGCGAACAAGAAACCACAACGAACTCCGCGCGCTCCAATGGGTCACCTGAAGGCAGGAGCTCCTTGGGATCTACTCTCCATAGACTTTATAGGGCCCTTGCCCCATAACGTCTCAAGGCCACCGGTTCATCCTAGTCATGAGTGATCACTTCACGAAATACGTTGAAGTCACCCCAGTAGCTGATCAAACCGCAGAAACGTGTGCAAATGCTATCGTCGAAAATTTTATTGCACGATGGGGCACTCCTCTTGCCATACATAGCGACCAAGGTGCGGCTTTTAAATGCAACCTTTTCAAAGGATTATGTAATATCCTTCAAGTAAAGAAGTCGAGAACCAGCGCAGGGAATCCAAACGACAACGGTCAAGTTGAACGCTTCAATCGCTCGCTGATCAAAATGGTGAAGTCCTACCTAGTGGGTGAGCAGTCCAGTTGGGACCAACACTTGGGCAGTATCGCTGGTCGCGAAGTCCGGCTTCCTGCTGATCTGGTTTACGCTGGTCCTCCCTCCGATTGCAACGCTGAACAACAGGCCGGTTACATTGGGCAACTGAGAGAACGTCTAGTCAGTGCCCATCAAATTGCAAGGAACCACCTTAAACAAAGAGCAAATCGCAGTAAAGAAATTTACGACCAGAAATCTACACTTCAAGAATACAATGGAGGCGACCCCGTGTGGTGCCTTAATGAGGGTCGCAAAGTTGGGTCCTGCCCAAAGCTAGAGCAAACGTATCCAATGTTAATTAAACAGAAGAGATCTGCAGTTAACTTTGTTCTACAGCTCGACAGAGATGGACGAACAAAATCAGAGCATCATGACAAACTTAATTTGTATACGGGAAAAAAACCCTCCTAAGTGGTTCGCTTCTCCCAAACTGAAATTTACACAAATAGCGTATTGACATTGACTGTGTGATTGAAACATTAAACATTTGACAATGTTAACAATAATTTGTTTTGTAAATCCAGTTTTGAGCGTTTGCCTGTTTCGATGTTGTTCCAGTTTGTGGTCTTCGAACACTGGAGTTGTGCTATATATTAATTAATTAATTAATTAATTAAGACACTACGAGTCATCATTTGACATTAACTTTCAAGTGAGATAAATAAGTTAGTTACAGATATTATTAAACATAACTCTTTTCCAGATGATGAAAGAAGCCAATGGTGGATTGCTATATAGACATCTGTGGTGCGGAACCATCAATCGCAAGGGTCGGCTCTCAGAGCATGTGCTGAGGGACCACGTGCCCTTGCAAAACGTGCCGTTCTACTGCAAACTGTGTAAGTACCGCAGTCAGGACCGTCTGAAATTCCACGAGCACCTTACCAATTACGGTCTACACCAGCATGCTGTCGCCAAACTCGGGCCGCTGGTGAATTATCACGAGCTGCTGGTGACGGCTCCAGCCCCGTTCTACCACGGAAGTCAGGTCCGAGCAGAAAGAACCGGGATCACTCCCAGACTGGCTGGCTGAGATCACACTGGTTGCAGTCACGTCAAGTTTATCCCGACCCGCGGCGGTGTATAGCCCAACCTTCTACGCGGTGGAGCCGTACCGGCCCGATGTACCGGGGTTCAACATGCAGAGCATGCCAGAGGTAACAACTATCACCCTGTATGCGACGCCACCCAACAGTCACCAGTTTGCTGCAACAGTGCTGTCACCCATCAATACCCAGGCAACGCCAAGGTACATTCCATTATTACCTGGTACGCCGTTACTGGATGAGGTTCTAAACACGCCAAGGTCTTATGTTAGACGTACCCCACAACCGTTGGGCTTACCACCGGCCCTGGCGTGCACCACAACTGCGGTCCAGGTTGCAGTCGAGGTGGCGGACAAGGCAGTCCAGGTAGACCACGAGGACCAAATGCTGACAGAGTTAAGGCGGCTGTCCAGGGTGATAGATGAAAGCACGAGGGCATCCGTCGACGCAGCCAGATGGGCCAATGACGTCCTCCAGGAAGTGTGCAGGATTGAGAGAAGCATGAGGGCGGCCATGAGGCAAAGCGAGACTCCAGAGGGAGACTCATCAAGGAAAAAAGCGCATAAACATTAAGAAACTATCATACTATATTGGGAGTGCATGGTTCACACGTTTGTTTCATTATATTTAATGTAGCGCCTCCCATAGTTATGGACAACGGACAGTTATTGATATTTAAAGACTGTTAATTGTTTTAAGTGTTTAGGGTTTGACTTGTTAAGATGTTAATTGTTTAAACAAACAACTAGTAATTGTTAATGCGTTAGTAGTTCAAAAAGTCTAGTCAAACAAACATTATTAATTTACAGTAATATATTTATAGTCTCAAAGCATATTATCTTATGAGTATGGCATATATTTTCCTTAAGAAATATATTTTTTAGGCTGTTTAATGTGTAAGGCCGCAGGAGCTTGGCCTATAGTTCCAGGGGGTATTGATACAATCCGGTACCAGGGGTAGTGATTTTATTTAAAAACTTAAATTGTCTTCTTGCATTTGTTGATTGCTACTGAAACAACTTACAACTGGACTTCTTTTAGCCCTTGTGTAATGTATAACAGCATTTATTTTCATCTAAATCCATTGCGAGTATCCGTATCCACAACCTCCTGTTATTGTCAGGCTTTATCCATATAATAATTCAAGTGAACTTGTTAGATTTGTATTGCATCTTTTTAGAAGCAGTTTTGTAATGTCACGAGTCACCACTCATTTCTGCACTTTAGTATCTTGTTAATAGTCGTAATACATAGTTTTTACTGTACTTACGAAACAGATTAGGTTCTTAGCATTATAATCCATGTTTTTCCTATTCATTGTAGTCACAGGTTGCCTTACATGGCTCATTGTTATCGTTTAAACATTTTGTTGTTAAAATCGCAAAGTTCATTGTCCGCCATATTGCTTCCTGTGTTGCCTAGGAACTGTAGAATATCGTACCAAATTCATGGTCGCCCGACCAATATCTATGGTCGTGCGAGTTCGGTCGATAATGCTTTGGGTCGACCGTAGAAATATTGGTGGTGGTCGTGAGCGTTCGTTCGACCGTGTTTTTGGTCGCTCGACCTTGTTCTGGGTCGACCGAAAGCTCTTAGTATATAAGGGCCGATTTGTTGGTCAAAATCAGTCTGTAACATTGTCATCTTAAGAGCGAGTCCTTCGTATTTCGAAGTAAATAAATTTCATACGTTTAAGTAACAAAACGTAACTTATACAGTATAGAATAACATTAAGTATAAGTAGTATTTATTGTGTTTAACATAGAATAATACTTTATAAGGTGACTGGCAGTGTGTTTATTTAACAACTTAACTTATTTTGACGTTTCCGACATTGTATTTTAAAACTTGTTTCGACGCATTTGTACCATTATTATTAGAATATTATTAGAACTAGTACGACTTCGAAGGTTGACGATTTGTTTCATGATAACTCATTTGGCATTTATTGAACGTTGTATTTGAATAAATTTACGAACATTGGAAAATCGTCTGTTTATTATTGGAGGTTACACTCCACCAAACTAGTAGTATAACAGCAGCTGGAATTACAGAATATTTCCCAATTACGGAATATTTCCCAAACTAAACATACTGCTGATATATTCATTGATCTATGTTCAACATTAATTTAATTTAACAAGTACTCATATTCAAGCAGACATAATTTACAAATTTTGTCAGTTTCCTATTTTTACTTCTAACCACAGAGCTACGAACGTGTTCGTCTTGACCATTGTTAACTCGCACAACTCGGCCGAGTGACCATTGTTCTCTGGGCTCGTTCTGCTCAGCGGCTAATACTACGTCATCTGCATGGGTTTCTTGAGTGGCTTTGAAGCTAAACACGATATCTGCAGGATTTAAATTGGAATCGACATGACATCTCATCTTTTCAAACGGTTGTTGCTGTACTGGGTCACTTGAACTTTGAAAGTTACCGCAAACGTCATTTGTGGCATCTTTACTATCCACTTGACCGCGTATCACCCCATCCAACGCTCGTGCCAATAGCGTACGGCTCCTTACTGTTTCAGAACGCACATCAAGCGGAATGTGAGCGTCTGGAGTGTCCGTGCCTATCAGTAATGTCACTTCACCGACATGCCACTTCGGAAGTTTTAGGTTCGAAAGATGTGTAAAACGTTTAATATCAGCGTTCCTAGCACCAGACTGGATAAATACATCTTATCCGACCAGACATTGTGATGGTCCAAGTCGAATCGCCAGTAACCGATTGTACGTATAAGTTGATTTCACGGCCTTGCTGCTTACTTCTGGTTGCACATGTAGTCAAAAAGTTAAACGTCACCGACTTCCCATCGACGTTCAGATATCGCAACAGTCGTTCCGCGCACAGCGGCTTGTCCGCTCCGTCATCCAGGAGGGCATTCGTGTGGTACTTCACACCGTTCTCAGCGGTGACGATTACAGGTATGATACCTATGCAGTTCTTCACATCTGTTCCTTTGGTTGATGCGCAATTTTCTGACGTGTCGGTAGCTATATGGCTAGAATCGGTTTTGACCCAACTATGAAGTAAAGCATGATGTTTAAGTCTACAATTTGCAACTGTGCAGGCATGTGGTCTTCTACATTTTCTAGCATAATTATTACTTCTAAGGCAATTAATGCACAACCGCCATTTTCTTATATCCTTTTGACGTTCATCTACGGTAAGGTTCTTAAATAGTGTACACTATGACAAATAAGAACAATCACCCGAGCAACAACTACATTTGCTTACAGATTTTACTGTCTGTTGACTACTCGTAGTAAATGTCGCGATTTCATTAAAATTGTTTTGTACAGCGTGTTTACCGACAGAAGTACGCGTACTTTCCTTAACCAAATCAACGCCGTACATAGAACTAGTAACACGTGTTTTTTCATCTACAAATTTAGATAGGATACAAAAACGAGGCTCTCTACCGGACTCACTAATTGAGTGCGCTACATGGACCCACTTAGTTCTCATGTGCATCGGTAATCGCCGAACAATCTGCCTGAGATTTTCAGAATTATCAATGTCAGAACCATACCCTAATTGAGACAATGTTATCTCACATTTCTGCATTTCTAATGATAGTTGTAACAGGGCATCAACGTCTGATGACCTTATAGAGAGGCCTTGTACTAATTTATCAATGTACGCTCTAGCAATCAAGTGAGGTCTTCCATACCGTGAATGCAAAATTGATCTGGTTCTTTTATAGCCTTCGCTATGATCTAACAATACACAGTCCTCAACGCAAAGCTTGGCGTCACCCTCACAATATTTATTGAATCAAATAGCTTAACCGTAAACCATCATCTAACACTCTACTCTCAATGTTTGTCTCAAAAATTGTAACAAATTTACAGTAATTAATGGGCTTACCACTAAAGGTAAACAGTTCCGATTGTGGTAAATCAAAACTTTCCTGTAAGGTACTTGCTAACTTTTGAAAAGTCATGTCAATGTTCGTTACCACACTTCCCGTTTCTGCCACTGGTACCTCGGTCCCGAAACGGGAGTTTCCGCACTCACCACCTGATATGCCGTTTGCGCTACTGACCTGACCAACTGTCCGGCTTGCTGTCAATGGAACTTCATTCGCCGCCCGGAAGTTTTGACACTCGCCGCCGGTAGTCCTGCTCGCGTAATCTACTCGCCTCGAAATCCACACTGGGTCTGCTGCAGGTTCTGTCACATCTCCTTCCCGGAAGTGGTTGCTCCAAGCACTGGAGGTCTTGCCTGTGCAGTGCTCTATTTTAGGTCGCTGACCTGTCACATCTAACTTCCTCTGCAAACATGAAGCACTAGAAATTACGCAGACTCTTTCCGCTTGACCGGAACTTCGGTCCGAACCGGAAGTAGCGCCACATCTGGTAACTGGCTGATTTGATACACAGTTAACTTCGTATACGACACATCGGAAGTTCGTTCACGTACGTCGACGTTTGCCGTTACACCCGGGTTCGGGCAAGACGCAGCTTGACCATGAGAAGTAGCTGCACGTTTCCCTGTCAAGTTTTTGGTCATGTTTGTCGCGTGATTAACGGAGCCATTTTCTTCTTCAACTACTTCGTGCCATACTTGTTCTTCAAGTTCAGCATCTTCTACTTCCGCTTGCTTTTCTAAAAATTGCTTTTTGTTTTCAAGATCAATTTTAGCTCGCTGTATAGCATGTCTTTCTGTCAGTTATTTTAATCTGTTATTTACCTTTTATTGCTTCAAACTTGCTCTGGCCAACTCTTCTTTCAACGGCGATGATGATGAGCATACACTTGTCACAACTGAACCTCGTTCTTCAGGCAATACTACGTCAGTTGTCCACTGGATGTATCTTTCCTGAAATTCTTTACAGTTTTCTTGACATGCGCAATAACTTTTCTCATACGCCTCGATCTCATCAGCAGATTGGCAGTGGTCTGCACCTTTGATGTGTAACTGTTTAAATTTCTCGTAAAGTTCCGTTAGTGTCCTATACAGTTCTTTAACAGTATCTGCATTTTCTCTTGACGGCATGTTCTTCTAATGCTCTGGATATTCTCGGTAACTGTGCAAGATTTCCCGCTCTCACTCGTTTTAGGTGATCCAATGGCCTGTTTCTTTTTTGTTTTATTCTGTAAGTTCTTTTTGAGTCGGGAAATATTCGAGAATTGTTGCGAGGGCTGGGTATTAATCAAGAATGCGTCTGGTTTTTGTTGACATTATTCCGTTTAGAATGACGATCACAATCACAATAACGATGACGATTCTCTACAATAAAGTAAACAGAGTAGATACTATTTATATTTTTTACCGTTGATTAATGTGATTGTAAATGTGTAATTAAATTAAACGACATGTTAATATTTTAATTTGAATTGCATAGCTAAGAGATTAATGTGCATGTACATTTGTATGCATATTAATTAATTGATTAATTTTGGACCAAGTGTTGGTTCGTTTCTGCTTAATTACAACGGCTTCAACCCTGAATTTGTTGCATTGATATTTCCATTCAGTAATCCCATTTATTTATGTTTATGCTTTTGTTTTTCTGTGTTTTGGGTTTGTATAGTGTTCCGTCGATAATTGGTTACTTGCCTTTAATAAACGGTCATAAGTTGTGAAAGGCATGTTTTTTTATTGATGATATGATATTGATGTTTTATAATCTTTCTAGTTTAGTTTGAACTACTTTCAGTGCAAAGGTTACTGTTAGTCATGTCAAGGAATACTCGAACATTGACTTTAGTATGTAATATTATTTATTATAAATGTTGTATTTAGAGTTTCTGAGCAACGATTGGTTATGGTGGATTCTCTGCCTTCTGTACGTTTTAACACTGGTGGAGAGATGAACAGGACATTTACATTCAGTGTATACAAACACACAGATCCAGTGACGAAACAAGTGAGTACGATAAGAAAAGTTGCCATGCAGAAATTTGTAATCTGTATTTAGCTTTTCTTATTTTCGCTTAAGACGAATAAATATTCATGTCATTTAATGTTGACATATTTAAGGACATATTTGTGTGAGCAAACCAACATATGACTAACGAAGACCTTTGTCTCGACCAATATTTATATTAGGCATTTAATGATCAATAGCTACTACAATTATGGTCAGTGATTTCGATCGCTTTAAAAAGGTTTTTGCATGACTTAAAACAGATGTCTAGTTACACCATTGGTCATTTTAAGTATCTTCATCAAACATCCCTTTTCATCGACACAAATTTATATAATTATAAACTACACATTGGCTTGATGTTATAAGCTAATGTGCGTGTTTATGTTTATGGTGGCACACTTCTGCATAAGATAATCAGATACTTTTCGTGGAAATCTGACTATTTTTCAAGAAAAGTTGCATCGTGAAACCATACGCAGTTTACATGAAAACGGCAACCGTAGTAAATGGATTATTGCACCTTAGTGCCTTGAAATTTATACGATAATCATTGAAAGGGCGTCATCTTTTCGATTTTCTTATTCTGGAGTTGGAACTAATTTGAGTAATTTCATTTTTTGTCTTCATAACCAGTTAGTATTAGCACGAAAACGTGAACATGTTTTGCGAAGGGCTTTCAAGTTTTCGCAAAAGTTTTCTTGAAAATTTGTTAAACTTTCATACAATTTATCTGGTTATCTTATGCAGATGTATGCCATCATGTTATTATAAAGATGTACATTATATTTGTAAATACATGTAATAACCGAACATGCTTGTACGACTGTAAATGTGGCAAGTTTTCAGGTAGTTTGGGGCTGACATCGCCTAATAGTCTGAAAATATCATACCATATTATAACTTGTACCAATGGTAATAAACCAAGTAATAAACCAAGTACATGCATTAATACAATATTTCAGAGTGTGTGTTCCATCGCGGAATACTGCACCCCGATGGGGTGTTTGTACCAGATGGGCACCAAGTACGCATTCGCGGGGGTTAATAAGGAAGAGCTCTCGACGCAAGGTCAGAAATTCAGGGAGGCCTTTGAAACATTCACTTCCTTACCTGCAGTAAAAGAGAAACTGGGAGACTTCAAGACACACACAAAGTTTATGTACTATGATGGTAAGCTTGTGCGAGCGAGAAATGTATGTTATTTTGAGCTTTATGTTATCAACAACTAATCATGAAGGTTTTTATGAAAGTGTGTTCACAAGCAAACTAGTTTTTTCATTTTTGCATTCCATTCCAGTGCATTTTATATTAACGTAGTGTCTTCAATCGAATTGGGATATGTTTGAAAAATATCATTTTTCAAATTGTATAACGTTTATTATGATCTTTACCTCTTAGTTCGATAGTCTTCAAGTTCTTTGTTTCCACTAATCATTTAAGCTTGTCCCAGGCTATTGTACGTGTACTTTATAATTTCCATACATTGCACGTGTTTAAGTTTTATTACTGTGCGCGTTTGTCTGTGTAAACCAAGTTAACAGTTAATAGTGCTATTATTACCAAACACTAAACTGAGAAATAAAATCAGTTAATTAATTGGAAATGTTGATGGACATATGCCCATATGTCTACACAAACATGCTTAAAATGTCTGTCTTCCAGATTCCAAGAAGCCCTTCATCGAGGTTATCGAAGAGCAGTTTCATCTCGAGGAAGATTTAGTTTTCGCATAAATGTTTGGGTGAACACTTCATGTTTGTCATGTGTATGCAGAACATTACGTGTAAAGCGTAGTGCAGGAAACATTAACTGCGCAGACCTTATTGAATGTTACATATCGATATTGAATTTCTTAGGCATTAAACATGGTCAGCATATTGTAATTATTGTGTATTATTTAATGACTATTCGAATACAGACTCTTACATGTATGTTATAACCGCTATTGATATTGCTGCTATTACTGCTTTAACTACTACTACAAACCGTTTTTGTCATTGTTACTAAAACATATCAATATTTTCAGTTCATAATTGAGAAATGAGTGAGCTTTACTTCAGCAACTAGTACACGTACCGTAAACGGGTAGAAAACGTACGATGATGACTTGATTAATTATTAATATTGTTATCGGAAAGTGCCGTTGAAGTTTCAACATATTTTACATTTATGTACTGTTACTGACATGGTTTTATTCCTTGATTGGTATTTTATACATGTATTTACTCATGTATTGGTATTGTATGTGTACATAGAGTTATATTGTATTTGTATTAGTTTTTATTCTTTTTCATTTTCATTCACTGTCATGCCGTGATATTGTTGCCTTATTTTCTGGGATTTTTACTTTATTTTTTCGAAGATACTACATGCTTAACGTAGTAGTGTTGTCATAATTTCTGTGATGTTTACTTCACTTTTTCGAAGATTCGATTTTACTCCTAATATGCCCATTAAAATTTTATTTACAAATGATGAGTTGAAATGGACTCCAGCAACGAGCAGTTATTCGAAACTGTTTTAGTATATTGCGACCGATGCCGTTAATGTTTGCCTTTTAAACACGCTCTCGAGTTCCGGATGCATACTTTTTATGTAATTAACTGGATGTGTTTGCATAATAGGTTGATATACATGTATATAGGCAGTGCTTTTATTTGGACTTTTAATTCTAGAATACAATTAATATATTTCAGACTGATGCACTCTGTAGTTGTTCTTGTATACACAAATCTAATCATTCTCCATAATTTATTGCACAGACCTCGTAACGAATAGACTTGATGATCATGCGTTTTTTCTTATTGTTAGAACTTTAATTTAGTATAGCGTAAAATGGAGACTGTTGCCATATTTGGTTGATCTGTTAGTTCCTTGATAAGAATCAACCGTATTATTCTTCGTCGCAGTATCTTCTAAATTCCAACATTTCCCACGATAAGAATTTAAATTGTATTTTTATGTGTAAATCCTTCATTTTCGCAGGTTTTTATTGTTGTATATGCATTTGTCATCTTTATTATTCCAAGTAAAGCTTTCATTTTCATTTGATTCGTAAGTGAAACATTTATTAATGACGGATTTGGTGAGCATTGAACACAGATACTTAATCTGGTGATGCAGTTTTAAACGACTGTATATTTGCATATCAGAATGATTGTGTAAGAATTTGTAATTTCATCTTATACTCTTTATTTCTTCAAGAATAAAACAACACACTGTATTGTCGTTTGCGGTGTATTCGTAGCGGTTTTGTTCTGCATCATATAACATGGTAGTTATTTAAATCTGAAGAAAGTCCATATCTCTGTAACTACTACAGATATTCAATTGAAACTTGACACATGTGTTCGGGGTCATTATGTGAGGTCACTGACCAAGGCCTATTACTCTAACTTGCAATTTAGCAGCATTATGCCCCTTTTTGTACATAGAAAATTCAGGTTAAGGTTTGCGTGCAAGTAAATATCTCTTTACCTACTACACATATTCAGCGTAAAAGAACACATGTCTTCATGGTCATAACATGTCAAGGTTACTGCCCATAACTGTGACCAGCATTTTAGCAGAATTATGCCCCTTTTGTACTTCTAAATATTCAGGTTAAAGTGTGTGTGCAAGTACATATCTTTGCAACAATTACACATATTTAATTGAAATTTCACATACGTTTTAATGGTCACTATGTACGTCACTGACAGAAAACATATACTATCAAAGCGGAGTGAATAGTCGAGCACGCTGTGCTGAGACAGCTCTTGTATAATAATTAATTTCAATGCATAGTACTTATCAATTGAATGCTTCTAATTCAGATTTAAAACATATATTCAAATAATTTGCGATTTAATATTTGCAAATATATATTATTTTTCGAAAGGATATCTCAAGCATGTCTGTGTTCACCAGCCCAGAGGGGCAGCAGGGTGGAACCCCAAAAGACCCTGCTATTTTGCTCTGTATCTTTCTGTAGGTATGATGCACTAGAGAGCGCCAACGAAAGGCCATTATCCATCACAAATTAATCCACTCATCACGCTTATCAAGGAAGGCGCAGCGGCTTTTTAAGTTTCTTGTTTATTTTATTCATTGGTCAAAAAACCGATACCTTGGACATTCGGATTGATCTTGGGCAGACACAGCGCAGTTACCAGACAGCGTGCATTATTTGAGTACCTAAACTATATTTCTTTCCAAATTATCTTGTGAAGCAACATATATACAGTAGCTAACAAAATATTTAAATTGGCGTCGAATGATAACAGTTTGCGATGTGCTATCTTTAGCATTGCTTGTTCATCGGATTATATACAAATATGGCCTTTTATTACGCTATCTAAACGAATCAATAACCTATCCTTTAAAATAGCCCAAAATGCACCCTCTCCGTTACGGTACCTGTACATGTCCCTCTCCTTTAGAAATCATCTCTTAAAGCTGTACTCACTTACTGTGTCCACGATGTTCCATGGAACCAAAATATCTCAAGAAAGTATTAACTGTAGTTCTCAGAGATGATTTCTAACGGAGAGGTACAGGTACCTTAATAACGGAGAGGGTGCATTTTGGGCTATTTTAACGGAGAGGTAATTGATTCGTTTTGCTACCGTGAATATAATAGGTCTTTAAACGCATTACCATTAAAATACTATACTATTACAAAATACTATAATTATTCAGTTCATTTTTTTATCAAACCGTAGTCAATTACTAATAATTTACATGCAATTTGCCGGGATAAAACCACTCATTTCTAAACTTGCACAAATACACTAATAACACTACAACTAACAGTTGCTCTATAATAAGTTGCTAATTCATGCAATAATTACAATAATTACGCCTCATTTCATGTTAAACCGATAAAAAATATAACAATTAACCAAACGCCGCTCCAAATATTTTATTTTAACATACAAATACATAAAATAATATCCATTCAATTCTTATATAAACAATTTGGGGTCGGTTTTACACCATTGGGGCCGGTTTTGCCTAAATGTGGGGCCGGTTTTGCATTTTTGGGGCGTTTTAGACGGGCCGGTTTTGACTGGGGCCGGTTTTGCCTGCTCCCGGTGCGGGGCTCGAACCCACGACCGCCGGAACACTAGCACGGCGCTCTACCATCTGAGCTAAAGGGGCAGATGCTTCTTACCCACACACACTACAATTTGTAGAGAATTGACGATTTACACAGTTGGAACCAATCCAACAGCAACTGGTCACCGGACCTGTCATCTTTTGATGATAACCGGTCCAAGCGAAAAAGATCGAAACATGATGGACTATGGGTGATAACAATTCTTGCCCAGACAGATACATATAACAGTAAACATTGGAAATCATTTCATTCAAAACTTTTAAAAAGTATTTCGTGAGCTTGGTCGTCATTTGAATCTGTTTCTTCATGACTTGTTCGTCATATTCTTGGCTGTCAATTTTTGACATTAAAATACATTGTTTAGAGTAGTTTCCCTTCGTTTAAAAAAAAATCAGTGGATATCCGAACCGATTCTAACGTATCGCACTCAGACGTTTCGTTCTAATTAAGTTTCGCCGAAAATGCATTTCCTCCAAAATCATTCGTCGTAAAAATTACCGTATTATGGTCTTTTATGGATTTGTGAATTGGAATTTTGTCAAAATGAGTTTTGCTTTTCATTGGGATATATAGCGACTAAGTTTAAGATAAAGGTGAAGAAAGGGTATAGTCGTGGAGGCTGAATAATACATAAATTATAAATAATACTTTAACATTTCAGATAAATTATATTAATAATATAATTACAAATATACAAATACAAAACGTAAAACTAATATTTTTCTTGCCATTCTGATTTCACAGTCAGAATTGTTAGAATTACATATCAATGTGTTTGTGAGAATCCCAGTGAAATGTTAAACTGCACGTGGTCATTTTCCGTGTTCAAATTTTGTAAAATCATTTCTAAAACTAAACAATACAATGTTGTCAATCCATTTAAAGATAAAATTTTAACTTGAATACGGTTTCATATCTTCTAAGTTCGGGATTAATAAATAAATAAATTTATTTATTAATTTATTATTATTATTATTATTATTATTATTATTTTATGTCATCATCATGTTGTGGAGTTTCTGAGGAAAACCATGAATAGCGTAAAACGCTTTATGTTTTTATTTTAAAGTTAACCCATCCTTTACAACACTCCCGATTAAACATCGGTAAATCGATCGATGCAAAGTTGACGGTGTGTCTACACCGGTCTGACAGACCTGTGTACTCACGCTCTAAGCATTACAGTATTGGTATGCATGCGCCGTTTGTGGAGAAATAATGCGGTTAATTACAAAGGATTGGCGTGTGACGTCATCTCCTGTGTATAGAATGCAAAGTTGATATTAAAATCTACCTCTTAACACGTGTATTGATATAGAAGTTCTATTCCCATTATGGAAATCGAAATTACCTGTTTAAATAATCGTTTACACTTAAACTTGTAAACCAAAAATTAAAGGACATTTAAATGTCACGTTTTATAAATAATGGCTTCTTTGTTGTTGGTTCTAAAAGACGTTTCTTGGTACAGTTTTCGATATGTAGGGAGATGGCTTTTTGGTCGGCCAGGTCAGTCCGGCAACAGGTATGTTGGATGAAGTACGGTATCTTGTGTTATGCGGTAGTTAGTAGTAAATATGTAGCAATATGTATTGTATAATCCCATCTCAATCGTAATACAACGACTAACTCCGGAATGCTCCATAAGATAGATTTATTGTTAGAATCGCATGTGTACCCAGAGTGATCCCATCTAGTAAACAACGTTCTCATAATTTTGCGTTAGGGTTCTATTATGGTTATGTTTCTGCCGAATGATCAGTATAAATTTAACTACTAAATTTATGTAAAGAATACCAATAACTATAGTTTAGTGTTTTCATTTTCAGAAATGTAATGTTGCTACAGTCAGGTTCTGTTTTGTTAGGTTAGATTAAACAGGCGCCATGAAAGCCCATTTTTAAACAATATGTTCTTAAACTGAATATTTAATCCCTTGTTGGTCTTGTCATCCTTGCAATTTCTTACAGTGATTGCTCTTACCTGTTTTACAAATAACTCTTGTTATGCTTGAGTCTGAACACGCTTTGTTGCTGCGTGGCAATTATATTGCTTCGTGATCAAATAGCCTGTAATTGATCGATTTTATGAGAAAAGGCTCCAGTTTTAGTACAGATTCTGTCCTCTATTCGGGTTAATCTGGAGCTTGTTGTTATTGCAAGAAAACTCATTCATTTCATGAAGTTTGACTGTGTATAATAGACACTGTGGTTATAATCAATATTATAATCAATGTTTACGCCAATACACTCTGATTCTTTTCAATGCTTGCAAGATTTGAGGTAACACAATACTCAAAACTATTCAAATATTGAAAACTTCCTCTTTTGCAAGGTTTAACACATATTCGTTATTAGATCTCATATTGAGATATCCCGATCGTTTTGTTTTAGACTGGGAAACACAAACAAACATTATTTTTAGTTATTATTATTCCACATCACCAGATGATGTGTTGCGTACATAACCCATGATTGTTTTTTAAAGGTCAAGGTCGCAATGTCAAATGTTTGTAACTTTTTGACTTTGAACAAATTGATCGCCATGAGGAGAGGATGTATCTCAGACAATAACAAGGTCTGTGGGTGCATGGTCACGATTAAAAGGTTAAATATAAGAAAACATATGTGTAAGTAGTTGAAAAGTCGTTAAGTGAAGCTAATATAAATCAATTTCAAGATTTACAAAATGATTTAGAAAAGTTGAGGGAAAATAAACATAAAGGTTCACTTATTCGTTCTAGAGCTAAATGGCTAGAAGAGGGGAAAACCCACAACATACTCTCTTGAATCTAACCATTACACAAACAAGTCAATACCTTTTATTGAAACAGAAAATGGTGCTAAGTTGAATGAGCAAAATGGTATTTTAGATGAAGCAGTTTCATTCTATAAAACATTATACACAAGAAATGAAAGTGAAATTGCTTATGATATATATACAGATTTGTCTAACGTTTACATACCGAAACTAAATTATGTTCAATCTGAATCTTTAGAAGGACTACAAAGTATGGAGGAAGTCGCCGTAACACTTAAAAATATGAAAAATGACAGAAGTCCAGGTTCTGATGGATATACTGCTGAATTCTATAAAGTTTTTTGGAACACGTTAGGCTAATTCATAGTAAGAAGTAAAAAGTATGCCTTTAATACTAATTTATTGTCTTAACTCAAAAACATGGAATAATAACTTGCATCCCAAAAGACAACACGCCTCGTTGTTATTTGAAAAATTTAAGACCATTAACCTTATTAAATTTTATTAATAAACTGGCATCTGGGTTAATTGCCAATAGATTAAAAACAGTCCTTGATATTTTAATCGCCAGAGATCTAACTGGTTTCATTAAAGGGCGATTTATTGGTGAAAACACCAGATTACTCTAAGACATCTTGAAATATGCTGAAGATAAGAATTTACCTGGATTACTTATGATAATCGATTTTGAAAAGGCATTCGATACCTTATCTTTCCAGTTTATAGAAACCACTTTTAGATTTTTTAATTTGGGACCAATGTTTCAACAATGGATATCCATGTTTTTGCACAGGACCATGGCATATACAAGTAAATGGATTCTTGTCAAATATCTTCTGTATAGAGAGGGGCTGCCACCAAGGGGACCCGATAAGCGCCTACATTTTTATTTTATATGCTGATATCCTTGCTATTAAATTTAGCAAAAGCAAACAAATAAAAGATGTAACAATTAAAGACATAGAATACAAAATATCACAATTTGCTGATGACACATCTTTATTACTCCACGGATCAGAATTCTTCTTTTAATTGTACATTAGACATGCTTCCTGAATTCTCAACATAATCTGGACTGAAAATAAACTATGAAAAAACTAACCTAATTTGAATAGGCTCTATGAAGTACAGAACTAGCTCGATAAAAACTAAATAGAACTGACATGGGGAACAACCACTTTTAAAGTGCTTGGAATAGTGTATGACATAAACTTAGAGAACATGGTAATGAAAAATTTTGATAACAAAATCAACAGCATCAAGAATTTAATAAATCATTGGAATCTTAGAAATATTACACTTCTAGGAAAAATAACTATTGTTAAATCATTGCTTCTTCCACTGCTTAACCATTTATTTGTTTCACTACCAACACCGAGAATAGAAGTTATGAAACAAATTAACAAACTATTTTATGACTTCATATGGGCAGGTCCAAGCAAAATAATATGTTGTTGTTAAAGAATATAACGAGGGGGGGTTAAAAATGATAGATGTGTGTTCATTTGAAAAACATATGAAATTAACATGGCTTAAGAGATTTGTGACAGGAGATGGAAATTGTTATAAACTTGTTAAATCGCTTATTGACATTAACAAACTGTTTAATACTGGTAAAATGCTGAGAAACTTTGCTTAAATTTGAAAAATAAATTTTGGCTAGATGTTTTTAAAAGCTATAGATCTATATTGTATATTGAAAAGTTGCCTATAGTTAATTGCAATGATATTCTAGATATGCCTCTATTTTACAATGACAATTTTAAAATTGACAATAATTATATATTTATTAAAAGTCTGTATGAAAGAGGTATTCGTCTCGTTAGAGATATATTGATAGGTAGAAACTGTTTTATCTCCAAAGAATCTTTGGACTATCTAATTGAAACAAATGTGAATTTTCTACTGTATCAAGGTTAAATCAAAATAATCAGTAAATACATTAAGACTTTTGGAGACATGTTCACCTATGATAACACAATTCAAGGACAACAACTGATGTAAAGAAAATAGTCCTAAAGAAGAAAGACATGTTTATAAAACATATATTAAAAACAGTGATATCCCAACCAGTCAAACAAAAGGGAATGCCGAGTTCTATGGTATTGACTGGAAAAATGTATATGCACTTGTGTTCAATATTAGTAAAGATACATATGTCCAATGGTTCCAATGTAGAATTGTCCACAGAATCTCAGGAACAAAAGCCCATATGTTTAATATGAAAATAGTTGCTGATAATCTATGTACTTTTTGTAAAAATGAAGAAGCAAATATAACACACTTGTTCTGCGACTGTATACATTCTCAAGAAATTATTAAATTTGCTGGTCACATTGTGAATAGAAATTGATAAAGCTTACCTATCCAGCTAACATGTCAGGATAGTATACTTGGTATTACAAATAGACAACGCTTACCTATCCAGCTAACATGTCAGGATAGTATACTTGGTATTACAAATAGACAACGCTTACCTATCCAGCTAGCATGTCAGGATATTATACTTGGTATTACAAATAGTCAACTCTTACCTATCCAGCTAGCATGTCAGGATATTTTACTTGGTATTACAAATAGTCAACGCTTACCTATTCAGCTAACATGTCAGGATATTTTACTTGGTATTACAAATAGACAACGCTTACCTATCCAGCTAACGTGTCAGGATAGTATACTTGGTATTACAAATAGACAACGCTTACCTATCCAGCTAGCATGTCAGGATATTTTACTTGGTATTACAAATAGACAACGCTTACCTATTCAGCTAACATGTCAGGATATTTTACTTGGTATTACAAATAGACAACGCTTACCTATTCAGCTAACATGTCAGGATATTATACTTGGTATTACAAATAGACAACGCTTACCTATCCAGCTGGCATGTCAGGATATTTTATTTGGTATTACAAATAGTCAACGCTTACCTATTCAGCTAACATGTCAGGATATTTTACTTGGTATTACAAATAGACAACTCTTACCTATCCAGCTAACATGTCAGGATAGTATACTTGGTATTACAAATAGACAACGCTTACCTATCCAGCTAACATGTCAGGATATTTTACTTGGTATTACAAATAGACAAAGCTTACCTATCCAGCTAACATGTCAGGATATTATACTTGGTATTACACATTCAAAAATGAACAATTTAAATATTTTATGCCTAGAAATTAAACGACATATTTTTAATTGCCAGAGAAAAAACAGAATTCCTTCTAACTTTGGATTAGTTTATAGCTTCAAACACTCTTTTGAAATTTTTAAAAATACAACAAAAACAGATGAAGAATTAAGAGATTGGTCACTAGTCAGCATGTTCATAGACATTGTTTAAGCGAAATTAAATAGACAAAGATTAATACACCTCGTAATAATTATTTTGTATACCATAACATTACTTTGGTAGTCTTTGCAATATCATAATAACATGTATACACAATGCAATTCAGTGTCTTTAGCATATTTTTTTTTATAAACATGCACTGTTCTCTACAACATATTTCAATTTAATACATGTAAATGTATTAATACCGCGTATGTATACACATTTTGTTACGAAATAATTATTCTGTATGTCATATCCTTATTTGTGTAGTCTTCGCAATATCATTATTACATATATACTCAATGCAATTCAGTGTCCTCGGCAAAATCTGTGTCGTACGTACAATGTTTTATAGACATGCAATATTCTTCATGACATATTATTTCAATTTTGTACATGCCGATGTATGAATACTTTGTATTAATATAATATAATGGTTGATGTATTAATGTATGCATGTATGTAAAGTTACTACGAGAAAATAAAATGTTGCATACACAAAAAAAATACAACAAAAAAACTACTACAGTTACATATGTTTCAATTGTTTTTATATTTATTTTGAAGTGCATTTGCATTTTTTTCACATAGCAAAAACCATGGAAATGATGTATTCTTGATACACTCATCAGACGACAAAGATATCGCGGAAACAATTTACAACGTGCTAACCAATAATGGTTTTAGCTGTGCCGCGGACTTCGACGGTAAAAGCTTTCCTCTAGGAAAACCTGTGAGAGCATACGACGACTGGTTAAAGAAAGCAAAAGATCTGTACTTGTTTTGACGAAAACCGCAATCCAAAGTCCCTGGATTAACCTGGAGACCATACACGCACTGGAAGAGTCAAAATACCGGAACAATGAGCTGGTGCTGCGATTGCTCTTGATCGACGTCAAGGAAGACGACGTGCCCGCCCTCAAGGTGGGATGTCTGGAGAAACTTCCTCACTTCATCGTGAACGTCAAGGAAGAGGTCTGGGCAAACCAACTGGTTGAACGTCTAAACGGTAGGCACGGAACTGTTCGATTGTGTTTCAAAATAGCAAAGCTTAGAAACGAGAAGATTTCTAAAATCTTGTCAGAATTAAATCCTTTATTCATAATTAAAACAGAAGTGCACACAATTTTGTAATGCATCATAAAGAGATCTAGACGGTGGTGCACATGCATTTATAGACATTATATTGACAGTTTTGATACATTTCAGAGCCATTTCAGGTTTGTGACGTCCTGCCAGTAGGGAGCCTGGCTCATGGACTGGTATACGAGTATGTGTAGGCATTAATAATGTGAACTCTTGATGATAACGATTCCTGCAGGTTATACTGCTACTACTACTTTCACTTTCTGTTATTATTGCAGCTGCTGTCACTACAACAGCGGATACCGTTATAGCACCTGTACCACCTTCTGCTACTTCTACTGCTACTGTTACAGCTGCTACTATTGCTTCTACATAAAATTAAGTGTTAATTTGTTTTCTATATATCACTCAATCGTTTTTTGCAGTTCTTAAAGATAAAATACAAAAATGGGATAGGTTTGAAGAGTATAAAGATAAAATCTGTACCAACTACAACATGTTGTGGCCGAAGTCCTGTAAGCTACATGGTTCGCTTCTTGGCAAGGACGAGGCCTCTGGTATTGAAGATGAAACGATTCTAAAATTTACAGAATAGCATATGGGAAAGCCAAGACCTTTCAACATTACAATCTATAAAATTTCCAGGGGAAGCGAGGTATAAAATGTATAAATGACTTTTGCAGCTTTTTTTCACGCACTTAATTTTGACTCTAGTCTTACACTTACCAAATCTAAATATATACGTACACCGTTACTACTTCCACTTAAGATACTACTTAAACTGACAGTTATATCGCCTATTGAGTTATGTGTTAGGCAACATTGTCATTTAAAATAACATTTTTATAACATTGATTACACAACATTGGTGTTCATGTTGGCAGTTTTACTTCTTCTACGCGGACATGGCATTCGTTTTAAACTGCGTGTATGAACGGAAAGAAAAGCAGCTTGCCGAAGGTGTTGACAACGATCTGCAGAGTCAACGCTTCAAACACACGTATAACACGATCGTTTAACCACCAAAAATTTGGGAGGAGGCCTTAAAACTCACTGAGAATGCTTGAATACGATGGTACCTAAATAAAATAATAATCACATTATATGCAAATTATAATACACCTGACATGCACCATCTTAAGATGTAAGAAAACAGGCATGACATTTTGCTTTTTTTAAGAAGGACCATTCATCCCTTTGATTTACTGACTAGTAGTTCCCACGTTACAGGTCTTAAAATTAAACGCTGAAAAGCCCTTTCGCTTTCGCAAACAGCTAAAATAGCTAGGAGAAGAAATGTGAACCTCAGACGTCTAACAATGATTGTTCTATTTTTGCTGTATTCAGTAAATCTCTTAAGGAAATTTTACCTGTGTTAATTTTGCTTACCGTCGGTCATATTTTGATATTCCGTATTTTTGTTTTCTTAAATTTAAATTTCTTAATTAGTATTATGTTAACCATTATTTGTAGAAACGCTTATTATCATAATCATTCACAGACCGTCAACAAAATAAATTTACATCCCGCCAAACAATGTATTATGTGCAATAGCAATTCAATATTTAATAATTTAAGTCAAGTTAAGAATAGGCATACCATGGTCCAACATTCCGAGTTTTGTGACAATCAAACCACTGTTACAAAATAATGTATGTGAACAGATGAGCAAACCAACCACTACGAGGTTCTTTTCGAAGAGGTTAAGAAAAGTGTCGCTGATCAGCCTGTAGCTGTCTAAGACGAACAAACATTCTAACGGGTACGATGTTTTGTTAGTGTATTTGTAGAGGTATATTATAACAAGTTATATTTATATTTAAGTGTTTTATTGTTGAATAATAATTTTGAATATTATACTGAATTGTGTTGGATTGCATACATTTATAAATGGACACTATCGACGAGCCCATTTTCTATCATTGTTTAAATCGTATGACTACTAAGTTGTTTATAGCTATTGAATCGTCATTTCTGCTAGTCGCCCGTAAAGCAAATGCGGATATTGTATAGCAGTGTTTTTGTTTTTCGACTTTTTAAACTAAATACTAAGTATGTAATGGGAAATCCCAATTACATGAAATTTTGAACGAACATGTATTGCAGATTGTTTTGCGGCATACTAATATGGTGCCGAAACTCTGGCATTATGATTAAAGCGCGCCGACAAAGGTCATGGTTGACGCGATTCCGGTAGGACAAGGTGCCGTGCTTGTGCAGGTACAAAGTGGAGAGAATCGCGTTATTAGTTACGCAAGTAGGAGTTTAGCTGCTGTTGAGAGAAGATACTCAGAAACAGAAAAAGAAAGTTTAAGCGTGGTCTGGGCTCTAGATCGTTTTCTACCATGGCTTATGTTATAGAGTTCGAGCTTCTTACTGACCACAAGCCACTTGAATTCATTTATGGACATGTCAAAACCGTGTGCACATTTGAGCGATGTGTAAATGAGCTGCAACCGTACCAATCTACGGTCACAATGTGAAACGTCGATATAATATTGCAGATGCACTGTCGCGACTCAAAAACGATCGACAGTGTAGATGACCATGAATGTGTTAAATTTGTTGCGCGCGAAGCAACACACAGCGCAATGACCACTCAAGAAATCGAAGAGGTATCATGTCGTGATGTCGAGATAAGTAGATTACGAGCGCGACGTATGGGACGTGGGATAAAACAGAGGAAATTCAGTTCCTACATTTCAAGGATGAATTGGGCGTAATTAGTTACTTAGTACTTAGAGGTACGCGAATCGTCGTCCGGCGAGAATTACGCTGGCGATGGTTACATTTAGGTGACATAGGTCATTCAGGAATAGTGTTTATTAAAATCAATTTGAGGACAAAGGTAAAGAGGCTATGTATTGATAAAGAAATCGCGAATTATTGCAAAACGTGTTATGATTGTCAGTTGGTAAACCAGCCATCGCACCCCGAACCAATAACGAGAACAGTACTTCCAAACGCCTCCTGGCAAGACTTAGCGGCGGACGTTTAAAGGTCGGTACCAGGGTGATTACATATTTGTATGTGTTGACTATTATATTCGATATGTTGAGTTTCAGGTGTCCAAAACTATTACAAGCGAGAAACTTTTACTGTCTTCAATATTAAACAAATGGTTTTTGACTCACGGTTTACCATCGTCTCTGCGAACAGGCAATGCATGTAGTTTTGTATGTGACTACGTCGACCATTTCTTAAAATCACATGGCATCGAACACAGGCTAAATACGTCTTTGTGGCCTCAAACAAATGGGGAAGTTGAACTCAAAACCGGTCGATTCTCCACCAGTAACGTATCTCTCAAAAGTCAGAATCGTAATTACAAATTAGATCTAAATGATTACCGGATACTGTATCAAATCACACCGCACTTAGTGATTGGCTTTTCACCCGCTGATGCAGTTTGGTGAAATATTATAATGCGCGTTCCCGTGTATGCGGCAAGATTGTGAAATCCGTACCCGAGATTCCGAACAAAAGGGGAAAGGCACAGTATATTCCGTTGCAAACCGAAATGCAAAAGATAGTAAAATTGTGTCAGGAGACAGGATGCTTTTAAAGCGCAATCGGAACAATAAACTTCGTACGCCGTTCAGTTCTGATAGATATTTTCTGTAGTTAGTAAGAGCGGGAATAGTGTTGTTTGTCGAGCAGACGTCGACGGTACCGAATACTGTCGGAATGTGACTAGCATGAGAAAACTGATTGGACGAAACCCGCCTCAGACAGGCTCGGAATCCAACGTTTCAATTAATGAAATTTATCAAAATAGCGAGCATTCATTAATAAGTTATGATATAGATAGGCATAACTCTGAATGCATTGTATACGTTTGTTTGATTGTGTGCTTGTACTATTAATGGTTTCAAAAAGGGGGATTGTGGTGTAGCGTGCAGTAGACACGCCTACAGAAATGACACGCCCCCGATTCGAATGCCTCTGCGATTGCAGGCAGTTAGAGTTGTAAGCCGTAGAGTGCCCATGTAAATAAAAGAATAGTACCTTCAATGGTGTTTTACTAGAACCTCAAATGGTATTCCTTTAATGGTGCCATATTAACAGAGTGTTCTGAATTAAGAAACACTACATGAACCATAATCAAAGCTTTTCAAAATTTTATCTATACAACATACGTTTTATTTTAGTCTGATCAAACGCACGCGACTCACGAGGTATATGTATGCTGCTCAGATGAAATTGACGACAGGGGTATCGGGTCAAAAATTGCTGACTATCTTGCTTCGAAAAATATCCCGGTGAACACAGACAGCGGTGATGGAGGAAACGCATATATATTCTTTAACGAACCTGACAAATACAACTGGTACGTGTTCGTCATGTCCGAGGCTGCTTTGAAAGTTTATTGTTATAACATAAATACGATCATTGGCTGCAGCGTTAACGAAAACAGGTCCAAAGTGATTCCTGTTCTTCACAACGTGGACGTCGCACAGGTTCCTGACTTTATTCGATGGGTCACTATGCTGTCCACAGCAGATTCCAAATATTGTGACCACAACTACCAGACTGTCATTGGTAAGTACTTGTTGTAAAGGTTATTAATTAATATAATTTCTTCGTGCTCTCTTGTGTAAACTACGTAAACAATTAATTAAAAAATGTTATAAACATGTACACTGGATAATCACTCGATCAATTTGAACATGACTGATGTGTTTTCATGCCCGTTTCTAGGCGGCCCCGTGACGATGATTGAGAAGATGCCAGCAGGCGATGTGGTGACCGGGCTCTGTTGGGCCTATCTGATCAACTACATGAAAATGGCAATGTTTCTGCGCACACCCGACGACAAAGGTTGCCTTGGTCATCATATATAATTTTAGAAAAAACAACAACATTGTTTCAATTGCTTATACGAATATACGTTGCAATTACATGAAGTACGTTGCAAGTTGTTTAAACGTGGACATACAACCGTTGTTCTAACTGTAGAATTCCACCTTTTAATATCTTGTGTATTATTCAATTCTCTACCGCTGAAGACTTCCGTGGTCGTATTAAGGCATTCCTTCACGAAAAGGGGCTTTCATGCGGATGCCCTGACAAAGTGTACATCCTGTGGCCAAGCTTCTGTATGGGAGACATAATTGAGGTGGTCGCCAATAAAAAGTAAGACAGAGCTGTTCATTGTTTATATTTGTTTACATTGATTAACTTTCGATTAATTTGATTACCTTCGCAAAGGATATACTGTTTTGTTGTTGTTTGTTTATGTGTCTGTCTCTTTGGTTGCAATTTTACGCAAAACGTTATAAATGACTTTGCAGTTAAAATGTTCTGGGACTGGGAAGGTTGGAGGTCTGCGCTCTTCGAGTGCATTCTAGTTGTTATTCATCTTAAATTACTTTGATGTTAACATTAATATTTTCATATGTTTTATATTGATTAATTTTGGGCAAAGTGTTGGGATTGCTTCCTTCTTAGAACAACATCCCTCCACATTTGTTGAAAGAATCTTTTCACGCAGTATTCCCAGTTTTACCATGTACATGTATATAATTATTTTTAATGTTTGTTCCGCAAGTTCGTATGTTTTATCGAAAACTGATCATTTGCCTTTAATAAACGACCATAATCTGTTAAAGGGGATGTTTTTCTATGGCAAATGCAAATAGGGTTTCATACTTATTATACGTTCAACGGAATTGTTGGGTCCAAACATACTAGTATGTTATCTGTTATCAATGTTAAATTTAACTTTCCTGAAAATCGAGTAGAAAAGGTGGATTCCCTGCTTCAAGTGTTTGCGAACACTGGCGGACAGATGAACAGACCATTCACGTTCAGTGTATACAAACACACAGATCCTCAGACGAAAAAGGTGAATCAGATAAGAATAGTTGCTCGCCAAATATTCGAAATCTTTATGTTGAATTCATATTGTGTAATGTTAAAATGCATTAGTTCGCAACTTCATACCATGTACATGTATATTGTAATGTGTGCCAATAGTAATTACCTAAGCACATGTAGATATTATTACAATATTTCAAAATGTTTGTTTCATCGCGGAATACTGCTCCCCGATGGGGTATTTGTACCAAGTATGGGCACCAAGTATGCGTTCGCGGGGGTTAATAAGAAAGATCTGTCGACGCAAGGTCAGAAATTCGGGGAGGCCTTTCAAACATTCACTTCCTTACCTGCAGTTAAGGAAAACCTTGGAAACTTCCAGAAACACACAAGGTTTCTGTATTATGATGGTAAGCACGAGCGAGAAATGTGTTGTTTTTAGCTTTTTGTTATCATAAAGGTTTGTTATCAAAGTGTGTTGACAAGTAAACTATTTTTTGTTTGCATTCCAGTGCATTTTATATTGTTATAGTGTCTTAAATCTAATTCGGACAGGTTTGAAAAATGTTATTTTTAAAATTGTATAAGGTTTATAATGATCTTTACCTTGTAGTTCAATATACGTCAAGTTCTTTGTTTCCACCAATCATTTAAGCTTGTCCTCGGCTATTGTACGTGTACTTCATAATTTCCATACATTGCACGTGTGTTAGTTTTATTACTCCGCGTTTGTCTGTGTAAACCAAGTTGACAGTTAATCGTGCTATTATTACCAAACACTAAACTGAGAAATAAAATCAGTTAAAGGCCTAGTCTCAGGAATGTCTGGTCTCTCCATACGGGTATTCCATTACGTGGATTGGTCCACCATAAAATCTCTGACCATGTCCACACTGTGCCCACAGCAGGGTGCAAATACACAAAGGTACAATACCCCAGATTTGGGGAAGGGGGGGGGGGGGGTCAAATAAAGAAGGATAAAACTAGACCTTTAATTGGAAATTTATGGACATATGGGTAAAAGTCTACAAATAAATGCTTAAAATGCCTGTCTTCCAGATTCCAAGAAGCCCTTGATCGAGGTTATCGAAGAGCAGTTGCATCTCGAGGAAGATTCAGTGTTCGCATAAATGTTTGGGTGAACACGTCAAGTTTGTCATGTGTGGGCAGAACATTACGTGTAGAGCGTGTTGCAGGAAACATTAACTGCTCAGACCTTATTGAATGTTACATATCGATATTAAATTTCTTAGGCATTAAACATGGTCAGCATATTGTAATTATTGTGTATTATTTAATGACTATTCGAAAACAGACACGTACATGTATGTTGTAACCGCTATTTATATTGCTGCTATTGCTGTTTCTACTACTACAAACTGTTTTTGTCATTTTTACTTAAACATCAATATTTCCAGTTCATAATTGAGAAATGAGTGAGCTTTTACATTACGTGTACCGTTAACAGGTACAAAACGTACGATGATTAACATATTATTATGGGAAATTGCCGTTGAAGTTTCAAAATATTTTACACTTATGTACTGTTACTGACATGTTGTTACTCCTTGATTGGTATTTTATACATGTATTTAGTATAATTTTATTGGTAGTGTATGTATACATAGAGTTATATTGTATTTGTATTAGTTTGTATTCATTTTCATTTTCATTCATTGTCATGCTTGCCGTGATATTGGTGCCGTATTTTCTGTGATTTTTACTTCACTTTTTCGAAGATACAACATGCTTAACGTAGTATTATTGCCATATTTTCCGGGATGTTTACTTCACTTTTTCGAAGATTCGTTTTACTCCTAATATGCACATTAAAATTGTATTCACCAATGATGGGTTGAAAGTTATTCGAAACTGTTGCAGTATCTTGCGACCGACGCCGTTAACACGCTGTCGAGCTGGAGGAGCATATATTTGATGTATTCAACTGGATATATTTTTATTTTCATTTGATTCGTATTTGCAACATTTATAAATGAAGGATTTGGTAAGCATTGAACACAGATACTTAATTTGGTGATGAAGTTTTAAACGATTGTATAGTTGCTTATTAGAATGCTTGTGTAAGAATTTGTAATTTCATGTTATACTCGTTATTTCTTCAAGAATAAAAAATCTCACACTGTATTGTCGTTTGCGGTGTATTCCCAGCAGTTTTGTTCTTTATTATATAACATGCTAGTTATTTAGATCTGAAGAAAGATTTTAAGAGTGCGATAAATCCAAGCAGAAATTATTAACATCATGCCCAACTACTTCAGGACTCTGGAGACTGGTAAGATTAGGGAAAGATCTAGGATTAAAAAAGGTACAGGGTGCTGTACAAAAGGAGCAGGGTGGAAAGCCGCCCGGTTCTTTGCCATTTTTAGCTCGGCTGTTCACCGAATAGTTTGAGCTATACTACTCACCCGGCGTCGGCGTAATGCTCTGGTTACGGTTTGCGTGCAACAAGTCCAAATAAATCTCTGTAACTACTACAGATATTCAATTGAAACTTCACACATGTGTTCGGGGTCATTATGTGAGGTCACTGACCAAGGCCTATTACTCTAACCTGAAATTTAGCAGAATTATGCCCCTATTTATACTTAGAAAATTCAGGTTAAGATTTGCGTGCAAGTAAATATCTCTTTAACTACTACATATATTCAACTGAAACTTCACACGTCTTCGGGGTCATAACATATTAAAGTCACTGGCTAATGCACATAACTGTGACCAGTATTTTAGCAGAATTATGCCCCGTTTGTACTTAGAAATATTTAGGTTAAAGTTTGTGTGCAACTACATATCTCTGTAACTACTACAGATACTAGTATTCAATTGAAATTTCACATACGCTTTGATAGTCATTATGTAAGGTCACTGAAAGAAAATATATACTATCAAAGCGGAGTAAATAGTCCAGCACAATGTTCTGAGACCGCTCTTGCCTAATAAATTGTTCAGGGCATAGTATTTATGAATTAAATGCTTCTTATTAAGATTTTAAACATATTCTATTAATTTGCGATTTAATATTTGCAAACATATATTGATTTTCGAAGGGATATCTCAAGCATTTCTGTGTTAATCAGCTGAGAGGGGCTTCAGGGTTTGGAACCCCAAAAAGCCCTGCTATTTTGCTCTGTATCTTTCTCTATGTAGAATGTACTAGAGAGCGCCAACGAAAGGGCCATTATCCATCACAAATTATACCACTAATCACGGAAGGCGCAGCGGTTTTTTAAGTTTCTTGTATATTTTATTCATTGGTCAAAAATGCGATACATTGAACATTCGGATTGATCTTGGGCAGAAACAGCGCGGTTACCAGACATCGTGCATTATTTGAGTACCTAAACTATATTTCATTCCAAGTTATCGTGTGACATATATACATATACAGTAGCTAACAAAACATGTATATTCAAGTCGAATGATAACAGTTTTCGATGTGCTACCTTTAGCGTTGCTTGCTGTACATCGGATTATTTACACATATGGCATTTAATCACGGCATTTAAACGAATCGATAACCTATCCGTAAAAATTGCGCAAAATGCACCCTCTCCGTTACGGTACCTGTCCCTCTCTTTTAGAAATCATCTCTCTTGTAGCTGTACTCACTTACTGTGTCCACGATGTTCCATGGAACCAAAATATCTCAAGAAAGTATAACCTACCTGTAGTTCTCAGAGATGATTTCTAACTGGGATGTACATGTACCGGGTATCTTAATAACAGAGAGGGTGCTTTTGGGGCTATTTTAACGGAGAGGTTATCGATTCGTTTACTACCGTGAATATAATAGGTTATTAAACGCATGACCGTTATAATACTATTCTATTACATGTACTATAGTTATTCAGTTCAATGTTCTAGCAAACCGTAGTCAATTACTAATAATTGGCATGAAATTTGGATAAAACCATGTAGTAAGCAAGTAGACCTCTGTAGTATCATATTACCTCTGCATGCGTGGTTTATAACTGAAAGTATCTTGGTATTAGAGAGTGTGTTGTATGTGATGCTGAATGCTACGGACAGTAAATAAACAGTATAACCATCCTCGCGTCTGTGTTGTTCATACGTCCGTCTGTTAACAATATTAAATACAATCACACAAAACAGTGATTATTCTGGATCTGGGTCTGGATGTGTACACTGCAGGACCTTTCGGTATATACGCAGCGGGCGATAGATGTGTTAATTAGTAACACTGATGGAGAGCTCTTCTAAAGCTCTCAACTGTCTCTGCACGCACTATGTCACAGTCAAGGTTATTCCAAACAACAATGGTTTATGGAAAGAATGATTGTTTATATTGATCACTAATACAGTTTATGGATTTGAAACACTTCTCATGATTTATTGCTTTATTATGTATAATGTTTCTGCTAATACAGTTATCAAATTGTTCGGGTCTGATTAGCCGTTTGCCACGAATTGGGGTCAGATAGGAGTCAATAGGCATTGCTGGCAACAGCCCTCAGCCACCTTGTAGAAGAATGTCAGTCGCGCCATTTTTCTTCTATCTTGGAGTGGAGGTAGTTTAAGCGTCTTCAACATCTTGGTGACACAGCCCTGTTCTCTGGATTTGTAATCACCGGATATGAATCTAGTGGCGCGGCGTTGAACTTGCTCCAGTGTGTCGAAGTCCTGTTGAAGATATGGGTCCCACACGATTGAGCTATATTTGAGTGTTGATCTCACTAAGGATAAATATGCTGTTTTTCTACAGGTTAGTGGACAGTGTTTTAAGTTTCTTCTCAGGAATCCGAGAGTAGAGCTGGCCTTTTTTTGAAATTTTCAAGATGTGGGTGCCAAATTTGAGATTCTCTTTAAAGGTAACACCTAAATATGGGTTTTCTTCGACTTGCTGGAGGATATGGTTTTCTAGTTGGTAATAATGAATGGATTTATTGTTGATACTCATGGTATAACATTTCTTTGCATTAAAGATCATGCCCCATGTGAGTGCCCATTCTTCCAACGCATTGAGATCTGATTGTAGTTGGATGTGGTCCTGTCTTGTATTGATTTGCCTGTATAGCAGGCAGTCATCGGCAAACAGGCGGACTGTGGACTTGACGCAGTCAGGGAGATCATCGATGTGGCAGAGGAAGGCCAGATGACCGAGTACTGTTCCTTGGGGGACTCCAGAGTCGACGGGAACAGATGACTCTCCATCAATAACCATTTTCATGGACCTGTTTGTCAAGAAGTCGTGTAGCCAGTTGTTTATGTTGCCATCTATTCCGTACAGGGACATCTTGTGGAGAAGACTCTCGTGGGGCACAGTATCAAATGCTTTAGAAAAGTCCAATATAATTATATCTATCTGTGATTTATTATCATATTGTTGGAGGAGGTCATTGACTGTTGTTAGAAGTTGGGTTTCGCAGGAGTCGCCAGATCTGAATCCATGATTGAGACTTGTTAGAATGTTGTTTCGTTCTAAATTGTCAAGAATATGCTTACAGATGATATGTTCGAGCAGTTGCAATAGTCTTGGAGCAGGTTTTCAGAACAAAGTTGGGTATGCTGTCTGGTCCTATTGCCTTACTGGTATCGATGTTGTTTAGTAGTTTCTCGATGCCTTTGGTGGTTATCTTCAGTGGTGGGATAGATGTTTTGGCTCTCTGTCTTGTTGTTGGTTTGTCGGTTTTTTATTTTGTGAATACTGATCTAACTTGATCAATTAGGATTTCTGCTTTGTCTTTGCTGTTATGGAATAGTTGACCTTTTTTCTTCAGGGGCTGTACTCCAACCTTGTCCTCTCTTCTTGACTTAACAAATCGCCAGAAAGGTTTGGTGTTATTTTCTTCAAGGCCTTTGTTAACGGTGTTGTTAATGTGTACGATTTCAACTTTTTTGAATTCCTTTTAGCATTCACGTTGGAAGGTTTTAAAGTTAGTCCAGTTTCCAGTTTTCCTAGCATGCCTGTATAGACGAGATTTTCTTTTTATCATCCGTTTAAGTTTATCATGCTTGCTGTAGTGTGGTATAATGTCAACATCTGTGACTATCATTGCATGGTCGCTGATGCCGGGTACAGATGTGGAGGACTTTACGAGTGATGGGTTGTTTGTAAAGACGTTGTTGCGTGTAGGTTGGTTGTGTACTTGTGTAAGGCCACGTTCAACTGCAAAGTCCAGTAACGCTTGCTGTATGTTACGTTCCTGGGCCCCTTTGTCAACAGTCGTGTGTCCCAGTTGATGTTTGGACAGTTGAAGTCTCCAGCTGTGATAATGTGTTTTTCTTTGGTAGCTTCTGTGAGCTGTTTTATCGAATCATTAAGTCTTGAAATACATTCCATGTTGCGATGTGGCATGTAGAAGGAGCAGATAAATAGACTGCTATGGTTTTTTTTATAGACTGCTATGGTTTTTTATCTTGATTAATTACAAACCACTCATTTCTAAACTTGCAAAACACATTAATAACAATATACTTCAACTATTTACAGATTTGTATAGTACAGCTACTATTCAGAATGGTCTTTTTATTTCCATTATCCATGTTGTTTCATTGTAAGGAATGCAGAACATTAGACAATTTGCCCAGTAAGTTTGCCATTTTACCACCCACTTTCATCTCTGTTTTATGCGAAAAAAACGAAGGGCGAAATATTCATTGAACGAACCGTACAGGGGACGAATCTCGAAAAGTCGCAGCCATGGCAGACGCTTGACATTACAATGCCTTATGACTTTCAAACGTCTAGAGGATTGGCATATCGATAAACTGTCAAAACAAACAATTGTTGAAACAGAGCAACATGTCTTTTGAAAGAATTCAGTGTAAATCTCAGAATGGTGTTATTCAGCCCATTCTTACAGGTACGTTTTTAAAGCTCGTTTATTCAAATTGTTTAATATTTATTTATTGTACATCTTAATTTTTGCGGTAAATGACAGCTAAACTAATGCAGCTCACATGCTTTTCTGTTTTCTGAAGAAAAAAAAACACCATCACAAATCAATTCATTTAACAAAATGGATTTTTAAAACAGTCGTTTTTGTTTTTGTTAAATATTTTTAGTCATGATTAAAAGGTTATAAGTGTAATTATGTGGTATGTTTGCATCTAATTATGAGTAATTTAAATTTAAATTTCTACTTTCACTTTTGATTTGAGTTAGTATTTTCTGGAAATCAAAAAATGTAGTTTTCCTTAGTCATTTTTCATGGTTTTTATCGTAACACAGTGACACGTAATGGTAAAACAAATGGAATAGTTATAAATTATTGATATGGTCCCATATCCTAACAATCGCAACGAAAGAACTAAAGACCTCGAACATTGCTGATAAAAATACATGATGTCCTATCACGTTTTTAGAAATTACTGGTTCTCCTCTCGTGCTGATGTTTTTGTAATCTACTTGCAATCCACAAAATATGAATGTAATAGTCCTAGGACAGTTATATTTAACACAGATGGGTATGAAGGACATATCATGCCAAAAATACATCACGCTTGATGGCATCCCTACTTCCAAATTACATATTTCATCTTCCCTTGTGATAACTTTCAGCTCTCTACATAATGTAAAAACAACAACATAATTCTTGGTTCCAGTTGCTTCCTTCTAGAAAGTAGCTACTCGTTCTTTTTCAAAGTGCCTTATGGTAACTGTTGATATGTGTTATAAATCTGAGAACATGTGACTGCATGATTATATGTTTCCTCTTGCGTGGCTTACTCATACCGGTTGCAAGCTTTTTCAGTGTTTTTTTTCTCAGGGATTTGTGAATAACATGTCGTAAAAACCCAAAATTGTGAAAACATTTGTTGTCATTAAAAAGAGAAATATAAACTTGTATCAAATATTAACTAGTGTTTTTCTTGTATTTAATCAAACTTAAAATACAACACATGATAAATGTGATTTAAACACTCATGCATTATCATTCAATCATAAAAAAATATATTAAGATAAATCAGATTTCGCCATGTTTTATCCACTATTCCAATTGTGAATCTAGGCCAAAAAATTGTGGAAAAGTATACTTTTCAGCATTGTGAATTGTACTGATTATCGGCACAAAAACACGGCCAAAAAACACTGTTCTTGTCATTATAATGAAAATTAAACTTCCTAGAAACAACAAGTTTGTGTTCTTGCCTTAAATTGCATTTGTGATGCACCCAGTACATTTTTACAACCACACAAGATGTAACAAGTTGTAGTAACATTTGTACACACTTCAATCAACCAACTCATGCAAACCGTATTTTTTCTGCATATGCCTCAAGCCCTCAACTCAGTATAATTTTTTTGAAATACATATGGCTTACTTGTTATTAATTTATATATACAATGCGTGTCGTGGGAAAACTGACTTAATGCATGTGCATAGGCAAATCCGGGACGGCACTTTCCGCTTTTTATTTTCTGTTTCAAGGAAGTCTCTTCTAAACAAAAATCAACTGTAGGCGAAAAGTGCCGTCCTGCACAGGCTAATCCAGGACGACACTTTACGCACATGCATTATGCCCGGTTTTCCCACGACACGCCTAAGACTTATTAATAAATAAGATTTACTTAATGAGTTGCAATTCTGCTTGATGTGAGTGCATGGCATCAGACTGAAAACTTTGATCAGGTAAAATAAAAAAGTTCCAAGTAAAATGAAAAAACATAGCTGTGAGTTTTGTAATGAACAACTTTTTGAATTCAAACAAAAATGGCAATGGTTACTACAATCATAACTATTCAAAACAATCTGTTTAACTTGTTAAAGCCTTCTTTTAAGTAAATATTGTTAGGCCACACACCTAGTCGTGTCTATATGATGCACAAAGAATAGCCTTATGAACATATTTGATTATTAATTTAGAGTATTCGTATAACACATGCTTTTACATTATGCTATTAATGGAGCCAGATTCCACATCCCGATTTCAGCGTCAATAATCCCGTTCCTTTATAAATTGCATATCAAATAACGAGTGAAAAATACCAAATTGAATGCCGTACGTGCTCCATCGATATTATTTGTATTCACGATGCATTTATTAAATATTTCTCTCTTAACACACTAACCCGAGTCCATCTCTGGAGCTCCATTGTTATTTATAACTTCGTTACTTTCCGTAACGACCCGGATGTTGCCGATGTCTATTATTCGGTAACGCTCGTTGCATACGAGGGCAGCCCGAACTTTGGAGGTATCCGTACGTCATCGTAACTCGTGACGTCATTAGGAAAATACCTCGTCACAGTATATAAACTCTGAATTTTAAGCTCCATCGGTTAATCTCTCTTAAACAAATAAACTAACAACAGTGATGCCTGGAAGACAGCTGATTAGCCAGGTTAATATCAGCTCCATAACGAAATGACTTACTGACAGTCATACCTATATACGATTTAGACTATTATACAAATACATTCCAGATATTTGGTTATATAAAGATTTAAAATCGCATCCTTAATCCTGATACCCCACCCACGACGTCCCATATACAGTGGTTTCTGGTGCTCCTTTATTATGTATTGATGCCGACGATTATACCATATATGTCATAAGAACTTTTAAGAACTGGAATGACAGAATGAACTGGGACCAACTCTTCGTTTTATGTGCATTTATTTATTAAATCAGACTCAACAACTTTACCAACCATCTATGCCATTAACGCAGGGTGGCGGCAGAACAACTGGTGTCAGACGTGGGATCTTCCATAAAATAAAGTGACAGAATTAATGAAAAATCGGTATTAAAATAATTCACAAGGAATGCTCCATAAAACAGTAACATTTCTGAACGTTTAAACAGAGCTCCATTTTCATTGGCTCCACCAGCTCCAGCTCCACAAGAATTTAGTTGGCTCCATAGCTCCAGCTCCACAAGAATTTAGTTGGCTCCATAGCTCCAGCTCCACAAGAATTTAGTTGGCTCCATAGCTCCAGCTCCACAAGAATTTAGTTGGCTCCATAGCTCCAGCTCCACAAGAATTTAGTTGGCTCCATAGCTCCAGCTCCACAAGAATTTAGTTGGCTCCATAGCTCCAGCTCCACAAGAATTTAGTTGGCTCCATAGCTCCAACACCACAGCAACTCCATTTAATAAAAGTTCCAGAACAATTATTTAATTTTTTGCTCCAAAGTTCCAGATAAAATTACTTTAAGCAGTACACGAATAGCTCCATAATGATTTGACTCCATAACTCTATATAAGGTATAAAAGTTTATTAGCTTTGGAAAACTTTAAGCCTGGAGCCTTGAAAATATAAATTAAGCTGCATGTTACACTTGAACTGCGTCATATATAAGATCTGCTATTGATGTCTTCTATCCATTAACAAAGAAACTTTAAAGGTGTATAAACACATGACCAGAACTTGTAGAAATGCCATTATAAAGGTTGCATAAAATAACACGATAACAAATATCCTTTATTGCACAGTCTACAATTAAGTGAAGATTGACCCTCTTGTCACTTAATGTGCACAATAAAATTGGTGATGAGAGTTTCGCTCCACGGGATTCAACTATAGGCCAATGAACCCAAGGACCGTAACCATGTAACATCATAATTGCTTCGTAGACTGTACACTGCTGACCAATATTTCTGTCACAAACTCCTGCGTTTAGAGCCTGAAAGTAAAACACCATTTATTCGTTATAAATAAATTATAACATACATTAAGACATACAATATATGAACATACATTAAGACATACAATATATGAACATACATTAAGACATACAATATATGAACATACATTAAGACATACAATATATGAACATACATTAAGACATACAATATATGAACATACATTGAGACATACAATATATGAACAATATAAACATTGATCCAAATAAATATGTTTAAATTAAAATATTTTGCATTAAAGATAGCAACAATTCACAGAGATGACAAACCAAATGAACGCAAACCCGAACGCATGACCTTAGATCTGAGTTTAGACTCGGATCAATCCGAAATTATGTCAAGTAGTTTCTACTCCCAAAATCCCGAACAGAGACTCAAACGAATCGGATAGATTCAATGCTCTAAATGATCAGATGCAGTTATTGTTGGAGGCCAATAAGAGCACAGAGAATAGAATCAAATGCTTCAACAAGAAATTGCATTAAAAAGAGGATGTGGCCACAATGTTAACAACAGAATGCCATATAGCCGTGACCTAGAGCCAACCGTTGATCAAGGCAGATCATCCAGGTATAACGGGCAACAAATGTACAGTCCTGACTCTGAGATTGATTTTCCCAACCTTAACAGGAATGCAACATACAACAGGGGAGACAACTCAGCAATCAATAACTTTGATTGCCCCTTAAAAATAAAACCATCTCGATATGATGGAAAAGAAGACGTGTATGAATTTATAGATTCCTTTGACATTTGAAGCCAAATAAATCGATGGAATATACAGGCACAGGGTTTATATTTAGCTAGCACTTTAGCTGGACCAGCAAGGGGAATTTTGACTGAACTTCGAGACTCAGAAAAGAAAAACTTCCAAGTCCTTACCAGAAGGCTAACTGAGCGATATGGATCCCGAAACCAAAGTGAGGTATTTCGAACAAACTTAAGAACAAGAACAAGGAAAGCTGGTGAAACTATTCCAGAACTTGCCCAGAATATCAAGAAAATGAGTTTGTTAGCATACCCAGAATCCCCATCACAATGGATTGAGATGATAGCAAGAGACCATTTCATAGATGCCCTTACAGATCAGGATTTAAGATTAAGACTAAAGGAAGCCAATCCTAAGACACTATCTGAAGCTGAGCAGATGGCTACCAGGTTTGAAGCGTATAGATTAGCGGAGAAGCAACGTTCTGAAAGCCTCTCAGTGGCTGCTGGATACATGAAGACAAATATCAATAATAGAAGCATACACAAAAAGAATCAGGAGAGAGATGGAGAACTGAACAGCCCTACAAGTACAGATGAAGCGAACTTAGAAACGATATGCAAATCGATTCAGTCCCTGACCAAAGAATTTCATGACCATGTCAGAAGACCACAAAACCAGGATACAAGGACAAAGCAATATCAGACTAATCAACATCTTTCCCAAAACAATAACTTTCCAAGCCATAGTCAGAATAGACATTGCTATCAACCATCAACCCACCAACCAGATTATGAACAAGCGGGAAACGAGAAGAGGTCTTCTTGGAGGCCCACAAGGAGCCAGGAACATTAAATAATTCACGCAAGACAGCACAAGAAGGTGTATTTTTACCAATATACATTCAAAATCAGATGCTAGTTGCTTTGGTAGATACTGGTTCAAATATAACCATTATCAGAAAAATACTTGTTGAACAATGGCCACAAGAACATCAACCTCACCTAGAACCGACTAACGATGTATTAGTAGCTATCACAGGAGAAAAATCAAGGTTCTTTGGTAAAGCAGACATAGAAATGGAAGTTGGAACCCAACAATTTAATCACTCAGTTTATATAGCAGAAATACAATATGACTGCATAATCGGCCGAGACTTCATGCTAACACATAATCTTGATCTGATATTAAGTAAGCAAATCCTAAAACTAAAAGGAGAAGAAATACACTGTTTCACGAATGCGACACAAGCCAAAATGTGCAGGGTTGCCATAACAGAAGACTGAAATTCCTCCAGAATCCGAGATAATACTACCTGGAAGAGCAATTGATCCATTTGTTCCTACAGAACTTGCTATAACTGAACCTAAAGGTCAATTTCTAGAAGATAACTTCCTACTAGTGGCAAGAGCTCTTGTTATACCATCTTGTGGACTTGTCCCCATTCAAATGGCAAACTTTGATACAGTTCCAATCAAGTTAAGAAAAGGTACAGTTGTTGCCCAATTGGAAACAGTTAGATATGCTGATATTACAGAACGTAATGAGCAGAATGTCAATAGGACACACACCATCATAGAAGACAAAGATATGAATGAAGTGCCGGAACATCTACAGGAATTGTACTTGGAAACATGTCAAGAGTTAACTCCAAAACATTCTGCTGAAAAATGTATTAATTGAATATCAAGATGTTTTATGTAAGACAGAAGATGACATGGGAAAAACAAACCTGGTTGAGTTTACAACAGACACTGGAGAAAATACACCTGTACGTACAGCACCATATAGACTTCCTAAAGCAAAACGAGTACAAGCAGAAAAAGAAATACAAAAACTCTTAGACAAAGAGTTAATTGAGCCTTCTGAAAGTCCATGGCTGAGAGTTGTTGTACCGAAAGCTGATGAAGAAACAGTTAGACTATGCATTGACTTTCGAAAAGTGAATGCACATGCTAAATTTGATGCTCATCCTTTCACAGAATAGATCAATCCCTAGAATCATTAGCTGGAAATAAGTATTTCTCTTCCCTCGATTGTCGTTCAGCATACCACCAAATACCTATTGCAGAAAAGGATAGACCAAAAACTTGTTTTAGTATTGGGTCAGAGACATACCAATGGAAAGTGATGCCATTTGGAATTCCTAAATCACCTGCTGTTTTTGAGCGTCTGATTGAGAAAGTAATGACTGGTTTGACCTACAAGAGCTGCCTAATATATCTAGATGATTTACTCTGTTACTCCAAAAACTTTCAAAATCACATTGATAGTCTATCTGAAATGTTCAGGAGATTACGACAAGCCAATCTGACACAAAAAGTCCCAAAAAGTGTTGTCTGTTCAAAAAGAAACACAGTTTCCTAGGTCACATGATCAGTGAGAACGGAACAGAAGCATGCCCAGATAAAACTGAGAAAATAAGAACCTGGCCTAGACCCCAAAATGTAAGATAGTTATGCTCATGGCTTGAATTGTGCAGCTACTATAGGAAAATGGTACCAAACTTTGCTACAATTGCAAAGCCATTACATAAACTGACAGAGAAAAACAAACAATTTACCTGGGATGATACAGCAGAGATAGCATTTATACAATTAAAAGATAAACGTTGCTCGACTCCAATATTAACATTTCCCATTGAAGATGAACCCTTTATTCTGGACACAGATTCATCAAATGTAGCAGCAGGTTCTGTTCTAAGTCAAATCCAGCAGGGACCAGAAAGAGTAATAGGCTATTAATCGAAATGCTATACTTCGAGTGAAACCCGCTATTGCACCACCAGGAAGGAACTATGTGCAATTGTGTTATCTGTCAGACACTAACACCATTTCTTGTAAGGCAATCCATTCAAAATAAGGACTGATCATGGATCATTACAGTGGATCATGAACTTTAAAAACTGTGAAGGACAATTAGCTAGATGGCTTGAAATTTTGAGTGAGTACAAATTCACCATTGAATACCGTGCAGGGAGAGTGCACAACAACAGTGATGCCATGTCCCGCAGACCATGCGAAACTGATGGATGTGATTATTGCAGAAAAACAGAAGAGAAATATGGAATACCAGAGACACCAATACCTGTACGAACAGGACAATCACTCGATACAAGCCAAGATCAAATTGACATTACAGATTATTTTTTTTTATGGACATCATACGAAGTAAACAGAATACAGATTAAATTATCTATCACGTGAAAGAATGGGTAGCTAAACCAGAGAAACCAAGCTGGCAGACAATCTCAAAAGATAACGTAGAGTTGAAACATTACTGGCATAATTACCAATTATTAGAAATCAGTGAAGACATTTTGTATCAAAGAGTGCCTACTGATAACAAAACTTTGCAAAGACTGGTCGTACTTCCGAGCAAACTGAGGAAAACAATTTTATCAACTTCATTCTACTCACACAGGAGGGCATTTAGGTTTCAAGAAAACATATGCAAAAGCAAGGAACAGATTTCATTGGTATGGTATTAGCCGTGACATAGCAACATAGTGTATAAGTTGTGATGTATGTGCCCAGAGAAAACAACCGTACAGAACTGCCAAAGGACCATTGCAAATATATCAGGTGGGACAAGTGCTTGAATGCATTGCAATTGATATTCAGGGCCCCTACCCAGAATCAGACAAAGGAAAAAGATATATACTTGTGATCTGTGATTACTTTTCAAAATGGGTACAAGCAATTCCATTAAAATCAATCGAAACAGAATACATCGCCAAGAAGATTGTCACCAAATACATATGTGTGTTTTGGGCACCACTTGAAATCTTTTCTGACTGCGGAATAAACTTTGAAAGCCAATTGTTCAAAGAAGTATGCCAAATTTTAGGCATCCACAAAACAAGAACAACAGTTGGAAGACCATCCTCAGACGGACTAGTAGAACAGACACAAAGCGTGATCCAAAATATGCTCTCTGCTTGTGTTAACAAAGATCAGAGAGGCTGGTGCACACATTTACCTTTATTGGCGTTGGCCTACAACAGCGGCGTACACAGCAGTACAGGATTTACGCCCCTCCATGATGATGTTTGGTCGAGAATTAAACCTGCCCATAGACTTGGGCACTGGGGAAACCTGTGAACGAGAAGTCAATGTATGTTAACAATTATGTTCTTGAGCTAGAAGACGTCATAACTGAGATACACGACTTAGCTACAACAAACTTGGGAGAAACTGCAATCAACATGAAATCAACTTATGATAAAGGAAAATTTCACATGACTATAAGATTGGCGATCCTGTTTGCAAGAAGAAAGAAGGGAATCAGTCCTAAATTACAAAATTATTGGACAGGTCCATATACAGTCGTTGAAAAATGGCAAACTCCCAGATGCAAGTGGTACACCATGACAAATTGAAACTTTATCGAGGTGAAAACCCACCGAATTGGCTCCTTGTTTCCCATAAAACAATACATTAAGTCTGTGATAACTACGTTCATAGAAATGTCATAATTAAATACTGTTTTATTTTCTTTAATAATAAAAAAACAAATGAAGGCCCAAAAATATAATACCAGTAAATTGATTTGTTGTTCCAGATGCGGAGATGGCGGTGCACCCTGTGCCCGCACATCAGTAAATCATTTTCGAAGAGAACCAATGCAATCAGGCACGTCCAAGAGACCCACCTCGGATTCAAATTCAAATGCAACCTATGCAGATATGTATCAAATAGAAGAGGACACCGGTCTGATCCTTTTACCTACAACCTTATGGAAATGTATCATCAGCTCTCCAACACAACCGGAAACCAGGCGGAAAAACTACTCAATAATTGTAACCCAGAGCAAAATTTGACCAGCTTTATTGATTCATCATACAAACCTCAGAACAAACAGCTCAAGAGCGTGGTGAAGACAATAGAAAAGCAGAAGACAAACGAGAGCAAAATTTCCGAAATCAATATCCCTATGGAAAAGCAGAAGACATTCGAAGACAAACCCACAGAAATTAACATCCAAATAGAAAAGCAGAACAAAATTGAGAACCAACTCTAAGAGATCAACGCCTCAAAATCCTATCAAAACTTACAGGAAGATCTATTACTAAGTGAGTCATATGAAGAGTATTGGAAGGACTTTGAAAATTTGAACAGCACAGAAAACATAGAGCTTGACTTCGCAGAAAACATTATAGCCCTAGACTGGAACAACAATGAATCAACAATTATTCCTCCTAATGAAGAAACTGAAAACTAACAAGCAGCGGAAACAAAAAGAAGAAACAAGTAAAACGCCCAATGAAAGCAGGAAAACAAAATCAACCGTACATGTACAAGAAATGCCATGTCCTACAGTCACGTGTCCTTTGCTGAAAATCCCAAAGAAAAACCAATCTGACACTAGAGTAATTAAGAAAATTGATCAAACTAAAGGAAGTGACACAGGAAACACAAGTCACAAGGTGAATTTCTACAGAAAATTCAGAACGACATGAACAAAATTAAAGAATGTCGAACAGTCGTCCAATATAATGATCTTCTGGGTGGCACGGATGATGGCACATTTTCTGACAACGATGTACTAAAGACTCCAGAACCGGAAATGTTTGTTGAGGAAAGAGTGCGCAGTACTCTTATCCATATCCAAAAGAGCCAAGATACCTTTCTGAGACTCAATGTTGGAGGTCACGTATTTAACACAAGCAAACAAACTCTGTCAAATGACCCATATAGTGGACTGGCCCACTTAACTGATGAAAACTCTCCAATTACCATATAAGACAAGACAATCTTCATCGACAGATCGCCCAAACATTTTGAATTAATCCTTAATTACTTGCGCAACGACTGCCACATGCCACAACCATTAATTCCCAAACACGGACAGACCCTGTATGAACTTTACTATGAAGCGAAATTCTATCACCTGGAAAACCTGAGCAAAATGTTGGAAAGGAATATAAAGAACAAAGAATTCATCCCATGAGATGCAAAGACCGCTTGAACCATGACGACGAGATGACCCCACTACGATGATGACTGGATGACCGACGACAAGAAGATCTACATAAAATTAGGACATACAAATTATGTCAATAATGATATTTATTATACAAGAATGACATTTATAAATTAGTCTATATATCCTAGGATAAAACTAATATTACATTAAGTCTTCATATAATTTGATTTAATATCTTATACCTAAAGACGATGAAAAATATGTCGTTTTTCCCTTTTCACATTACTAATGTATGGGGTGACTTTTGTTTGGTAATGTTTATAGTTATTTACAATTGCATTTCTGTAGCATTTAATTATTGTATCATTGTGTATCAGAATAAGTTACAGAATTTATTTTTATGAACAAAATATTGCCTACTCATGTATATATACTTACCATCCCAACTGATAACCATTTCTGTAAAGGTGGGGGGAGATATGTTATTGCCTCATACTTAATATTTTGTCGTCAGAGTGACATTGACTGAATAGCATATGTGTTACTACAAGAGATTGTACATTGTAAGCATCTAGGTCTTTAAGACTGTACATTTTGAGGAATTGCCACTTATTTTATGTGTAACCATTTGTTACACACAATTCTACTTTATTCCTAATTCATGGTACAAATGTATAACCATGCAATTGGTAGATGTACCCATGGTATAACCATGCGAGTTAAGATAGTATTAAATGTTTGAAGCCGGTGGCCTGGCTGTGTAAACGTCCAGTTCTCCTTTAATAGGCTTTTGACAGACCCATTATATGTAATATGGCGCCAGGGTCATACTGTTTGTATTATATATTTGCATGATTTATGTATGCGACTATTACCGAGTCCGTAACTACCGCTTCTGTTACATTATTACCGCTATCTCTAGACATTCCCATAATACATGATCATGGACGTGCCGAATATATATACAGCAGATATTGTTTATATTTATAGTAGTGTATTTGCATGTTCAATGTATGTAACTTAAACCGTGTCCGCAACTTGCCATTACTGTGACATTACCGACTGTGACATTACCGACTGTGACTTCCCGTTTTCCCAGACAAACCGTAATACATGAACATGGCACGGACCAAATATACCTGTAACAGAATATTGAAATTAAAACTGTACAGATTAATTCATGTCGAATGCACAGTTATAGAGTTGAAGTGTAGGTCTACTATAAAATACTTTTATATTGGGGGTATACTAGTTACGTGTAATTGTTGCAACAAAAGTTGTGAATTTTTCAATAGTGTATCATTATTTGATACTAAGTTACTTATTAAACTAAGTAAATTTTATTCAACTAAGCATAGATTAGTTGACATGTGTGTAAAATTATAATATTTGTTATACATGTATTGTTGAGTAACTACACTATTAGTTTCATTAATTAATCATCTATACTGAGGTGGATATTAGACATTGTATCTCAATTAACTAATGATATTAACGATGATTACTGATAACTGATTACATATATTGTAATTGTATTTGTCAGGAAGTATCTTACTTATACCCTAATCATTAGGCTATAAAATACAGTGCCATTCAGTGATAGATAATTTACATATTTGTACATAAGTTACCTGTTGGAATGTATATTATTGCTGTTGTTTCACAAATTAAACATTCACAATTAATTGTACACATTCCATCGTATATTCCGACAAATGCCCTGTGTAGTGTGTAATGTAGACATCGACAGAGTGGCCTCCCTTGATTTATTAAAAATCAATATTAAATTCATATTGATTTTTCTACTTACCTTATTTTTCAATCCAATTCGGGGACCGAATCCTTTGTAGGATGGGGCAATGTTAGGCCACACACCTCGTCGTGCCTATATGATGCATAAAGAATAACCTTATGAACATATTTGATTATTAATTAAGAGTATTCGTATAACACCTGCTTTTACATTATGCTATTAATGGAGCCAGATTCCGCAACCCGATTTCAGCGTCAATACATCCCGTTCCTTTATTAATTGCATATCAAAATAGCGAGAGAAAAATACCCAATTGAATGCCGTACGTGCTCCATCGATATTATTCGTATTCACGATGCATTTATTAAATATTTCTCTCTTAGCACACTAACCCGACTCCATCTCTGGAGCTCCATTGTTATTTATAACTTCGTTACTTTCCCTAATGACCCGGATGTTGCCGATGTCTATTATTCGGTAACGCTCATTGCATACGAGGGCAGCCCGAACTTTGGAGGTATCCGTACGTCATCGTAACTCGTGACGTCATTAGGAAAATACTTGTCACAGTATATAAACTCCGAATTTTAAGCTCCATCGGTCAATCTCTCTTAAACAAATAAACTAACAAAAGTGATGCCTGGAAGACAGCTGACTAGCCAGGTTAATATCAGCTCCATGACGAAATGACTTACTGACAGTCATACCTATAATAGATTTAGACTATTATACAAATACATTCCAGATATTTGTTTATATAATGATTTAAACTCGCATCCTTAATCCTGATACCCCACCCATGACGTCCCATATACATGTACAGTGGTTTCTGGTGCTCCTTTATTATGTATTGATGCCGACGATTATACCATATATGTCATAAGAACTTTTAAGAGCTGGAATGAAAGAATGAACTGGGACCAACTCTTCGTTTTATGTGCATTTATTTATTAAATCAGGCTCAACAACTTTACCAACAATTCTCCGCCATTAACGCAGGGTGGCGGCAGAACAATATTTATAGTGAAATTGATAATAAATTATTGGCAAAAAGACATTTACAGTATAGATACTATTTATGTACCGGAAATTTTGTTAGCTTTCTGATTCTTATGGATAAACAGTATGGACCTGTCAGAATTAGAGAAGATTCTGGTTTACATAGGGGCTGATTAATGTTCAAATGTTCTTTAACTGTCTTACATAAACAATCATGAAGGAAGTATATCCTAAGTGAAGAAGATTTAAGGTACGCGACCCAAAGTCCCTGTCTCACGGTGTAGACAAAACATCAATGCTTTAGCATTAATCGCTTTCTTTTAGGACAAGTCAGGTACAAGAACAGATTCTTGATCAATGGAAGAATAAACAAATGCAGATTTATTAATTGTCAGATAACTAGTGGTACCATGATAGAAAGAAAGGGACGCAGTCAATGTACTATGTAAACCTTTCTGCAATATAAAACATCAACTCTGATTCTAATTCCCCACCCTAGAGTCAAGCATATTTGTCTAAATCCCCTCAGTGGGAGATGCTATGTATCTATCAAATGGCCCGGGGCTTGTATTACCAGGATCTAAAATCTGACGAAAGTCTATTACCCCGGGACCCGGAATCATTCGGAATGTCAAATTCCCGCCTGTCGGGAATTGCTTTCAGTCTAAAGTCCCCTATATGCCCGCCGCTCCCCCTCCCCCCCCGGGGGAAAATATTGATAGGTGCATAAAGGTCTTCTAAAACTGACAGCATTACATCTATCTGCTACACACATTGTTCCATGCCGATTTAAATGTTAGCTCATAGTTGAAATGTCAGATTACAGAGTTAAGTGCTAATTCTCAAGAATGGTGTAAACAGTAAGAATGGGTGAGTTTTTTGTTTGTTTGGTCTTCATTTCAGTTTATAATCTTTGCATTTCATTTCTGTACTTCTGATGTTTGTTTGTTTGGATATTTCGCCGAATTCAACAGTATTTCAGTCATATAACGGCGGTCAGTTAACCTACTCACACTTTTCCTGTGTAAGCTGGTTTACCAGTACTAAGTGCACATACTTTTGCCAGTAACTGACAACTGCCCTACTTGAATCAGAGGTTGGGGGAGAATGGCCGTAGAAATAATTTCATGACCAATCCCCACACAAGTTATGTGGCCGGGCTGGGAATTGAACCCGCGATGCTCGGATTTGTAGTCCAGCGCTCTACCAACTGAGCTAGCCAGCCCGGCTCTGTACTTCTGAGAGAAAGCTTACAAAAAATGACAATTATTGTGGTTAAGGACTTTTCAAGCATATTTGTATATGTGGATCAATTTCTATAGGTTTGTTGGCCCATTTCATGGCACAAACGTTCCCATATTATATGTAAAGTAACACTTTACAGGGGCACATATATGCAAAAATAATATCTAATATATAATCATTAATTTTACGACGGCAATTGACAGATCAGTGTTTGATTTATTTCCACGCCTTCTCATTTCGATTTTAGACAAACACGGACAGAATAAGACATTTTCTTTAAACAATGAAGTCCTGGCTTTCATTGTGTCAGTCAAATCTCGTTGTTTGGTTAACTGCACAGTGCCACTGAAAGTATGACTAACTATTTTCAATGAGTAAATTAATGTTTGCTTTGACCATAAAAATGTCTTCTATGAAGTCTATTTTATTATGCCGTTGTCACAGTGTGATTTTTGTAGTATGTTCGGGTTCTTACACTATGTTGATGAAGTTTGTTGCAATTTTTGTTAGAATGTTAAATTTGGGTATTGGATGAGCGGTCAGCCCCTTTAAGAACCAGGGTTGTCATTACCAAATGAAACAAGCGATTTTTATCTAAATGTAAGCAATTTGGCCAGAGGTCTAGGGGCCCCCTTGTGATATTATTACCGATCAAATTTGAAAGTTCCTGAAAAAATCAACCGATTTTCTCACGATTTTAAACGATGAATTTGATCGGCAATTGGTAACTAATGACAACCCTGAGAACTGACAATAAATCCTCTACATTACAGTTTAATCCTCTACATTACAGTTTAATCCTCTACATTACAGTTTAATCCTCTACATTACAGTTTAATCCTCTACATTACACTTTAATACTCTACATTACAGTTTAATCCTCTACATTACAGTTTAATCCTCTACATTACAGTTTTGCTCAAAATCTCTCTACCGGGTATTGATTGTTTTATAACCTTGTCTATACAGTTCCAGTACTCCCATCAGAAAGAATTACACTGTAATTTTTTTACCATTTGTTGGAGTGAACTCTGAAAAACAGTTATTTTCCTACTTCAAATTAATTCAGCTATCAATCAGTTCACTTTGATCAGTCAATAGTGGATGGTTTACAATTTGTACCTGTATCTCCATAGTAAGATATTTCAATGGTAAACTTGAAATGTACCAATTGCTTGGTTTAAAAGGGAATAGTTGACCTTCACTTCTATGAAATATGAATTCATTTATTCCTGGCCTGCTCAAATGCAAATTATGAGTACAAAAATTGTTTGGTATGCATTGTGTTAGGCCTACTCTTTAAAATACCCCACATGGCTAAAAGCAGAATGAGAAAAAATGCAGCAGAGTAATTTTAATACTTTTACCAAGTTCATGTTTCTGGCATACTTTGCAGATTTGTACCAGATCACAATATTACACTATGTAGATTCATACCAGATCATGATGTCCTACTTTTGATATTTATACTAGATCAAAATATCCTACTTTTAAGATCTGTACCAGATCACAATGTCATACGTTTCAGACATGAAAACAATGTCATTTTTAGAGATTTGTGGCTGGTCACAATTTCATGCTTTTCAGATCTGTACCAGATCACAGTGTCTTTTCAGATCTGTACCAAATCACAATGTCATTCTTTTCAAATCTGTACCAGATCACCTTGTCTTTTCAGATCTGTACTAAATCACAGTGTCTTTTCAGATCAGTACCAAATGTCAATGTCATTCTTTTAAAATCTGTACCAGATCACAGTGTCTTTTCAGATCTGTACCAAATCACAGTGTCTTTTCAGATCAGTATCAAATGTCATTGTCATTCTTGTAAAATCTGTACCAGAGCAGTGTCTTTTCAGATTTATATCAGATTAAAACGTTTACTTTCATATTTGTACCCGATCACCATGTTTAACTTTTCAGATCTATATGAGACCACAATGTTAAATTATTTATATATGTACCAGATCACAATGTCATTCTTTTCAGATCTATACCAGATCACAATGTTTAACTTTCCAGATTTGTACCAGATCAAAATATTACACAATATTACACTTTATAGAATCATACCAAATCATGATAGTGTTAAGATTTGTACCAGATCACAATGTCATTTGTTTCAGATCTGTACCAGATCACAATGTCATTTGTTTCAGATCTGTACCAGATCACAATGTCATTTGTTTCAGATCTGTACCAGATCACAATGTCATTTGTTTCAGATCTGTACCAGATCACAATGTCATACTTTGCAGATTTGTACCAGATCACAATGTCATTTGTTTCGGATCTGTACCAGATCACAATGTCATACTTTGCAGATCTGTACCAGATCACAATGTCATTTGTTTCAGATCTATACCAGATCACAAGGTCATACTTTTCAGATCTGTAACAGATCACAGTGTCTTATTTTCAGATCTGTGACATATCAGTGTCTTATTTTCAGATCTGTACCAGATCACAATGTTTAACTTTTCAGATCTGTACCAGATCACGATGTCGTACGCCTACTGGAAGAGTGGGAAGATGAACGACCAGGCGGTGTTCGACCTGTACTTTCGTAAGAACCCTTTCAAGGGCGAGTTCACTGTGTTTGCAGGACTGGAGGAGGTCGTCAAATTCCTTCAGAACTTCCATTTCTCAGACAGTGGTATGTACACATTGTTTAAATTAGTTTAAACCTATTTCCTATTTATTTAAGCTTGATGATGTCGATAGCTGACCAGAGGCTTATTAAAACACGTTCATGTCCGTTTCCTGCGTAGAACCAGTACTTGGAGTGTTTTGAAATAGATAATTTGAAATTTTACAGGTTAATAAAAATTCAACAATAATTTCATCAATTTAAAACGTTCAAGGTGTTGTAATATAAATGAATGAAATATGAATAACATACATTATATGGCACTTACAAAAATCAAGTTAATAAAACATTCAGCCATAATTTCATCAGGTTAAAACGTATTGAAATATAAATGAATCAAATTTGAATGACGGACATCATTTAATATGGCGCTTACAAAATGTGGTTAATTACAAATTCAACAATAATTTCAACAATTTAAAACTTTCAATGTGTTGAAATATAAATGAATGCTCATTGAATGACAGATATTATATGGCACTTACAAATTCAGGTTAAATAAATATTCATAAATAATTTAATCAATTTAAAACTTTCAGTGTGTTGAAATACAAATGAATGCACATTGAATGACAGACATTATATGGCACTTGCAGAATAGAGTTCATAAACAATTCAACATTAATTTTAATTCAATATTTTCAACAGGTTGATATATAAATGAATGAACAATAAATGATGGACATAATATGGCACTTACAGAATCAGGTTAATTAAAAAATTCAACCATTATTTCATCAATTTTAAACTCTCAGTGTGTTGAAATATAAATGAATGAAATGTTACATAATATGGCGCTTACAGAATCAGGTTAAATAAATAATAATGGAATTTGTCAACACAGCATTTCCTATAATCATTGTCTTCAGCAGTAGGTAGAAATGTGGATATTGATTGAACCGTGTCCGGAATCAAATTGATTTACAAACAAAATACTGTAATTGGATTTGTATTGATTCGTTCCCCACGCTTAGTTACAAGCAATAAAATCAATGGTCTTTTTATCGGTTCTAGAATACGAAAAAATAGGTAAATTTGTGTCGATAACAAAATAGTTTGGTGTCACAAGACAGAGTCTCTTTGGCAAATTTTTATATTGTGGCAGAAAAGCAAGGACAACAAATGCCAAAGCCCAGAATAACTAACCATCTACAGCTCTTATGTTGATACTGATCCTTTATATCTGTTTTATCTCAGATCCTATTATATCAGTTTTACCTCAGATCCTACCATACCAGTTTTACCTCAGCTCTTACCATATCAGTTTTACCTCAGATCCTACCATACCAGTGTTACCTCAGATCTTACCATGTCAGTTTTACCTCAGATCTTACCATGTCAGTTTTACCTCAGATCTTACTATACATGTATCAGTTTAACTTCAGATCTTACCATGTCAGTTTTATCACAGATCTTACCATATAAGTTTTACCACAGATCTTACCAGTTTTACCTCAGATCTTGCCATTCCAGTTTTACCCAGAATAACTAACCATCTACAGCTCTTATGTTGATACTGATCCTTTATATCTGTTTTATCTCAGATCCTACTATATCAGTTTTACCTCAGATCCTACCATACCAGTTTTACCTCAGCTCTTACCATATCAGTTTTACCTCAGATCCTACCATACCAGTGTTACCTCAGATCTTACCATGTCAGTTTTACCTCATATCTTACTATACATGTATCAGTTTAACTTCAGATCTTACCATGTCAGTTTTACCACAGATCTTACCATATCAGTTTTACCTCAGATCTTGCCATTCCAGTTTTACCACAGATCTTGCCATATCAGTAAGTTTTACCTCAGATCTTTCCATATCAGTTTTTCCTCAGATCCTACCATATCAGTTTTACCTCAGATCTTCCCAAATCAGTTTTACATTAGATCGTACCCTATCAGTTTTACATTAGATCTTACCAAATCAGTTTTACATTAGATTTGACCATATCATTTTTACGTCAGATCTTACCATACCTGTTTTACCTCAGATCTTACCATACCTGTTTTACCTCAGATCTTACCGTATCAGTTTTACAGTTTATCAGTTTTTGGAAGGTTTTTGTTTTTGTTAAGTTTTCCTTATTTAATGCAACTCAGTGTGATTTTCTTCATTAATGGATTTACTATGTATCATTTACAGTCAATAATGAAGAAAGAAATAGAAAACAAAAACACTAATTAAAATCATAAATAATTACTAGAAGCTTTTAATGGATCATCATCACATGGTTTGTTATGACAGGATTTGATATGAGCTATGCTCGGAACCTGTCAAATCTCTGTTTGGAGGCTAAGTGTTTCCAGGCTCAATATTCTAGAAACATCGTAAGTTATCTTAATCTATTTTCACTTTAATTCTGATTTTTGTAATGTAATATTTCTAAAACTGCATAATAAATGTGTGAATCCCTTTATTGTTGAGTGAACAATCTTTAATAAAATTGAAGTTGATAATTCATGGACACTAAGCTCAATGCCATTTAAATAAAAATGTTATTGAAAAATGATGATTTTAAGGTTAAGGGTAAGATTTTACTGGAATGTGGGCCCAGATCTCTTACAGGTATTAGATTGAGAGTCCAGAGTTCTTTCTCCAAAGAATTAAGTAACAAATGAGGCGTATCGTGGGAAAACTTAGCTTAATTCATGTGCGTAAAGTGTCGTCTGGGATAAGCCTGTCACAGGCTAATCCAGGACAATACTTTCCGCTTTTATGGTATTTTCTGTTTCAAGGAAGTATCTTCTAAACATAAGTCCACTGTAGGCGGAAAGTGCCGTCAAAAGCCTGTGCGGCTTGCACATGCTAATCCGGGATGACACTTTACCCAAAATCGTGCATTAAGCCCGGTTTTCTCATGACACAGCTCAAATTTATTTCTTAAAAGTGACCTGTTTTACATCTGATCTTACAGACATCAGCTACCTACGCACGGTGTTACCCGACTACACCGAGGACGAGTTTTTCAACTACTTGGGAGCCCTGACAGCGAATGACGTCACTATGTACGCTATAGACGAGGGTACCATCGTGTTCCCTAAGGAACCCCTGATTGTGATCGAGGGGCCACTGCCTGTGGTGCAACTCATGGAGACCCCTCTCCTGAACCTGGTGAATTACGCCAGGTATGGTGTGAATATGGTTGAATATGGTATGAATGTAGTGTCAATATGGTTAAATATGGTATGAATGTAGTGTCAATATGGTTAAATATGGTATGAATGTAGTGTCAGTATGGTTAAATATGGTATGAATGTAGTGTCAGTATGGTTAAATATGGTATGAATGTAGTGTCAGTATGGTTAAATATGGTATGAATGTAGTGTCAATATGGTTAAATATGGTATGAATGTAGTGTCAATATGGTTAAATATGGTATGAATGTAGTGTCAGTATGGTTAAATATGGTATGAATGTAGTGTCAATATGGTTAAATTTGGTGGAAATATAGCGTAAACATGGTTTGAAGGTACATGTAGTGCAAATAAGGTGGAATGTGATGTACTGAAAATATGCGTAACCATAGTGAAAATATTTAAATATTGAGTAATTGTGTATATATCAGGAGTGGTGTTCACATTACAAAACTTAGAATTATTTATTGTGAAAAAAGTTCACACTTGAAACGAATGTGTTGTAATACTGGTATTTTGTGTATATGGTCCATAGACTAAAACATGATAATACGGTAAATAAGCTACACCTTCTCAATGATCAACATGAGCACAAGCAAGCCCTGCAATGGTAAATTTACAGTTTTGTCTGTCTGTCTGTCCCGAAACCCCCCGAAACTTTTTGCGCTTGCAGCATTTTCTTGAGTCCAAGTAATAACATAAGAATGTGTAAGAATATGTTTTTGTTGGCTAAACTGCTAATTTTGTTGGCTGCCTACTTATAAAAATGCCTGTTTGATATTTGTTCACAGTCTGGTTGCCACCAACAGCATGAGGTTCCGACTGGCGGCCGGGCCCAACAAGACCCTGCTGGAGTTTGGTTTACGCCGGGCCCAGGGTCCCGACGGAGCTCTGTCGGCATCGCGCTACTGTTACCTGGGAGGTGAGATATGTGCTTGTGTTGGGGGAATTGGAATCTGAATATCTCCCCTCTATTAAAGTTCCCCCTCTCATCTGATTCTTACATAATAGAACACAATGCACGATTACCGTAACTTAGAATATCTTGTTCCGGTTAACAAGGGAATTCCTTAATGATACCGTATGTAAAAATCCCCTCACCCACATGTTGAACAGGTTTCTTCTGCTCTGAAAATGTATGTTAAACGAAAAAACACACCAATCGCAATTTAATTAATTCTGTTGATGAGTTTGTCACATTGGTAGTCACATTAGAAATTGCTTAACATATCCCCCTTAAACAATGAGGTCCGTTAAAGTGACCCGGAACACCCAAATACACGTGTTGATATTACCATTGTTTTCTGCTGTAATATGGAAAGCAGTTTCTTTTCTTTTGTATACTGTACAAAGAATATACATTTATTTACCAACTGATACCATAAATGTGCCCATTTACCGGGCATTTCCGATGTTTTATCGTGACGAATAAACTGTAGCCTAGTTTCTGCAACCGGTGTTCAGGTAGATTTTTCAACATATATTACTCATACAGCCCCGTTTCGGTTCATTGATCCGCATACAGAGTTGAAACTTTGGTGATTTAATTGAAAATGTATTGGTGTTCAACTAAAATGGAAATGGGAGGGTGGTAATTATTTTCAGAACTATTAATCTTGAAGTGACCCAGAACTACCAGTGATTTGGAACTCCTTCACTGTACGCTCATTACATTGTCACAAATATTTACCTGGAGCACTGTGAATTGAGTAAAAGTTGCATCGTCAGCATACATGTCTGCTTGGATTTCCAAAATAAAGCTGCATAATGAAGAGGTTGAGGAAATTAAATGGGAATTTTATACTGTAAAGATATGAAATACTGTATATTCCCTAATAAACGCCCCCCCTCTCTAATAATAGCCCCCTCCTTAATAAACGCCCCCCCTAATAAATGCCCCCCTCCCTAATAATAGCCCCAAACCTAATAAACGCCCCCCTCCCTAATAATAGCCCCAAACCTAATAAATGCCCCCCCCCTCCCTAATAATAGCCCCAAACCTAATAAACGCCCACCCTCCTTAATAATAGCCCCAAACCTAATAATAGCCCCCTCCCTAATAATAGCCCCCTCCCTAATTTTTAATAACACCTAAACTTCCATGCACATTAATGCCCTCACTTTTGTTTAAACACTCAATGCCAATGCATGCAGGACAACTGGTTTTGTAAATCTTTTTAAAAGAAATGTAATAACAATGAGCTACACAGTAATATAATAATAATTTCATAAACTGATACATGTATTTATGGCAGATCACCAAGAAATGGACTCTTATTTATTGCCCCCCATGGGAAAATATAAAGCGCCTGGGGGGTGTTTATGAGGGAATATACGGTAAGAGGTGAATTACATTATGACTGTCTGATGTTAAGTATGGAGATTGAAATCAGAATATAGTTGTTATGTTACAGTGAACATTAGTAATTTCCTACTTAAAAGTTGTTTCCAAGAAATAGTTCTTTAGTTTTTATGTACTTGATTATAATAGGGCCAGAGATTTTTTATTGTTAGTTGAAGGCAGAAATAAAATATAAAATAAAAGTAAAATTAATTATAAACACAATTTGTTTTGGCAATAACTATGATAATAATAATAATAATAATAATACAATACAACATTGGTTGTATAAACATGCATATTAAGACAACATGATTTACATTGAATTATATATGTTTCACTGTGTTTTTACATTGTAACTGTAAATTGAAAACCCTTGTTTAATATCCATAAGAAATATGCATCAGTGGAAGAACATGATTTATCAATTTTTGGTTTATTATTTGTACAATATTAGTTGTGTTCCAATTTTATTTATGTGTTTTTGTTGTTTTTTTGTATTTTCACAAAAATTTGGTCGGCAGTTCCAAGAACCCAAAAATCAGCAAACCCTGGCCTAACCCAGTAATCTGTATCTCAAGTTACAGATAATATGTGACATAGGATGGTCTGAATTTATGTCCTTGTTTCACTGAGGGTGTACAGTTGCATCGGTGAATATATTCTGTGCACTTTTGTGGAAGTCACACTTAAGGCAAATGTGGTCAAACTTAGAATAAATTATAAATATTTCCTTTGTTTATTTGCTAGTCATCATGGCGATGCGGTCCTAATCCAATTATTACCTTTCAGCGAGCTGCATTACAAACTAATGAACACAAGAAACTTTTCCATGTTTAAAATGTTAACAATAAAATGGAATTACATATCAACAAATGTCAATGTTATTTTATGATAATTGAAAATAGTTTTTCAGTCATAATGTTTTTTTTTGCTCACCTGAGCACGAAGTGCTCGGTGAGCTATTGGTATAGGGGACCTCTCCTGTGGCCTCCGTCGTATGTCGTCCGTGTGCCGTCAACAATTTGTTTCGTTCTCACGCTGGAGACTTCACTTTTTATGCAATTTAACCAAACTTGCACACTACATGTATGACCATATAATCTCAGACGGGATTGTTATTGGGCCAGATCACACCAGTAACACTAGAGTTATTGTCACTTTTTCATGCAAAAATATGCAAAAGTGCCTTTTTCCAACATATAAATTTTATTTTCCATCCAATTTTAACCAAACGTTCACAGTTTGTGTATGACCGTCAGATCTCAGCAGTCACCAAAAATGGGCCAGATCGTGTTTCAAAGACCAGAGTTATTCCCCTTTGTTTATAAAAAAAAATTACAAAAATTGACATTAATCATTCATTTTTTCATCCCATCTTCACCAATCTTGCGCAGTTTGTTTATGACCATGAGATTACAGTCAAAATCAAATATAAGCAAGATCTGACCAGAAATACTGGAGTTATTGCCATTTGTTTGTGAAAAAATAAGTAAAAATGGACATTATTCATCCCACCTTCATCAATCTTGCACAGTTTGTCCATGACCATAAGATTACAGGTTAAGTTTGATATAAACACATGGCGTTCCCCAAGATTTGTTTCTGGCGCCCCAGTCCGTAAAGGAGTGGGTTAAGGAGTGGTATCCCCTCCTGTCTGTAATTTTTTTGTCGTGGCACGTGTCAAATGACATTATCTGGTGCGTATGAGATCTTAAAATTAAAGCGAACACATTTTAAATTTTGTTTAAACGAAATGAAATAAACAAAACATCACAGTTTTTGCAAAACTGAATTTTTTTTTCCTGATGTTTATGTCCAGTGCGCATCACATTCGCACAGTGACGTCATGTTCAAACCGAACCGTCATTATCAAATTTTTAGTTTTCACTCGATCTACTTACGGAGCCTCTGTTTTCGATTAATTGTGTTCATATGAGCATGTGTTTAGTGTTTTAGCAATGTTTTAACTGTCGCCGCTTTGTCCATCCGTCCGTCGGTCCTTCCGTCAAACTTTCTTGTTCGGTGTATTTCTCAGCAACTGCTAGCTGGAATTCAACGAAACTTCATGGGAAGCTTTATTACCAAGAGGAGGTGAGCATATTACCAGGACGTTCTGCTTCAGTGATTTTTCTCAGAGTTATGAGACTTTGAATATTTCTGAAATTAGTATATAGTGAACAGTTCTTGACTTTCTTGTCCGGAGTATTTCTCAGCAACTACTGGCCAGAATTCAACGAAACTTCATGGGAAGCTTCATTACCAAGAGGAGGTGTGCATGTTACCTGGACGTTCCACTTCAGTGATTTTTCTCAGAGTTATGGGACTTCAAATATTTCTGAAATTAGTATCTAGTGTACAATTCTTGACTTTCTTGTCCGGAGTATTTATCAGCAACTACCAGCCGCAATTCAACGAAACTTTATAGGGCGCTTCATTACCAAGAGGAGGTGTGCATACTACCAGGACGTTTAGCTTCAATGATTTGTCTCAGAGTTACGGGACTTTGAAAATTTCTGACATGTAGTATAAAGTGCACAATTTCTATTGATATTTAGCCATTTTATATCTTTGCTCTTATCATGGCATTTATATTGCTTGACAAAGCGCATTAGGGAGCATCCATCAGTTTTACTGATATCCTTGTCATACCTGTCACAACAGTATGGTCTTCATCCGTATCAGTTCTCAGGTGAGCGCTTTGGGCCATCATTGCCCTCTTGTTATGTATTTGTAAAATTTTAAATAACAATCTTAATGGTTGAATTAAAATGCAGCACCTTGGATGTGCCTTTGAAATGATGTTTTGTATGTCCATAGAGTCAACCGAAAATCTGAGTCAAACTGTAATCTGGTATTTGTATACATGTTATATCCAGGGAATTCCAGTAGGTTTTGAAAGACAGGACTCAGAATACATACAAATTTGAGGGGTCAAATGAACATTTCAGGTGTCATACAATAGTGAAGTCACAGGAATGTTTCTATCTGCATATTTGTTAAATGCCCTGCAAATGGTGATGTAAGTATTAATTAAGGTTTGCAAAAAGATTGCAAAATAAGCTATTAGGCCATCCTTAAACGAGTGTTTGTTTGCGGTAACACAACCCAGAATTTTCAAGGTGGGTAAGTAGGTAGATTTTTATTTTATTTTATTCTCTTTTTTTGGGTAGGATCAAATGTAGTCGACCCTTAGACACTGATGAAATTGTCTTAACACAAAATACAAGAGCATATCACGTTGCTTAGTTCGTTCAAATTGGAAATATTATTGCAAGGTTATTAGAATGCAGTGTTTAGTTGATATAAAAACATTATTAATTAATAACCAATAAAATGAATATATAACTCACATTTTCGAATATACAACAATAAATTTTGCTTCACTGATGCCTTTAAAAATTGTGGGAGTCAGTCGCGTTACCGCAAACAAACAATTTTTTAAGGATGGCCTAAGCATCATACATGCCATACGTCCCGGTCTCGCTGGGATTGTCCCCTTTTTGCGAGGTTTGTCCCGGCGTCCTGCTCAGATGCATTTTGTCCCGGTCAATCACAAAAATCGATGTAAGCGTGCAATAAAAGTTTCATTGGGCCAACAATTTACTTCTTATCGTTAAATCCATAAGTGGTCCCTATGACAACAATGCCTGCTAGCCGGGTATCAACGAGGAGCAGTTATGATAACCCAAACAGTGGTTTATTAATCCTTTGTCACGCTTTCGCGGGACGGTGGTCAGATAATCCGCGGTCGCTAATTGCTGTTAGTCATCGCGTGGAGGGTGTATACAATAACTGTATGTCATTGATCAATACTGACCTATCTGAACGATAATGACGTTATCGATTCGGCTGTTTTGTTTATCATCGTTAAAGAGGAAATGTCAACAGCATATGATTGCCATACAGATACCTAATTTGATGTTATGCGCTATGAAACTTTTATTCAAAAGTAAAGATCTCACAGTTCTCTGTGCTATGAAGTTTTTATATGGCAATTAATACACCCATGCTTTTAATGCGGATGACGCGACGTTGTTCATGTCAGCATAATATTCGCGTGCTTTTCTTGCAGAACAGAATATTTATACAAAGTGCAAAATGTATATGTGCATTTTAACATTTGAGGCACGTTGGCATGACGTGTACGAGGAGATTTTCCCGCCGTTTTTGCAAGAACAAAGCATATATAATATACATGTTTTTAAATCAAGATTTTTATACTTCATTAATTATCCAATCAGAACTACGAGTTCAACAGTGGTTACGATTAAAAACAGTTAAAGCACTTAACAAATGCTCGTAAGAACATTATTTATCGAATAAAATAGGCTCCGTAGCTAGATTTAGTGTAACCATATGATTTGAGAACAACGAGAAAAGTGGGTCTGAATTTGACGTCATTGCGTGAATCGGACTCGCACTGGATATAAATATCAGGAAAGAATTATTACTTTCAGTTTCGCAACAACAATGACGCTTTTGCTTCAAAAGGCTATCGTATACTGTATAAACGGTGACGTTTCGTTTATTTTATTTTGTTTAAATGTTTTCAAAAAATGAAAACGTGTTAGCCTTAAGTAGTGTATACATGTATTGTATACATGTATTGTATACATGTATTATGTACATGAATGATATGACTATTAATATGAATATTGCGATCCATGGACCATGCGACAAAATAACAAAATTAAGGTGTCCCGCTAAAATTTTAAATGTCCCGCCAACTTTTTGTTGATGTTCCGTTTTGGCCTGAAATATTTATGGCATGTATGTTTAGCATGATGAAAAATATAATTTTCTAGTTGTTTTGAAGTTTTCTCACAGAAAACAAGTGCATCAAAATGATTCAGGGCAGATTTGCTAGAGTCAAAAATGAGTAAATTGGAATTTCCTAGCATAGAAAAAAGAAAGGATTCTGCATGTATTGAAATCCCTGCTGCATATATTTATACGTTCATACATTTGAGTTAGGAAGTTTGCAAGGACAATGTGTCAAATGGAATTTTATTTTGCATGTTTATTAACTCTCAAGGATAATTTGCAAAATTCACCTTGTTGAAATGTATTATTTGAACATCTAGGTGTCTCTTACAAGTTATGTTACCTGAAGTACAAAAATTGAATATCCCCTGGTATATACATGCATGCTGATGGTCTGTAACTCATATTTAAAACAACAAAAACAATTCATTGAAGATGTCTGTATTAAATAGGACTTGAAATGAATTTAAACCCGAAAGATCTCTAGATTAGGTGCATGTATAGTAAAACTTAATAACTCAAATACATGTGATAATTCAAGCACATCTCAATGTCACAACAAAATCCTTAACAGCTCTTGAGGAAAGTACCACCTTTAATTCGAAGTTAGATAAAATCTTTTTTATGCTCCCTACAAAATTTAGGAGGAGCATAATATTCCCTGCTTTATCTGTTTTTCATTCCGTAGTCCCGTCATTCTGTCACACTTGCTTGTCTGTGCTGTAATTTGGTGTCATTCTGTAGTTCTGTCATTCTGTACCACTTGCTTGTCTGGGCTGTAATTTAGCTATGAATGGAGGAATTTTCAAATGACTGCACAAATGTTTGCCTCAGTGAGATGGCATGTTCCGCTCATGATCTTTAGGCCAGAGGTCATGGTCACACTTAGAGGTCAAAGTTAAATACATGAACCTGTTCAGTAGCTTAAAGGTCAAGGTCACACCTAGAGGCCAAAGGTTAGAATTGGCTTTGCTTGGCGAGGCTATGCCTTGGTGACGGATGAAGGCATTTGTATGCTTCTGACAATTTTTGCTGCTTAGTGTGTCCGTCATTTTATCATTCTATCATCGCATTATACTTTTGCTTGTCTATGCTGTAACTTTCCCATAGATGGAGTGTGGTTGGAATTGGGATACCTGTGCTCCTATCATTAAAATAAAGGTTATAAGTCATGATTTACTACAACATATTTACCAACCATAAGTTTTCATCATAATTATTATGATTATTAGTTACAATTAAAAATGCAAGTGAACAGCAAACATCCCTCAGATACATTTTAATTATTTTCTTTTTTCAAATTAGACTGATTGGTCCTGTGGACCTTAACCTGACAGCATTGTCTAGCAGTGTCAGAGCAGCATGGGGGAGCATCAGTTGATTCTATGGATTTTCTTGTTTTAAACATAGTATATATTGATGTTTGCAAAGTATTATATAACTTGACCGATCTTCTTGTATTACTTTTCAGTATGGATATCTTAATAGAGAACTATTATAGATAACTCAAACATTTTCGTCCTCTTGGCCTAACCTTGAGATAAAGAAGTTTGACTGTACTTATATATTTTCAGGGTTTGACGGTACAAGCAACGTTTTGGCTGGAAAACTGTATGGAATCCCGGTGAAGGGCACGCACGCACACGCCTTCGTGACTTCCTACACGTCCCTCGAGGATCTGCAGTTTAGGGTTAGTGTTTGTCATATAAGTTCATTTATGTACTAACTTGCATCTTGAGAATAGAAACTCTTACAGTACTACTGAAGTGAAACAAATATTTTGTCCCATCATCACGCCACCATTGACAAAATAACACTCCTTGGGATAAATTTTGCTTTATTTCAACACAGTGGGATAAAGTTTGCTCTTTTTCAATACAGTAGAATAAAGTTTTTGCTGTATTTCAACATTGTGGGATAAAGTTTGCTCTATTTCAACACTGGGATCAAGTTTGCTCTATTTCAACACCATGGGATAAGGTTTGCTCTATTTCAACAGCATGGGATAAAGTTTGCTCTATTTCAACACTGTGGGATAAAGTTTGCTCTATTTCAACACTGGGATAAGGTTTGCTCTATTTCAACAGCATGGGATAAAGTTTGCTCTATTATAACACCGTGGGATAAAGTTTGCTCTATTTCAACACCGTGGGATAAAGTTTGCTCTATTTTAACACCATGGGATAAAGTTTGCTCTATTTCAACACCATGGGATAAAGTTTGCTCAATTTTAACACCGTGGGATAAATCTTATGACATCATCTTGTTTGCTTTCATTAATTTTTTTTGTCTTGTTTTTGTAATATTAAAAGTGTTTCCTTTCGTTTATTTCCAAAATAAAGACAAAATGATGGGATAAATAAAATACTTGGTAAGTGTTGAATAAAGATAAGTTTATTTGCTTGGCACGAAAACAGAAACCACTCACCAAGGCTCATGGTTCAGGTTTTCTAAGCCTCGCAAGATGAACTTATCTTTATTCTACACTAACCTAGTAATCTACGATTCTCTATTTACTTAAGTTTTCAACTTGAGAATAAAAACTGTTACAGTACAGCTGAAATGAAACAAATATTTTTCTCACCGTTGCGGATTCAGAATTTTAAATTTGCCTAATTACTTGGCGTATCTACTCAGAGTGGTATCTGTTGACCTCCACAAAATTATGTGGCATAAATCGGAGTGTGGGTACAACAGGCGACTGATGCCAAGTGTTGCAGAGTATACAGAGATTATTTCAGTACTTTGGGAATGGATCCGGTACTGATCAAATTGAGAAATTTGTGTTGTGACACCATGTTAATTGGAAAACATGTAAGAATGTATTTTGTTAATGAATTAGGCCGAAAAAAATAAATTGTGTGTTATGGGCAACGGATTCAAAAAAGTTCGGAAGGGTCGGGATTGTGTTGTTTTTTTACTTTTTTTTAAAGACACTTTTCGGTCAAAAACTTATCTAATTTCAGACAAAAACGGATTTCACGGAAAACAACCGTCGCTACAAACTTTAGGGTCAGGGGTTTTTCGGTGGGTCGGGTTCCCAAAACACAGAAGTTTTTTTCTATGGCCTTACTTAAACTAGTTGACTTGATCGCCCAAACTCTACAAATTGGGAACTATGTTTGTTTCACCAGAGTGGTACCGACTTGATCGCCCAAACTCTACAAATTGGGAACTATGTTCGTTTCACCAGAGTGGTACCGACTTGATCGCCCAAACTCTACAAATTGGGAACTATGTTCGTTTCACCAGAGTGGTACCGACTTGATCGCCCAAACTCTACAAATTGGGAACTATGTTCGTTTCACCAGAGTGGTACCGACTTGATCGCCCAAACTCTACAAATTGGGAACTATGTTTGTTTCACCAGAGTGGTACCATAGATCCGAAAAATAAAATAATTAAGGAAACAGAGACTACTCGGAAATGTTGAGTACTGAAAAGTCAAGCTAGTGAGGCTTAGAAAACCTCCAAACGAAAACACGCCATACGAAACTTAATGTCATTTGTTGAGGATATATTTTAGATGATAATGAATTTAAACTTTCTGGAATATAAGAGAGCTATTAAGTGATATTGAATTCAAAAATTTTATGCAATCGTAGGATATGAGTTGTTTCGGATGTACTGTGGTACTGAAATTGTGTAATATGAATTACCAGTTTATGCAATCGTACCACATCATAAGTTCATGGGGACATGATTGTCATAAGTTTAAGATATATAGGCAATCTAGTATATGATGAGTTATAGTGGATGTAACACAGTGTTTTTTTAGGGCCAATTTGGGAACAAAATTTGGCCCCATTCCCCTGCTTAAAAAGTATATATTTTTCTTCTAAATTAACCTTTAAATTATCCTCAGAATGTAAGCTTTATTTCGAAAAAAAAAAAAAAAATCAGACAAAAATTGACTAAAATAGAGGAATTTTTGTAAACAATCCCATAATTTTTTTATCAAACCAAGTTTGTGCATAATCTGAGTTATCATTTGTAGCAAAACAACTGATTAATGTTTTATAACAAAGTAAAATATAAAAATGTTAAAATGCTTTTCCACAAAAACAATTCCCCTTTTGCCGTAAAATTCCCCATCTGAGGGGCTCCGCCAACTTTCCCCCAAAGGTGAAAAAAAACACTGTAACATATGGCTTGCATCTTAAGACATTCAATGGCCGTACTGTACTCCCGATGATTTGCAGTCGAAGGGACCGGCAAGAAAACATCAAGTCATCAAAACTTCGAGTTAAATGCAGTTCAAGATGGTGTAATAATACAGGCAGCAATTTGTTTGCCTTCTTTCCAAAATCTCCAAATGACGAGTATGCAGATAGCATTAATCTCGTATTGTTATATGCATAATTATGTTTGTTAACAAATGCCAAATTACGTATTTACAGTATAACATTTATTAATATTATTTTAAGTTTGTAAAAGCTGTGAAATCAATTTTAGCATCATCTCAATGCCTGACACTAATCTAGGGCATTTAATCAATTAACGACTCTCAGCAACCCAAGGGCAGTAAGAGCCAAACATGTATGGAAAGTGACACTGGGACCGTGACAAACACTTATAATCAGACAATGTGAACCCCGCAAATTTGAACCAAACGTTAGACATTAATATGAATATATAGCAATAAAATATAAGTCCCTCTAAGGAAATTCGAGCCTACGAGAAGTTAGAGCCAAGCGCGGTCGAGGCATGGGGAGTAGACCGTATTTAAGTTACAGCTGAACTTCGTTATTTCGAAGTCACAGGGAATTAGAAATGACTTCGACATATCCCAAGTTCAACTTATCCAAATACAGACTATAAACTTGTTGAGTCCAAATGATTGATAAATCATATTTCAAAATAGCAATAGTGTATGCGTAAACTTAATTGTAAACAAAGGATTATTTACTTAATTGAGTTACAAGCTTAATCTCTAAAACATGTGAAAATAAGTGGTAAAATTTTATTACAAACTTGGACCATGGTCGCATATGTCTTGCCAAAGGCATTACACTACGTCTAGCGTGATTTCTGCCTTCTGCGACGCACCACTGTGATTCAGCCCAGCGTGACACACTACTATAGTCACCGCGATACACCGTGGAACACTGTGGAACGCGGTGATGTCGCCGTGGCGAATTGCGGTGACCGCGGTGACAGTCTCAATAAAAAATGTTGATAAGAAATCGCCGTGGATCGCGGTGATTTTAGCGAGTCATAATTTCACATTGAGCTTTTTAAAAAATATTTTACATTTTATTTCAGGTACGACCAAGAACATGGTTTTCGGAAAATACGGAACATTATGACAAAATGGGAAAATGAAAATATGCGTCAGTCAAATCACAAAGACCTCATCAAATTCGTTGTCCGATTCTATGACAAATCTTTGCATTTTTAATATGACTATCAAAACAATTGATTAACATGTCGGTAAAAAACGTGATTTTATAACAATGATTGACATAACCAACACCTTTGTTCTCTGTAAAAGTTCGAAAGGCGGAGCTATGCACGTGCTCTTTCATAATAGGACGATTGCCACTGAGTAACAAACACGCGATTGGTTAAGCATGTCGCTTCTCTAAACAAAAGAAGGCAATTTTATCGCCGAGAAAGGTGTTATTTTATGGTTTCTTGTCGGCTTTACTTTGAAGACGTCAAACTGTCAATTCACGCAGATTGCGAATTTTCGCGAGACTTGTATTAATGCCCTTGACTCTTTGTTTACGATTTCACAACACAACTGCGAACATGGAACTTCGGAATAAATTATCAAAATAAAAAAGAGATCAAAATAAAAAAGATTAAAGTTGCAAACTGTGATTATATTAATTGGTAAGTATCGGTTAATAGAAGACGATTTGTACTTTGCGAATAGTATACGGTCTGAAATATCGAACTGTACTTGTTCATTCACATGTACCTGTATTTCACCGCGACCCACCGCGACCGCAGTGGTCCACCGTGAGATTGATTTCCCGATAACGCCCGCGGTGCTCACCCACTATCACCACGATTCTATCGCGATGGAACCACCTTTTAATCGCGGTGATTTTCCACGCTGACGAAAAATTGTCCACGGTGGGTCTGTGTTTTAGGCAGAAATCACGCTAGACGTAGTGTACCACTTTAAGACAAACACATTGAAATAAGTGTCAAAATAATATTTGGAATGGGAAGGCACTTCGACTTTACTGAAACTATGAGCTAGAAGTTCAAAGAGACAACCATATTTATTTTATATAAATTAAGAAGGAAGAAAGTCCGGAATTAGTCTCCACTTTGACTTATCCCGAACTTCGAATTAGCTAGTTCGAGATAACGCAGTTTGTCTGTATGTTTGGATAACATATGTGAAATGGCATGTTAAGATGTTGTCACACTGCATGTTCTCAGGATATACACCAGGCGGCAAGGAGTAAGGTTTGATATGCACTTTGTTTACCTCTTAGTTGTCTTCCCTTTGAACTGGACATCTCCGAACTCCTCGCAGCGTTTACTTCCCCTTTCAGTTAACTGTAAACTCTGCCATCACAAGTAAAATCCTTCATGATCTGAAAGGATTATGTGTTCGTAACTTTGACTCATTTAATGCAACTTTGTGCAATTATCTACATAATCGGACTTTTTGCATAGCGTTTGCCGTCAATAATGAAAAACGGAAAAGAAAACAACTAATTTAAGCTATAAATAATAACTAGTAGATTTAATCGACCATCATCACATGGTTTGTTATGACGGCAGGGATTTGATTAGAGCTGTGCTTGGAACCAGTCAAATCTCTGCGCGGAGGTTTGGGATCTCATTCGAAATAAACCACTATCTGAGCTTTGATACTTGTAGTATTACTTCCTGCCTTGGCAGTATATGCAGATGACTGTAAAATTTTCTGATTTTATTTATCTAAAAAATTTAACAACTCTTGGTGGATGAAAACCTATTTTAGTCAAAATGTTATGAATCATGAACAACGAATGAGCCGTATCATGGGAAAACCGGCCTTAATGCATGTGCGTAAAGTGTCGTCCTTATTAGCCTGTGCAGTCTGCACAGGCTAATCCAGGACAGTACTTTCTGCCTACAGGCGATTTATGTTTAGAAGAGACTTTCTTGAACAGAAAATACCATAAAAGCGGAAAGTGTCATCAAGATAAGCCTGTACTGCACAGCTGATCCGAAATGACACTTAACGCACATGCAATAAGCCCGTTTTCCCATGACAGGCCTCAAATTGTGCTGATGCTTCCTTGTAAATATGCTTTCCCTCTCCATCTGTTGGTTTTAAACAGTGTTAACAAATATACTTTGCAAATACAATAATGCACCTATCTATATTTTCCCCCAAGGGGGGGGAGCGGCAGGCAATCCCAGGGGAATTAGACAAATTGTATTTTGGGGGATCTAATTCCCCACCCTAGAGCCAAGCATTTTTGTCTAAATCCCCTCAATGGTGGATGCTTAATTGGTGTGTCAAATGGCCCGTGGGCTAATATTACCGGGATCTAACATCCGAACCAAGTCTATTTCCCGGAACACGGAATCCTTCGGCGTGTCAAATTCCCGCCTTTTGCTTTCAGTGTAAAGTCCCGTATATGCCCGCCGCTCCCCCCCTGGGGGAAAATATTGATAGGTGCATAATTGGTACCTGTTTGCAAAAATTTTAACTGCTTGTTTAAATCAGACTTGTATGTAAAAATGCCCAAATAAGATGCCTTGGACATTTGACTATACGTTAGTAGGATATCAAGACCATGACATCACTCTGTGGCTTTCAAAACAATAACAACTCATCAATGATATCAGGTCTTTTACATCCCATCATTGATATCAGGACTATTATATCACATCATTGATACCAGGACTATTACATCACATCATTGATACCAGGACTATTACATCACATCATTGATATCAGGACTATTACATCACATCACTGATATCAGGACTACTACATCCCATCATTGATATCAGGACTACTACATCACATCATTGATATCAGGACTATTACATCACATCATTGATACCAGGACTATTACATCACATCATTGATATCAGGACTACTACATCACATAATAGATACCAGGACAATTGCATCACATAATTGATATCAGGACTATTACATCACATCATTGATATCAGGACTATTACATCACATAATTGATACCAGGACTATTACATCACATCATTGATATCAGGACTATTACATCACATCAACGATATCAGGACTACTACATCCCATCATTGATATCAGGACTATTACATCACATCATTGATACCAGGGCTACTACATCACATCATTGATATCAGGACTATTACATCACATCCTTGATATCAGGACTATTACATCACATCATTGATATCATGACTATTACATCACATAATTGATATCAGGACTATTACATCACATCATTGATACCAGGACTATTACATCACATCACTGATATCAGAGCTATAACATCATAACATTGATATCGGTCTTTACGTCATTAATAACAGGACATTTATGTCACATCATTGATGTCAGTACTCTAAAATCACAATATTGATTTCATGACTTTTACATCACATCATTCATATCAGAACTTTCACATCCCTCTTTAATATAGAAATATTACATCATTGATATCAGAGCTATTGAATTACATCATTGATATCACGACTACTACACCATCTCATTGATATATATTTTGTACATAACATATTGATATTACAAATATAACATCACATCATTGGTGTCAGGACTGTAACATCGCATCATTGATATCAGAACTGTAACATTACATCATTGATGTCAGAATTATTACATCCCATCATTGACATCAGAACTATTACATCACATGATTATAAAAAAAAATACGTCACATGATTATAAAAAATGAAGGACTATTACATCACATCATTGATATCAGGACTATTACATCACATCATGAATAGCAAATTGCATTGGGCCTAAAATAAAATATTGTTTGTTTCCCCTCCCGCGACCGACCCAGCAAAATCGCCGCGACCCAAAAAAATTTATAGACCAAAGAAAACAATATTTTATTTTATTTGTGTGTAAAAATGCGGGGTGCGAATCCTTAAAACGAATCCAATAGCGTGTGCAAATCTTACTTTCAAAAGACGCTTATAAAATGACTTTAAACGGATAGTTCTCAGTAACGCGTAATTCTGCGTATTTTTACGCATGCTTTTATGAAAAGGACGCCATAACATTCAGTGTCAGATTCTATGGCACAACCATTTCCGCTCACATATGCACGCTTTTTTAAAGACAAAGAACGCCCACTGGCAATGAACAAACCTTTATGCACCAAGTGTCCATTATCGATAAAATCTTTATGCGGGAGGAGTCAGCTTAACAAGAGCCAAACAGTCGGCCATTGAGAACGCATAAAATTTCAAATATGCAAATGAGCATCGTCGAAAGTTTATCACGCCCTCATTCTAATTTTAATTGGTAAAGATGCAAGTCATTTGTAACACATTTGTGTTAGGTATGTGTTTGTTTGTTTTTTTATATAGATATGCGTGTTTTTAACAGCCGCGTTTGTAAGAAATTACTACAAATGAAAATAGTAAATAAATAAATAATCATAAATAAATATGATAATTTTGGTGAAAGGGGCCGTTTACTTAGAATATGAATTACGATGTCATTTAACTCGACAAACTGATCTCGTCAAACGTCTTATTTTGTAAAAAAAGATAATACAATTACTAGATCTAGTAATAATTAACGAAAGTGTTATTCAATCTCATCACTGCACACGGATTAGAATTATGCAAACAATTTGGTTGAGGCAACATTTGAATGAAAGTTAGCGGGACTTGTCAAAAATGAAAGTAAATAAACTTCAGCGCCTTTTTTTTATATTTTCATTTATCAAAAATTTTGTGTTGCTTTCTTTTTATTAATGAACAAAGTCCTATTCGTTTTTATTTCCATAGAATGCTAATTCATTTATGCTCTAACATTTACTTTGTTCAGATCAGATTGATGCTTTTAAACACTATCCACGTGTTAAGCGTGTAACACGCTTTTCAGCTAGCCGCAGTTTGACAGTCACCGTTGCTATGGCTGTTGCTAACGCTATTACTCCTTAAATGTTAACAGGTTTTTATTACTAACGCTCTTGTTTTTAAAGTATGTTATTGTTTGTTAAATTTTGATAAATTATTGTAAGGTAATTAGAACATAGTATTAGGTAAATAAGCAAAACGTTATGAATCTACTACAACAAAAATTTTAAGAATTAAAATACTATAACGTAACATTTCGAACATAAGGAAAACATGAATGAAAATGACTTATTGTGTATACAAATAAAATATTTTTCTGACCTACCGACCCACCCTTTATTAGCATGGGTCGCGGGAGGGGAAACAAACAATATTTTATTTTCGGCCTCACATAATTGATGACAGAACTATTATATCACATCATTGTTATCAGAACTGTTACAACGCTTTATTGATATCAGAACTATTACATTACATTTATGATATCAGGACTATTACATCATATCTTAATGTTAATCATTTATTTCAAACCACTTATGTGAACACTGATATCAGTTCATAGATTTCTTGACAAAATCAGCAACTCATTCATGTGGATCTAATTCTCACATAATTGTGACTGTATCACAACATTAATATTAACTGATCATTTTAACTTGAGCTCTGTTACCTCACATCCTGATATTATGAATATGGTAAAAAATCATTGATATCATCACATCAGTTTTTATCTTGTCATAATTATCAGGAATGTAAGACACACCACTTAGATTTCAGGACTTTTATGTTGCGTCATTTCTATCAACAACAAACTAAAGTTTGTCTTTGGAACTTTCTGCAATTTGCAAGTAGAATTTTCTCTTTGGTAGGAGATTATTTCAATTATTTTTAAAATTGTTATGTTTCTGACAAATTTTTAGCATTTTTATGCTCTTATTTTGTCTAATAGTTGTTTTGGTTGTTGTAAGTTTGAAGCACAAATATAGACACATAGAATTAAAACAAATAGCCACATTTTGTATGTATGTGATAGACAATGCAAGATGAACGGTGCACAATGTATTGCATGTCTAGATATATAGCTTCCATAAATCATCACTAGCCTGATTAGAAATATGTAAACTGCATTTCCAGTTCCTGTTGTAAAACAACAATTCAGTTACAGTCAGGTGTCATGGATATGGTGGCAGCCTTGCGATCTTGTAAAACAACAATTCAGTTACAGTCAGGTGTCATGGATATGGTGGCAGCCTTGCGATCTTGTAAAACAACAATTCAGTTACAGTCAGGTGTCATGGATATGGTGGCAGCCTTGCGATATTGTAAAACAACAATTCAGTTACAGTCAGGTGTCATGGATATGGTGGCAGCCCTGCGATAGGGAGGTCGGGAGTTGGATCCCTACTCTGGGAGCGTTATAATGATCTTTCTTCAGAAGACACCTAAGTACTGGTTCTACCCAGGAAACGGACTCTATAACATGTCTCAAAAAGCCTCTGGCTTTCGACACAATCAAGCTAGTAATATTTATTTATTTGAGGCGGTCTTTCAAAACCGGTCTTAATGCATGTGCGTAAAATGTCATCCCGGATTAGCCTGTGCAGTCCGCAAAGGCTAATCCAGGACGACACTTTCTGCTTTTATGGTATTTTCTGTTTCAAGGAAGTCTCTTCTAAACATAAATCCACTGTAGGCGGAAAGTGCTGTCCTGGATTAGCCTGTGCGGACTGCACAGGCTAATCCGGGACAACACTTTACGCACATGCATTAAGACCGATTTTCCCACGACACGCCTCATTAATATATTTATTGTGATTTCCATACGTGTTTCTGCCTATCGGTTCGCCTATCACTTTTCTTTTGATGACCATGATACCTTGAAATATGTATTTAATTGGAACTTCTTATACTGCAAGAATGCTTTGAGAGGAAATAGAGACTATAGTGCAATAACCGTAACTCTATTATAAATATGTTGTGAGGTTTTTGGCTTTTTTAAGGTTTTTGTGTGGAGCAAGGATTCAAGTGAAACTTTATAATGATAGAAGACACTTCAGATAGATCAAAGTAACATTGCACTCTGAGAATGATAGAAGACACTTCAGATAGATCAAAGTAACATTGCACTCTGAGAATGATAGAAGACACTTCAGATAGATCAAAGTAACATTGCACTCTGAGTATAATAATATTGCAAGCTTCAACATTTGGATTAATATTTCAAGATTCAATATTTGGATCAAGGTAATATTGCATGTTTGAACATATAATAATATTCATGCAAGCGAAAGATGTTTGGTCTGAGTAATATTGCATGTTTCAACATTTAATAATATTCATGCAAGCGTAAAATGTTTAGATCAAAGTAATATTGCATGTTTCAACGTTTAATAATATTGGCAAGCGTAAAATGTTTGGATTGAAGTAATATTGTATGTTTCAACATTTAATAATATTGGCAAGCGCAAAATGTTTGGATCAAAGTAATATTGCATGTTTCAACATTTAATAATATTGGCAAGCATAAAATGTTTGGAACAAAGTAATACCAGTATTATAAGATTCAAGCTACTGGTAGTTGGATGAAATTATTATTGCAAGCCTCAATATTTTGACTATTTTTGGATTAAAGTAATATTGCAAACCTTGGTTTTGGAAAATATTGAAACACTTAAATATTTAGATTAAATGAATATTGCAAGTTTCAGTATCTGATCATATTGGCAAATTTCTATATTTTAAATGGAAGTAATATTGAAAGTTTCAGTTCCTGTTGGTAGCATTGGCAAGCTTAAATTTTTAGATAATAGTAATATTGCATGATTCAATATTTGGATCAACTAGTAGTGCATGTTTCAGTATTGAATAACTTTGGCAAGCTTAATATTTGGATCAAGTAATATTTCAACATTCAGTATTGGAAAACACTAAAAGCTTCAGTACTTGATAATATACCCAGTAGGCTGCTATAGTTGGATTATAGTTCTATCGCAAGCTTCTATATTTGGATCAAAGTAAAATACAAGTTTCAGTATGGCATAATATTGACTGGCTTCTATATTCAGATTAAAGTAATATTGCAAGACAGACTACGATAATAGGTATACAGTAAAATACACCCGTAACAGATATACAGTAAATTAAGTTTCAAGCTTCACTTTTGGATTGCATACAGTGACTTCTATAATTGGATAATAGCTTTAAATCAAGGGTCTGTATTTGAATGAAAGTAGTAGTGAGATTACAAAACATGCTTTAATATTTGCATCAAAATAATATTTCAAAATTAAATTTCACAATTTGTATAAAAGTTGCATGTACATGAAAACAGTTACCGATACTATCCAGATGTATTAATTGTGTACATGCACATAACCACATAATATTTACCAGTACATAATAAAAACCCTGAATTTACCAAAGTGTTAAAAAATGACAAAGGACTGGTCCAGCATCCACCCCACCCCTTTGCTTCTTTCTTAACAGCAGCATCCACCCCACCCCTTTGCTTCTTTCTTAACAGCAGTATCCACCCCATCCCTTTGCTTCTTTCTTAACAGCAGCATCCACCCCATCCCTTTGCTTCTTTCTTAACAGCAGCACCCACCCCACCCCTTTGCTTCTTTCTTAACAGCAGCATCCACCCCATCCCTTTGCTTCTTTCTTAACAGCAGCACCCACCCCATCCCTTTGCTTCTTTCTTAACAGCAGCACCCACCCCACCCCTTTGCTTCTTTCTTAACAGCAGCATCCACCCCATCCCTTTGCTTCTTTCTTAACAGCAGCATCCACCCCATCCCTTTGCTTCTTTCTTAACAGCAGCACCCACCCCATCCCTTTGCTTCTTTCTTAACAGCAGCACCCATCCCACCCCTTTGCTTCTTTCTTAACAGCAGCATCCACCCCATCCCTTTGCTTTTTTCTTAACAGCAGCACCCACCCCACCCCTTTGCTTCTTTCTTAACAGCAGCATCCACCCCACCCCTTTGCTTCTTTCTTAACAGCAGCACCCACCCCATCCCTTTGCGTCTTTCTTAACAGCAGCACCCACCCCACCCCTTTGCTTCTTTCTTAACAGCAGCACCCACCCCACCCCTTTGCTTCTTTCTTAACAGCAGCATCCACCCCATCCCTTTGCTTCTTTCTTAATCACAGCATCCACACCATCCCTTTCCTTCTTTCTTAACAGCAGCATCCACCCCACCCCTTTGCTTCTTTCTTAACAGCAGCACCCACCCCATCCCTTTGCTTCTTTCTTAACAGCAGCACCCACCCCACCCCTTTGCTTCTTTCTTAACAGCAGCATCCACCCCACCCCTTTGCTTCTTTCTTAACAGCAGCACCCACCCCATCACTTTGCTTCTTTCTTAACAGCAGCACCCACCCCATCCCTTTGCTTCTTTCTTAACAGCAGCACCCACCCCACCCCCTTGCTTCTTTCTTAACAGCAGCATCCACCCCACCCCTTTGCTTCTTTCTTTACAGCAGCATCCACCCCATCCCTTTGCTTCTTTCTTAACAGCAGCACCCACCCCACCCCTTTGCTTCTTTCTTAACAGCAGCATCCACCCCACCCCTTTGCTTCTTTCTTAACAGCAGCACCCACCCCATCCCTTTGCTTCTTTCTTAACAGCAGCACCCACCCCATCCCTTTGCTTCTTTCTTAACAGCAGCATCCACCCCACCCCTTTGCTTCTTTCTTAACAGCACCCTGTACCTCTTCTGATTCTAGATCTTCCATCATGCCTTCATCTAGGTCTTCCTACATGCCTTCATTGATAATCTAGATCTTCCATCATGCCTTCATTGATAATCTAGATCTTCCTACATGCCTTCATTGATAGTCTAAATCTTCCATCATGCCTTCATTGATAATCTAGATCTTCCATCATGCCTTCATTGATAATATAGATATTCCATCATGCCTTCATTGATAATCTAGATCTTCCATCATGCCTTCATTTATAATCTAGATCTTCCTACATGCCTTCATTGATAATCTAGATCTTCTTACATGCCTTCATTGATAATCTAGATCTTATTTGATAATCTAGATCTTCCATCATGCCTTCATTGATAATCTAGATCTTCCATCATGCCTTCATTGATAATCTAAATCTTCCATCATGCCTTCATTGATAATCTAGGTCTTCCATCATGCCTTCATTGATAATCTAGATCTTCCATCATGCCTTCATTGATAATCTAAATCTTCCATCATGCCTTAATTGATAATCTAGATCTTCCATCATGCCTTCATTGATAATCTAGATCTTCCATCATGCCTTCATTGATAATCTAGATCTTCCATCATGCCTTCATTGATAATCTAGATCTTCCTACATGCCTTCATTGCTAATCTAGATCTTCCACCATGGCTTCATTGATAATCTAGATCTTCCATCATGCCTTCATTGATAATCTAAATCTTCCATCATGCCTTCATTGATAATCTAAATCTTCCATCATGCCTTCATTGATAATCTAGATCTTCCATCATGCCTTCATTGATAATCTAAATCTTCCATCATGCCTTCATTGGTAATCTAGATCTTCCATTATGCCTTCATTGATAATCTAGATCTTCCATCATGCCTTCATTGATAATCTAAATCTTCCTACATGCCTTCATTGATAATCTAGATCTTCCATCATGCCTTCATTGATAATCTAGATCTTCCATCATGCCTTTATTAATAATCTAGATCTTCCATCATGCCTTCATTGATAATCTAAATCTTCCATCATGCCTTCATTGATAATCTAGATCTTCCGTCATGCCTTCATTAATAATCTAAATCTTCCATCATGCCTTCATTGATAATCTAAATCTTTCATCATGCCTTCATTGATAATCTAAATCTTCCATCATGCCTTCATTGATAATCTAGATCTTCCATTATGCCTTCATTGATAATCTAGATCTTCCATCAAGCCTTCATTTATAATCTAAATCTTCCTACATGCCTTCATTGATAATCTAGATCTTCCATCATGCCTTCATTGATAATCTAGATCTTCCATCATGCCTTCATTAATAATCTAGATCTTCCATCATGCCTTCATTGATAATCTAGATCTTCCATCATGCCTTCATTGATAATCTAGATCTTCCATCATGCCTTCATTGATAATCTAGATGTCCCAGCATGCCTTCATTGATAACTGTTGAATTAACAAGTTATGTATTTTCATTAGTTGTTTTTGTCAAAAGAATGTTTTTTTCAGCACTACTTTAGTATTAATTTTCTGCAAATTACTGAAGTGTTAGTATAAACCTTTACCAAAAGTTGATATTCCCCTTTAATGCATTTTAATGATAGCATCCAATCACACTGACAAATTGAAATACATGATGATACATTAAAATACATGATGACACATTGAAATACATGATGACTTATTGAAATACATGATGACAAATTGAAATACATGATGATACATTGAGATACATGATGACACATTGAAATACATGATAACATATTGAAATACATGATGACAAATTGAAATACATGATGACATATTGAAATACATGATGACAAATTGAAATACATGATGATACATTGAAATACATGATGACACATTGAAATACATGATGATACATTGAAATACATGATGACACATTGAAATACATGATAATACATTGAAATACATGATGATACATCGGCATACATGATGATACATTGAAATACATGATAATACATTGAAATACATGATAATACATTGAAATACATGATAATACATTGAAATACATGATAATACATTGAAATACATGATGACACATTGAAATACATGATGACACATTGAAATACATGATGACACATTGAAATACATGATAATACATTGAAATACATGATAATACATTGAAATACATGATAATACATTGAAATACATGATAATACATTGAAATACATGATGACACATTGAAATACATGATTACACATTGAAATACATGATGATACATCGGCATACATGATGACACATTGAAATACATGATGACACATTGAAATACTTGATGATACAATGAAATACTTGATGATACATCGAAATACATGATAACATATTGAAATACTTGATGACACATCGAAATACATTATGATACATTGAATACATGATGACATATTGAAATACATTATGATACATTGAAATACATGATCACACATTGAAATACATGATGATACATTGAAATACATGATAACATATTGAAATACATGATTACACATTGAAATACATGATGATACATCGGCATACATGATGACACATTGAAATACATGATGACACATTGAAATACTTGATGATACATTGAAATACTTGATGATACATCGAAATACATGATAACATATTGAAATACTTGATGACACATCGAAATACAGGATGACACATTGAAATACATGATGACATATTGAAATACTTGATGACACATTGAAATACAGGATGACACATTGAAATACTTGATGACACATTGAAATACAGGATGACACATCGAAATACATGATGATACATTGAATACACGATGACACATTGAAATACATGATGACACATTGAAATACTTGATGATACATAGAAATACATGATGACATATTGAAATACATGATGACACATTGAAATACATGATGACACATTGAAATACTTGATGATACATTGAAATACATGATGACACATTGAAATACATGATGACAAATTGAAATACATGATGATACATTGAAATACATGATGACACATTGAAATACATGATGACATATTGAAATACATGATGACACATTGAAATACAGGATGACACATTGAAATACATGATGACATATTGAAATACATGATGATACATTGAAATACATGATGACATATTGAAATACATGATGACACATTTAAATCCACGATGACACATTGAAAAACATGATGACATATTGAAATACATGATAACACATTAAAATACTTGATGATACATTGAAATACATGATGACACATTGAAATACATGATGACATATTGAAATACACAGTGACACATTGAAATACTTGATGACACATTTAAATGCATGATGACATATTGAAATACATGATGATACATGATGATTCAATGCAAAACATGGTGAGATATTGAAATACATGATGACACATTGAAATACTTGATGACACATCGAAATACATGATGATACATTTAAATACACGATGGCACATTGAAATACATGATGATACATTGAAATACACGATGGCACATTGAAATACACGATGGCACATTGAAATACATGATGATACATTGAAATACACGATGACACATCGAAATACATGATGATACATCGAAATACACAATGGCACATTAAAATACACGATGGCACATTGAAATACATTATGGAACATTAAAAGACGTGATGGTACATTGAAATACATGATGATGCATTTAAATACTTGATGACACATTGAAATACATGATGATACATTGAAATACTTGATGCACATTGAAATACATGATGACAATTTGCAATACATAAAAAAAAAAAGATACCTTGAAATACATGATGGTATAGGCCTTTCCCAAAACCAGGTTACTTCCCATCACGAGTGATGTCTCCTGTTCACTTCCAGCGACTTTTATTTATTATAAGGCGGGATAAGAGTATTCATATTTACCGAAAAACATAAAATTTATTTGATGTTCAATCTTAAAATTATGTTGAATTGGTAAAAATGAATGTACAAATATGAACATACGTATATAATATACGTCATGTACTTTATTTATCAATTTAATTTAATTATTATTTTGATTTTTAACAATAATATCTAGTCTTTGAAGATTGACAAACAAACTACACAGTAGGTTTAACGCTTATTATGCAATAAAACACAAAAAATAGCGAGTTCATTATCTTAACAACCTATGCCTTCATAATGTATTAAGTTTGTATTAATAAATAAAATAAATAAAACCATTTTTAGTAAGATGATTTTGCTTAGTAACTCTAAGCTAACATTTTTGTGGCAACTACATTGTTGTAAAATTACGAAAATAAGGTATCATCACAGAAAGTTTGAGCGTAATTCCGATGTTTTTGACAGCAACTTGTTATTTTAAATTCCATACACATTTGTGTTGAACTTTAAAGCTATTTTCGTTGCAGATATTCTTGTTGTGTGCTAAATATTATAATATTTATAAACATGCTTGAACATGCTTCGTTAAACTCTTGAAATATAACGTAACAAAACAAATATCTCGTTAATACCGTTGACACAATATTACAATAACTGAAGATGATATCACTCCTCATTAAATGTTATAGTTGATGTTGTATGAAAGAGATTATTTCTTCATTTCTGTTGGAATCGTGGTAAACAAAGAAAAGTTTATTCTCGTAGCAGCGAGTTCCCGTATGCTTTAGAAAAAACAACACACATACACGATGAGCGCTTAAATGAACAGCACCTTACAATTCTTCATAATTTAAAATAAAATCCTGTGCTATATTATTTCACTCTTTAATTTAAACCAATTTATTAATTCGAAAACGTTTTTAATGCTTTGAACTCTGTTCTGTTCTGTTCAATATGGTGGCGAAATTTCATAGGGTGATGGGCAAAGAACAACGACGGAGACAACAACATTTTTAAATGTGAGATAAACTTTAATTTGAGACGCAAACGATGGAGACGAAGTGTGATACGTTAGTTGTCTCTGCACGTAGATCTTTATCGTCGATGCATTACGCGATTGCATCGGATCAGCGGTATTGTTCTAAGGGCAATTTGATAAGATCCCTGCGGTTTGTGGCTTTGGTATTTTTATGACCCCCTCTTCAGACAGATAACTAAGTATCCATTGAGAGTGTTCATTCATGATATTTATGTATGGAAAACAACTGTTTAAGACGAGGCAAGGAGACAAAAAAAATTCCCGATACCTAGCATACGGACATGTGGCCTTAGTAATGAGTTTAAAACGATACTACATTTAGTTCAAATAATTCATTTTTGTAACATATATCCTCTATGAATTGTTTATACTATTAAATCAAAAACATATGGTTTTAAAAACGTCCATTACAAGTTTTGAAAGCCGCTTGGTCTTAGATCTATAATACTTTATATGGCATGCTAGGAAAAAAGTCACCGGAAGTCAGGCTTCAAATATGGCGGATGTGAATTTGCAATAACGGGAGGTAATTTCCAAGGGAGATCACCTAGTTTTGGGAAAGGCCTATATTAAAATACTTGTTGGCACATTGAAATACTTGATGATACATTGAAATGCATGAGGACTCATTGAAATACATGATGACACATCAAAATACTTTATGGCACATTAAAATACATGATGATACATTGAAATACATGGTGACATATTGAAATACATGTTGCATTGGAATACATTATGATACATTGAAATACATGATGGCACATTGAAATATATGATGACACATTGAAATACATGATGACACAATGAAATACATTGAAATACATGATGGTACATTGAAACACATGAGGATACATTGAAATACATGATGACCCATTGTCATACTCGATAATACATTGAAATACATCGAAATACTTGATGACACACTGAAATTCATGATGATACATTGAAATACATAATGACGCATTGAAAAACATGATATAGTATTGAAATACATGAAGATACAATGCAGTACCTAATGACGCATTAAAATACTCAGTGCCACATTGAAAAACGTGATGAAACTTTGAAATACATGATGAAACATTGAAATACACAGTGCCACATGGAAAAACATGATGACACATTGAAATACATGATGACACATTAAAATTCACAGCACATTTTTATAGCACTTTTAGACATCCAAAACATGTTACATATCAATGATGCACAACAGAGACTATGTTCATGTTACATATCAATGATGCACAACAGAGACTATGTTCATGTTACATATCAATGATGCACAACAGAGACTATGTTCATGTTACATATCAATGATGCACAACAGAGACTATGTTCATGTTACATATCAATGATGCACAACAGAGACTATGTTCATGTTACATATCAATGATGCACAACAGAGACTATGTTCATGTTACATATCAATGATGCACAACAGAGACTATGTTCATGTTACAGATCAATGATGCACAACAGAGACTATGTTCATGTTACATATCAATGATGCACAACAGAGACTATGTTCATGTTACATATCAATGATGCACAACAGAGACTATGTTCATGTTACATATCAATGATGCACAACAGAGACTATGTTCATTTAGTGTCTTAGTAAAAAGCTATTATATACATTTCTCTAAACCATAGAATTCATTAAGTCTGTGTCTTTTTCATTGACTGTTAAATTTAACTTTACATCGAACATTTGAAATACTATGGAGGATTTAACAGTGTCTTTTGAACCTTTTGTATTTTTTAACATGAATTTCACATCATTTATTTTAACAGAAATTATTTTTTGCTTAGGTGCAACTTAAGTTCGGATTTTCCTTAGGGATTTGAAGAATAATTATATTTAAAGCAGGGAATTGATGTGGTTGGAACAACTGTATATATATTTTGTCTTTTATGTGCTACATCTCAAGCAATATTCTGTAACTGAATGCTGGTGGATGTCTAAAAATCTCCGCCTCTGCCCAACTCCAGTCTTTGCCTTATATGTTTTTAGAGCACTGCTTAGCAAAATCACTAGCCTGAAACCTCTTGTACTAGCCCAGTATTTTTGTACTTTTACATGCATTTGCAAAATACACAAAATTACGTTCAAATGTAACAGTAATAAAATATCAGAGTATATGGTGTAAACTGTTATTAGGTTTTAATATTCTGATAAGGAATTATTCATTGTGTTTTGCCAAACTGACATACACATTGTTTTTAGCCAGATTTTTCAACGAAAAATCTCGGCTTATAGATTAGCGAAAACCGGTCGGTTGGGCGGGCGGGCGGTTCGGTGGGCGTTGCGATGTCGTTAACAATTTGTGTTAAAGTTTTGTATTCCTGTCATATTTTCAAAAGTTCTTGGTCAATCTTCATGAAACTTTACAGAAATGTTCCTTGGATGGTCCTCTACCAAACCTGTGAAAATGGTTCCACGTCACTGCACAAGATGGCCACCAGAGCTAAAAATAGAATTATGTCTAAACGCCATTTTCTTCTTAACCTGTGGCTAGATTTTCCAATAATTTTACACAAATGTTCGTTTAGTGTTCCTCTACCAAACTTATTCTATTTGCCTCACGGCACAAAATGGCCACTAGAGCTGAAAATAGAATTTGCATTAATGTTTCGTATTCCTGTCATATTTTCAAAAGTTCTGGGTCAATCTTCATGAAACTTTACAGAAATGTTCCTTGAATGGTCCTCTACCAAAACTGTGAAAATGGTTCCGCTTCACTGCACAAGATGGCTGCCTGAGAGCTAAAAATAGAATTGGTGTCTAAACGCCATTTTCTTCTTAACCTGTGGCTAGATTTTCCAATAATTTTACACAAATGTTCGTTTAGTTTTCCTCTACCAAACTTATTCAAATGGTTCCGCCTCACTGCACAAAATGGCCACTAGAGCTAAAAATAGAATTTGCTTTAAAGTTTTGTATTCCTGTCATATTTTCTAAAGTTCTTGATAAATCTTGACGAAACTTAACACTCTACCATACTTCTTCACCAACATTGACTTGTACATGCACCCCCATCAGCAAAATAAAAAATCCGGCTTTAATGCAGTTTCCGCATTTTTCTCTTATTATGTCTTTAAAATGTTTACATTTTGGAGAAGCACCAATTCTGTTGATATGTGGCAAAAAATTCCACTGATATTAATAAATCAAGCTGTTGAATCAGTGTAACTGTTTCTTATTTTAAATTTTATTTTTCTAACATTATTAAGGTGTAAATTTGAAATATGGATTATAAGGTATTGTGTTATACTAAGTGAAAATGTTTCAGAACAATGTAATGATAAACAACTCGAGCCAATCAGGCTAGTGTCTGCACTTTTCCATAAGTCCGAAATTAAAGTCACTAGCCTGGCGCTTCGGGCTTGTGGGTTACAAAGAAGACTGTTACTCCAGTATTCATTATTGTCTAAAAAGTTCAGTTGATATCCTACATCGGTATTGTCTAAAAAAATTCCTGTTTGTTCTTACTCAAGTATTGTCTTAAAATTTCAATTTCTGTCTTATTCCAGGAACTGATGCCAAAAGATGCAGATAAGGCAGTTGACTTCGTTGATACATGCTTGAAATGGCAAAAAACTCTGTCAGAAGTGATAGGTTAGTATCAGAACTCTGTCAGAAGTGATAGGTTAGTATCAGAACTCTGTCAGAAGTGATAGGTTAGTATCAGAACTCTGTTAGAAGTGATAGGTTAGTATCAGAACTCTGTCAGAAGTGATAGGTTAGTATCAGAACTCTGTCAGAAGTGATAGGTTAGTATCAGAACTCTGTCAGAAGTGATAGGTTAGTATCAGAACTCTGTCAGAAGTGATAGGTTAGTATCAGAACTCTGTCAGAAGTGATAGGTTAGTATCAGAACTCTGTCAGAAGTGATAGGTTAGTATCAGAACTCTGTCAGAAGTGATAGGTTAGTATCAGAACTCTGTCAGAAGTGATAGGTTAGTATCAGAACTCTGTCAGAAGTGAGAGGTTAGTATCAGAACTCTGTCAGAATAGATAGGTTAGTATCAAAAAACTCTGTCAGTAGTGATAGGTTAGTATCAGAACTCTGTCAGAAGTGATAGGTTAGTATCAGAACTCTGTCAGAAGTGATAGGTTAGTATCAGAACTCTGTCAGAAGTGATAGGTTAGTATCAGAACTCTGTCAGAAGTGATAGGTTAGTATCAGAACTCTGTCAGAAGTGATAGGTTAGTATCAGAACTCTGTCAGAAGTGATAGGTTAGTATCAGAACTCTGTCAGAAGTGATAGGTTAGTATCAGAACTCTGTCAGAAGTGATAGGTTAGTATCAGAATTTGTTTCAATATCTCGCATGCGCATTAGCCCGACAAGTTCACACTTTCTTTGAGGCCAGGATTAGATTCCCTTGTTGTTTTTGCAGTATTTTTTTTTTCGTGTTTTTGTTGTTAGGAAATGTTAATATTTCAAAACGATTTTTTTCTGAAGTTGTTAAGTATATAATTATGGCTGTTTATTGTTGCCAAGATTCGTAACAATTGGTGACCTATCAAAAATTGCTTTATGAAGTTTGTGCATATCTGTGTACTTGCAGTTTTTTTTTGCCTGACCAAGTGAGCGTAGGAGTCACAGCTAGCTGCAATTATTTTGTGCGCGCAGGCTTTCCCAAATTATTTCATACTTATGTATTGGTGTCATTCTAGGTGTTTTGCCTGACCAAGTGAGCGTAGGAGAACTATCAGCATTTTTTTTTACGCGCAGGCTTTTCCTAATTATTTCATACTTATGTTTTGATGTCATTCTAGGTTTTTCGCCAGACCAAGTGAGTGTAGGGGAGCTAGCTGCATTTATTTCCTACGCGCAGGCTTTCCCCAAAGGCTTCTTGGCACTTATTGACACTTATGACGTCATCAGGTACACTCATTTCACCTTTCCCAGTTTATTTGAATGTTTACTCAACAATATTTTCTTTGCTTGAGTCAGTTAAATGCTATATTTATTTATTATTAGTCCTTTTAACGTGTTTGTAACTTGAATTGTTTTATGCTTTAAAGAATTGTTTTACAACAGAAAGGTATAAATCTAAAGTTTACAACACATTACAGTCTCTACCCAGAAACGCCTTAATCTGTCATTAAGCCACTAAATTTCAACAGTGTTTAACACAACAATTTCAGTTTTATCTAAGGCCATGTCAATTATAAAAAAATCTTATTTAAAAATCCCAGTTATTTCTGAAACACTTTAAATAAATTATTATGTTTTGTAACCAGCAGGAGTAGGCTTCAATATTTCTACACTAAAACTTTGTAAGTATTAATTTCTTGTACATTTAACGAAAATCCGTATTTTTTCGTATCGATCAGGGATCTACTATTACATTTGTTAGTTACTGCTAAGTGAATGTTGTAATTTGTTTCTTCCACATTAAACAAAAATATTTTTCAAGGAGTGGCCTCCCTAACTTCTGCACGGTGGCCGCGGCCCTTTCTGAGCTGGGCTATCAATCGCAAGGGATAAGACTTGACAGTGGGGATCTCTCGTACCTCTCCAAGATCGTCAGAGAAACATTCCAAAAGGTCGCAACCAAGTGAGTAAAGTGTTGCTGTTTGGGTGAAATTTTTGGATGTGGGTTATTAAGCTCCCCCCCCCTCGTACAGTTGTCTAAAATTCAAGTTTTGAATAACTGAGATTTCTCTTAGTGAAAAGTGATGTACGTTTATATTATTTCTTATCATGTCATGTTGCACATACATTTAATGTCAGTAAAAGTCTACTCTACCAGAATCTTAACTATGATGCAGTGGAAACCCTCTAGAACCTCTACCAGAATCTTAACTATGATACAGTGGAAACCCTCTTAAACTGATTCTTCTCATCATTTTACAGAACACAGTAACTGTTCTGTTTGTGATGCATAAGTTCTGTTCTTCTCATCCTTTTACAGAACACAGTTTGTGATGAATAAGTTCTGTTCTTCTGATCCTTTTACATAATGTAGTTCTGTTTGTGATGCACAAGTTCTGTTCTTCTGATCCTATTACATAATGTAGTTCTGTTTGTGATGCATAAGTTCTGTTCTTCTGATCCTTTTACATAATGTAGTTCTGTTTGTGATGCATAAGTTCTGTTCTTCTGATCCTATTACATAATGTAGTTCTGTTTGTGATGCATAAGTTCTGTTCTTCTGATCCTTTTACATAATGTAGTTCTGTTTGTGATGCATATGTTCTGTTCTTCTGATCCTTTTACATAATGTAGTTCTGTTTGTGATGCATAAGTTCTGTTCTTCTGATCCTTTTACATAATGTAGTTCTGTTTGTGATGCATATGTTCTGTTCTTCTCATCCTTTTACATAATGTAGTTATGTTTGTGATGCATAAGTTCTGTTCTTCTCATCCTTTTACATAATGTAGTTCTGTTTGTGATGCACAAGTTCTGTTCTTCTGATCCTTTTACAGAACACAGTTTGTGATGAATAAGTTCTGTTCTTCTGATCATTTTAAATAATGTAGTTCTGTTTGTGATGCATACGTTCTGTTCTGATCCTTTTACATAATGTAGTTCTGTTGGTGATGCATATGTTTTGTTGTTCTGACTGCAGGTGTTCACTGCCGTGGTTTGAAGACCTGACCATTGTGGCAAGTAATGATATCAACGAGGACACTATACATTCCTTGAATCAGCAGGTAAGCTCAGAGTTGTGTTGGTAATAAAAAAAATTGGTAAATCATTAATGTGTAAGTACATACTGTATTTATTCTATGTTTTCGGATACCAAATGTTTTAGGACTCCCGCAAAATTGGCCAAAAAGATCATTTTTTGTGTCCCTAGGTTTTTGGACACTTTCAGAAAAGGAATTAAATTTATAACTATATTTTCGGACAGATACTAATCTGCAATTAACATCCGTAAGCATTTTATGTTTCAAATGGAGCAACAGTGGTTATCACAGGCTTCTACCCTATTGTTTATCAGTTTAATCTTGAGAAGCATATGCTGTTCCTTGCATGCCAATTATGGTAGCAAGTTGTATAAAGACAACAATATACAGTAATGTGTCATAAATAGACGCATCCAGAAATAAGCAAAACCATGATCCAAGATAACAATACTTAAGAGTTGCGTTCATTATTTGTGATTTTATTGCAGATGCTATACGAACAATTATTGTTTGTGAAGTATTTGGACACTGAAAAAAATTTGTAAGTGTCTGAAAAAAAAAGCATAGATTAAATACGGTAATATGTCGAAAGATGATTTGTGATATATCAAAGCAAGGGATCAAAGGGGTGTATCAACCATAGGTCAACTATAACATTGCAGGCTTTTATTTACCCTAAGAATTTTGGGGGATCATATTTTGACATTTATTATATCCAAATCTTGTCAGTTTTTTATTTAAAGTCATTTACCGGTATACACAGGCCATCATTTCCGTAAATTATGGTGTTTGTGTGTTTTATATAATCAATATTATTCGAACTTGAATGTTTATGTTTCAGCGAAAAAATAGCGTGCCCCGGTACAGCATTACCGTGGCAACTCAAATGTTCTTACCAAGTGCACATTGAAAGATAGCATTAAATTTTTTATTGAGTTAATTAGAAAATAAAATATTCTTTCCAACTGTGTGATATATGTGAACTTTTTTATGCAATATAAATTAACCAAAGAATCAGTTAGCATACATTTTGGGCACCCCTCGTACATAATAAATTATATTAACAATTTGTATGTACCAGTCCGCAAAGCAAGTCTATCTCATTTGAATACCGAACGTTTTAAGCAAAATTTGCCTAAATAATCTGAGAACAATTTGCAGATGTCTTTAAGTCCTTGGATGTTGTATTGCTAGTTTTATTGTGTTGTTGTTGTTGTTATTGTTTCATAATTATACACTAAACTAGTGTTGGGAAAACGGTTTGAAATTGCAATCGATCGTCAGGTTGGAATTGGTTGCAGCTTTCGATGCGATTTTGGCGATTATAATCGGTTTCAAATGTTATTTTGTATTACACATATTTCTCTTATTTAACGTAAAAAAAACTTATTTTTTATTTATGGATGTAGTTTGTTTCTTTTGTGCATTATTAATAAATGTAAACAAATACACCATAATTTTAATAAAAGAACTTTTATTTACTAAACCGATCGATGCATATACATTTTGAACATATAACACAAGTATAGAACAAGGAAAAAAAAAAGTTAAACAATTCAAAATAAATGTTGAACCATTGATCGATTTTGTAATTGTGACCTTCATTATAAATATAGAAATAAATGTTCATGCCTCTAATCAATTTTGTCCGATCATCGTCCCGTCACTGCACTCAACTCGCTTTCCTAGAAAATTGTAAAATACCTTATGCACATCTTTACCAGAGCTTGTTGACTGTGAAAATGTTTACCATCATGTCCCACTGTCTATGATTATTATTCCAAGATAAATAAGACATTCATTTGGCCAGCTAAAAATAAAATCTCCAATTTAGGCAAAGCCATATAACACTATAGCAATTTGTTAATTACTGCTAAGCCTGTGATAATACATTTTGGCAGCCTATTTTTTTTAAACATCCTTCACATTTCTCCTAGAATGCTAATTCATTATGCTCTATCAACAGCATTTGCATTGTTGAGGTAAGGTAGTTTTGATCACTGTTTGTTTAACACCGCCCACGTGCAAAGTGTGTTAAACGCTCTTCAATAACAAACTGATTGGCGAAAACGCAAGTTGGCTTCACATCAAAGACATTTGAAGAAGGGCTTTTTTTCGAAGACTGGGGATGGGGCCAAAGCGTAAGGTTTAGGGGCCAAATTATCGCAACACATTTGGTAAAGGGGAACACAAAATCCTGGGGTCAATTGGTGGGGAAAACTGCGATTTAAAAGCAATTTTGCCTGGGGATGGCACCTACATTCAGCCCCTGCTTTATAAGGTAAAAAAGCCCTAAAGGTAACCAACACGGTTTCTATGGGTGTTGCTAACCACTTTCAGTATTATATGCCAAATTGTTTGCTGACTTCACTCGCTAGTGTTAACAGGTGTCATTATGCCTTGTGTTTTTCACTGATTGTTTGGTTTCTTAAATTTTGGAAATAATATTGCAAGGTGATAAGAATAATTTTACATTGTTTCATGTTGATCATTTGTGATATATCCAATGATCATGTGTGATATATCCAATGATCTGGTATTACATATCCAGTGATCATATGTTATATATCCAATGATCTGGTCTTATATATTCAATGATCATGTGTGATATATCCAACGATCTTGTATTCAATGATCTTTTTTATATATCCAATGATCATGTGTGATATATCCAGTGATCTGGTATTACATATCCAGTGATCATATGTTATATATTAAATGATCATGTGTGATATATCCAACGATCTTGTATTATATATCCAATGATTATTTTTTTTTTATCCAATGATCATGTGCGATAGATCCAATGACCATGTGTGATAGATCCAATGATCATGTGTGATATATCCAATGATCATGTGTGATATATCCAATGATCATGTGTGATTTATACAATGCTTATGTTATATATCTGTTGATCATGTGTGATTATCCAATGATCATGTGTGATATATCCAATGATCTTGTGTTATATATCAAATGATCGTGTGTAATATAAACCAATATCCAATGATCATGTGTTGTATATCCAATGATCATGTGCAATGTATCAAATAACCATGTGTGACATATCCTATGACCATGTGTGATACATCCAGTGATTATGTGCTATATATCAAATAATCGTGTGTGACATATCAAATGACTGTCTGTGATATATCCAAGACTCATGTATGATCTAATGTCAGTGTGTGTTACACTGGATGGTGTTGTGTGTTTTCCAGGGTCACCAGATCAACAGTTTTGGTATTGGAACTCATCTAGTCACATGTCAGAAGCAACCTGCCCTTGGGTGTGTCTACAAGGCAAGTATCTCCATCTGAAAAAGGTGTGTGTGTGTCTGCAAGGCAAGTAACTCCATCTGGAAAAGGGTGTGTGTGTCTACAAGGCAAGTATCTCCATCTGGAAAAGGGGGGGGGTGTCTACAAGGCAAGTAACTCCATCTGGAATTGTTCTTCAGCTCGGCCCATATTCACCAAACCATTCTTAGACTGAAGACTAAAAAAACAGACTTTGTCTCAAGAAAACTACTTCAGCGTTTTCAAATATGCTTGGTACCAAAGTTGCTCTTGTCAATAACAAATCATTGTCAATAAAAAATGTTGTAATTAGAGTCGGTGAATTAGAATATTCTGTATTCTTGGTCTAAGTCTAAGAATAGGTTGGTGAATACGAGCCCTTATCAGTGTGTTGTTAGCTCGAGAGGTTGGTGAATACGAGCCCTTATCAGTGTGTTGTTAGCTCGAGAGGTTGGTGAATACGAGCCCTTATCAGTGTGTTGTTAGCTCGAGTTTTCAGAGAAAAGGCAAGCTGTTCTACTCGTCCCGGTGTTAGTGTCTGGGCTAGGTTATAGTTTTTGGTAAGCTATTAATTCTCAGGAATCACTTGATGGATTTCATTGAAACTTTAAGCATATTCCCTATGTTCAAATGAACCCATATGCCAATTTTGATAACTCTAGTTTGAAATATGTCAAAATTATGGGCCTTTTTACACTTACAAATTTTACATTCTTGTGGGTAGGTTAGCGGCATCACCTTTTGATTCCACTCTCCAACTTGAGAATGAATTTTCATACCTAGCAACACTTTGCTTAGGATTGCATTGGGGTGGGTTGGGTTGGGTCGAGGTCACTGTTAATAAAAAATAGAAAAAACAGTTTCTACTCAATAACTAGAGATCAGATTGAAATATTTTAATGAAACTCAATTAATAGATATACCGTTTAGCGAGACATTGCATGAGATTGCATATCGAGGTTTGAGCATGAAACTTTTTTATCTGCTTAACATTTTTATTTTAGATACAGTAGTTTCACACTCAACCCTCGATATGGGGTGGGTGGGGTCATGGTCAAGGTCACTGTTTTGAAAATTAGAAAAATGCTTTTCACTCAGTAACTCGAGAACAAAATCAACTTTATTTAATTGGCCCCTGCTATCCAAACAGTTTGTTTTAATAAAAATTCCAGTAACTCTGACAGGTACAAGAAAAGTCAAGCGCGCTGTCCTCCCACAGCTCTTGTTATTCATTTATTTGCCATGGATACTCATCTGGATGTCCCTCGTTCTGTGTAATTGTCTGATTGGCCCTGTCCGTCTTTAGACAAGATACTTTGCTGTTATCACTTAACACTGAGTATCAAATGTATCTGAATGTCTACCAGGGTTAGATCTATATACGTGTACATGTATGTTACAATTCTCATTGTTTTGCTGTAAACAGTGAGCATTGTAAATAGGTACATTGTCTGCATCCATGTATCTTACTGTTTAACTGTTTTGCTATTAACAGTTGGAAATAAGTCAATGCATTTGCACATGTACTAACGTATATAGAGAATATTAGGTGAGTGTTTCGATAAAGATGAAGTTTAGGCTTAGAAACAGATGTGCCCGCCAAATACTACATTTATACTATTTATATGTTATGCCCACAAATTTTGTAAAAGGCGTGAAAATATGTCAAACATAAAAACAATAACTTTGGTTTCCCAGTTTTAACACTGTGTTTTTTGTTTACCACAAATGTCATCATTTGGTTTGACGTCACATTGAAATAAATAGCATTGTACAAATAACGATTGAATAAATGTGTGCTAAAAATAGTGATCGAATAAAGCTAAAGTTTATACGATGGGTTATTATCCGATCGATTCGGCTGTAGTAATAGGATAAATAGCAGTACTTGTTTGTTCAGCTCGTAGAAGTGAACAAGAAGCCACGCATCAAGCTCAGTGAGGATGTAGAGAAAGTCACCATTCCAGGAAAGAAGTTTGCCTACCGACTCTATGGAGCAGACGGTGAGAGTAATTCCACTCTTTCTGTGTCCAGCTTGTACTTTGATCAGGCTTGTATTTCTCTAAGGGAAAGATTGAAAGTGAACTGGCAGGGTGCACCCTGATCATTTTTGGTTCCCAGCTGATGCCTTTCTGGGCTGGTCAAGATAGGAATGTTAATTAATTATTTAATTTAATATAGTTTTGCAAATAAATTAGAAGCATTAAAATGTGAATCACTTGGATGAATCAAATTATTGCCCAGGTGGATCTGAAATGCATTTCCCCTCTGTTCTGCAGGCAATGCCTTTGTGGATCCGGTATTGAATTCCCCTCTGCTCTGCAGAGAATGTATTGAAGGATCTGATATGTATATTCCCCTCTGCTCTGTAGGCAATGCTCTGGTGGATCTGTTATGTATTCCCACTTTGGTGGATCTGATATATATTTTGCCCTTGGGTGGATCTGATACATATTCCCCTTTGTTCTGTAGGCAATGGCCTGGTGGATTTGATATGTATTTCCCCTCTACTCCGCAGGCCATGCCCTGGTGGATCTGATATGTATTTCCCCTCTGCTCAGTAGGCAATGTCCAGGTGATTCTGACTTGTCCCCTCTGCTCAGTAGGCAATGTCCAGGTGATTCTGACTTGTCCCCTCTGCTCTGTAGGCAATGTCCAGGTGATTCTGACTTGTCCCCTCTGCTCAGTAGGCAATGTCCAGGTGATTCTGATGTGTCCCCTCTGCTCTGTAGGCATTGTCCAGGTGATTCTGACGTGTCCCCTCTGCTCAGTAGGCAATGTCCAGGTGATTCTGACTTGTCCCCTCTGCTCAGTAGGCAATGTCCAGGCACTTCTGACTTGTCCCCTCTGCTCAGTAGGCAATGTCCAGGTGATTCTGACTTGTCCCCTCTACTCAGTAGGCAATGTTCAGGTGATTCTGATGTGTCCCCTCTGCTCTGTAGGCAATGTCCAGGTGATTCTGATATGTATTTTCCCCTCTGTTCTACAGGCAATGCCCTGGTTGATCTGATATGTATTTTCCCCTCTGCTCTGTAGGCAATGTCCAGGTGATTCTGATATGTATTTTCTCCTCTGTACTACAGGCAATGCCCTGGTGGATCTGATATGTATTTCCCCCTATGGTTGATCTGGTATGTATTCTTTCTGCTATGTAGGCAATTCCCTGGTCGATCTGACATGTATTTCCCCCTTTGTATGATCTGGTATTTATTTCCCCTCTGCTCTACAGGCAATGCCTTCATGGATCTGATATGTTTTTCCCCTCCACTCTACAGGCAATGCCTTTGTGGATCTGATATGTAGTTTTTCCTCTGCTCTATGGGTTATGCCTTTGTGGATCTGATATGTCTTTCCCCTCTGCTCTGCAGGCAATGCTCTGGTTTGATCTGATATGTATTTTCCCGTTTGGTGGATCTGTAATGTGTTCCCTTTTGGTAGATCTAATTTGTACTTTCCCCTCTGCTCTGCAGGCAATGCCCTGGTGGATCTGATGCAGCAGCCATTTGAAGATCCCCCCCAAGAACACTCCCGAGTGCTCTGCAGACATCCGTTCCAGGTAGGCGACCGGTACAGCAAGACTCAAGCGAAAAAAAACATATTTTGCAGTTTACGGAGATTTGTGATAAAATCAGATGCAAGTTTTCTCTGAGTAACCAATTTTTTTGTGAAATGCGAGGGCTGTTTGGAAAGTTTAGGGCCCAGTGCCATAACTTATTTAGGAAACGATTTTTTGATTTTGAGTTGTTTATTTAAGAAATAATTGACGGGTAACTGTTGGTTATTGCGGTAATAACCAACTGTTTGGAGTTCTGATGTGTAGGAATTAAACCACGAGGGCGGTAGCCCGAGTGGTTTGATAACAAGCATCGGAACGACAAAACACCCCTCGTTTCACCTAAAAATTAGTTTGCATCGCTAGGCATCAAGCATCATAGTTAAAGCTGCAATTGCAAAATGGAAATTCTGAATTCGCGATGAGAGTGAAATAATAGTTTCGCTTGAGCTTCGGCTCCAGGTTAAACAATGAAATTACAAGCACTTATTTCAACTTTTGTGTTATTTGTTCAATAGGAATATAAAATGCTTTAAGCTTATTGAGATAATCTCTCCTGCTCTAACTTATGATAGAGATACATATCAAAGCAGAGCAACAGATAGGATTTTGCCTGAATTGAGTATTACCCCACCATTTAAAAAATATTTGAGTATCAAGTGATTTAATTGAGTACTCGTAATTACGTTACGCCATAAACATTAATTGATTGTTGGAAATACCCAAATTTAGTAAAACTGTACCCAAATTGAGTAAAACTGTAACACACAAATTCCACCAATATGCCTACCATTTGACAACCATGCATGAATGATGTGATCTAAATACTACAGGTCACATGTCATATTTAGCTTGCATTGAACAATCATATTTGACTATATTATGAGTTTGACTATATATTATTATCAGTTAAATATTAGCAATCTTAACGTAAGTGGTTGATGTTTTTTTGAGTATTCAATATATGATTTGAGTTTTGTCATTCATGACATTTGAAATTTATTGAGTAAAGAGTGTTTCAGAATAGGGTATTTACGCAAATATTTGCCTTATCTGTTGCTCTGTCAAAGTGCACTGATATGACAGTCATTGAAAGTTGTAGTTTGATCAAACAAGCCCAAATTCTTGTATAATTACTTGAGAGCAAGAAAATGTTACAAGCCCAGGGACCACGACTATGAACATACAAGCCCAGGGACCACGACTATGAACATACAAGCCCAGGGACCACGACTGTGAACATACAAGCCCAGGGACCACGACTATGAACATACATGTCCAGGGACCACGACTATGAACATACAAGCCCAGGGACCACGACTATGAACATACAAGCCCAGGGACCACGACTATGAACATACAAGCCCAGGGACCACGACTATGAACATACAAGCCCAGGGACCACGACTATGAACATACAAGCCCAGGGACCACGACTATGAACATACAAGCCCAGGGACCACGACTATGAACATACAAGCCCAGGGACCACGACTATGAACATACAAGCCCAGGGACCACGACTATGAACATACAAGCCCAGGGACCACGACTATGAACATACAAGCCCAGGGACCACGACTATGAACATACAAGCCCAGGGACCACGACTATGAACATACAAGCCCAGGGACCACGACAATGAACATACAAGCCCAGGGACCGCGACTATGAACATACAAGCCCAGGGACTGCGACTATGAACATTCTTAAGCTAAACATAATCTTAAATATTAATTAATGGAATCCAAGCCCTTATGTTAAAAGCATGTTCATTGGTCAATTGTTTAAGTTGAGACTAAGTTTGAGATTGAGAATGTTTGTAGTTTCAAGCCCAGCTCTATAAAACTGAGAATCTGATTAAGCCCAGTTCTAAATTTACCAGTGCAGGGCTTACAGGCTTGTGCTAGTTTCTACTATATTCGGCATGTGTATTCTCGCGGTAGCTATATTTCCGCGGTAATTGTTTATCTTTTGATCGTAATGCTTAATTGTCAAAATGAAACCTATTTTTGGTTTTCTTAAAGAAAATGATAAGTTACAAATGATTTATTTGGAAACAATCAAGTTATATGACTTTAAATCATAAATCTTAATAACTTTCGTATCATCTTGCAGCCATCAGTAGACATTAGACGGTCAATGTATACACTTTAGTCTGCTTAGGTTAGGAAAACGAAAATTTTGTTTTGTAATATTTTTAAAAGGTTACAATCCAACAATTTTTAGTTAATTTATGTTTGTGTATAGACAAACAAAAAACTTATTTCAAAACACAAGTTTTACCGCGCTATTACAGATGATGTAAGTTTTGAAGATGGCCGCATGTTGCATTGAAAAATACAATAATTTAAGAACAAAAAATGTGTTTTATAACAATAGTTTAGTGGTTAATTTCGGGTAAAGGTTCAATTCATTGGATAATCTTGAAAGAAAATGTTTCGTTAGTTGCTTTTGCTCAAATTATTTGTTTAAAGGTTAACTACCGTGAAAATACAGTTGAACACGGTAGTAATAATTCTTCAATATAAAGCTCACCAGTGTTTTTATACGCACTTGTATTAATTGTATGTGATCCAATAAGACAGGCATTTAACGACCAACCAGTAGAAATGTCTCATTTTTTCAGGAGTCGAAGAGAGCGTACGTCATACCGGCGAAGGTAGAGTGTTTGCACAAGATATACTGGAAAGACGGCAAGGTACGATCTGACTCATTCTGTGACTGGTTGTTTATCGAAAAAGATTATTGGGTCACATTTGTCAATCTTAAATCTTAAACTGTTGTTCTCAAAATTATTGGAGCATATTTAAGATATAGAGAATACTAGGTTGGTGTTGAATATAGAGAAGTTTATCTTGCGAGGCTTAGAACAGCGGAAGCGCGAGTCTTGGTGACCGCTTTTGATGTTTGAGCCAAGCAAGATAAACTTCTCTATATTCAACACTAATCCTAGTATTCTATTTATCCCATCATTTCCATTATTTTCTACCTTTCTTTTGAAAATATACTAAAGAAAAACACACTAAATAACACGAAAAACATAAAATGACATCACGGTAAACAACAAAATGACGTCATGATACTCCGCGTGTTTGCTGTATTTAACAGTGTGGAATACAGCTAAGTTTATCCCACGGGTTGTTATTTCGTCAATGTCACTGTGAAGATGGGATAAATAATTTTTGATTACGAGTTGTTTATTGGATAATAAACAATGATTTGGAGTTCTGATGCGTATGAATTAAACCACGAGGGTGTTTTTAATAGCTGATGAACAAGGTTAATGCAAAAATTATTTTGATTCTTACATGACCTGACAAAATTTTCTGCATTTACAATGCAACTATATTTTACAGTTTAGGAACTATTTTGGGGGTTGTTTATTGGTAGTTTAACAATGGTGAATTTTGTTCTTTGTCTATAGAAAATGCTGCGTTTGTCATGTTAGAATTGTTAATCTTAAACTGTACATTGTTCTCAATTTGGTTCTGAAATCTCATGTACATGTACAAGCAGTGACTGGGAACCTATGCGAAATGCAATATTTGGGCATACAATTGAGAAAGAAATGTTAACTGATGCGATTTTACGTCTAACCAAAATGTTTGAGTATGAATAGAAAAACGCTGCCGAGCAATACACAATGCTCGGCCTGGTTTGCAGTTTTGTCACTATGCAGTAAGATTTTATGATCCATGAAATTAATTTGGCAGTCTAAAAAATCAATATCAACAGTCGCATATTACACCTTGAACGGGATTCACGAGCGTCTGCCTGGTGCATTTTTCTCGATTGAAGCGGTAAGATGTTCATAAACTGGTACTGTAAATCCCATAAAATGGTACTGTAAATCCCATAAAATGGTACTGTAAATCCCATAAAATGGTACTGTAAATACCATAAAAAATGGTACTGTAAATCCCATAAAATCAGAAGAAATCCCATAGATTTTTTAAAAAGCCCATAGATTTTTTAGCAAATGAGAAATTATCTCAATTGAAAAAATCCTTTCCCAGCCACTTGTACAAGTCAATTAGGTAACTAAGTTTGAAAACGTACGTTTTGTGCGTGTATACAGTAAACAATAACAAAACAATAACAAAACAAGAACAGCTTTTCATATATAAATAAATACTGGTAACAAAACATTAAAAAAAAATTCAAAAGATCAACAAATTGTAATTTCCCCACATTTCATTCAACTGTATATTGTAGAAATCAAACAATTTTTTTTATCTATTTAAATGTGTTTATGTACATATTTTTGCCTTGAATATTGTGTTATTTACTAACTTATCATTTTCCCTTATTCATGTTGTGATAAATACTATACTTGTACCAAAATTTTACTTTATGTGAGAATTAAGTGAGAAAAAACAGCAACAAGATGGTTCTATATCGTTCGCCTGTTTTCAGTAGAATGATGTGATAAAACGTTATTCAAGAGAGAAAACATCTTAAACAATTGGTTAATAGGCATTTAAGTCATTCAACCCAGCTTTTGATCTCGGATGACAGATATTTTACAACAACTGTGTGCCAGTGAACTAAAAACGGTCCATAATTAGTGCTCCGGATAAGTTTTGGTGAAGAGGGTCAATGTATACTCGACCCAGAATTTATGGGGGTAAATGTATGTTCAGTCCAAAATGTATTAGGGTAAAATTAATGTATTTAAGTTAGAAATTAATTTGTCTGTGCAAAATAATGCATTGGGGTAACATTAAATAATGCAGCAGACATTTGAAAAGATGACAAAATTGTTTTAAATAACAAATGTCTACAAATTTACACCTTTAACAGTCTGATATTATTTATGGGTCTGTTTTTCATTTCCAAGTGTATGCAAACATTTGAATTTTTGTGCGTACAAATACTCCTTGATTTAATTTTCTGTGCGTATTTTAAGATTTTCCATGCGTAAATTATGCTTGTATAAATCTTATCTGGTCGACTGGTATAAATTCCAGCTTCAAGCCCCATTACGGGCGTTAATGGACGTTGGGGCAATGGCCATAAACCATATTTATGCTATGATATATATTATATATGTAAATTTATCAATTCTACATTATGTGAGAAATAAAAGATACTACCTCCCTTTTACCAGGTTAAGGCCCATGACAGGCACTAAAGGACCTGCAGGCAAAGGCCATACACCATATTTGTGCTGTGATATATATTATATATATATGAATTCTACATTATGTGAGAAATAAAAAAAAACTACATCCCTTTTACAACGTTCAAGGCCATGACAGGCACTAAAGGACATGCAGGAAAAGGCCACACACCATATCTGTGCTGTGATATATATTATATGTGTACATGTATAAATTCAATATTATAAACTATAAAAAAGAATGTCTATTTGACCAGGTTCAAGCCCCGTTACCGGCGCTGAAGGACCTGCGATCAAAGGTCATACAGTGCATCCAGTCACTGCGCCAAGATCACAAGAGGGCGCTGAATCCAACACCATACAAGGTACAAACACATCCATGGAATTTGTTTCAGTATTTTTAGTGAAAGAGTAAGATATGAAAACTTAATTTTTTTAGCATTTTAAGGAAAAGAGTTTTGGCCCTTTGTTTATAATGAAATCAAGCTGCATAGTTATATCAACTTATGTTTTAGCATTAATTAATGTGTTGTCATATGTTTTCTTGCCAATGATGCATCAAAAATATATTTCATGAATCCGTGCGTTTATCTTTGAATATGTATGGTGTCCTGTATGTACCGTATCTTTATGTACAGTAAGGGCACACAAAATGAAAAAAAAAGTAATCTTGTACAGCAAGGCCAGTGGTGAAACTACAGGCAGTTTCAATAAATTTACCTGACATTTTATGAGCTGATTTTTGGTTGAAAAAAGACCACTGAAAATAATGATTTAAAAAAAAATACATGGACTGACCTTTATGATTAAAATGTAAACACTACACATTTGTTCAAGATTATAGTACAGGTTTCTGTAAACACAAGAAAGTGTGACATTTACTGGCCCTAACTGAGTTTTGTTTCGTTTTTTTCTGCCCCTTACTGTATATCTTTGAAAGTATTTGAATGTATACGGTCATATCTGTAACTTTGTTTATGTTTACCTATCATGTTTACGGTTAATTGTTTTTGAATAATTCAAGTATCATTCAGTGTATTTTTGAATATTTCAGGTGTCTTCAAAACGCAATATCCTATATATACTGTACTTGTGATTCAGATATCCCTAAGTGTACTTGTGATTCAGATATCCCTAAGTGTACTTGTGATTCAGATATCCCTAAGTGTACCTTGTGATTCAGATATCCCTAAGTGTACTTGTGATTCAGATATCCCTAAGTGTACTTGTGATTCAGATATCCCTAAGTGTACTTGTGATTCAGATATCCCTAATTCAGATATCCTAAGTGTGCTTGTGATTCAGATATCCCTAAGTGTACTTGTGATTCTTAAAAGGTGTTGTGTGTGAATATCTTTGTTTGTTTCAGGTGTCCTTAAGTGTATCTTTGTATATTTAAGGTAGCTGGGTTATTTGTTTGTTTGTTTCAGGTGTCCTTAAGTGTGTCTTTGTATATTTCAGGTAGCTAAAATATTGCTTGATATGTTCCAGGTGTCTTTGAGTGCCAACCTCTACACATTCATGCACGACTTGTGGTTGGATAACGCACCTATAGGAGAGCTGTATTAGCAATATCTAGGACTCCATATATTTAAAGTATATAAGGTATACTGTAGCTTGCAGCTTCAGTCATCTTGTACCAAAATGAACGAGTATATTTTCGTCATGAAAGCCACAGTACTTACATTGATAGCTAGTGTAACGGACTAGATATTAAACGAGATGGGAAACAGTTGGGAATTATTTTGCTGCAAAATAAATTAGGCGTGTCGTGGGAAACCCAGGCTTAATGCATGTGCATAAACTGTCATCCCGGATCAGCCTGTGCAGTCTGCACAGGCTAATCCAGGACGACACTTTCCGTTTTTATGGTATTTTCTGTTTCAAGGAAGTCTCTTATTAATATATATCCACTGTAGGCGGAAAGTGCCGTCCCATGACAGGCTAATCTTGGACGACACTTTACGCACATGCATTAAGCCTGGTTTTCCAAAGACACGCCTCGAATAAGTTTCTTATAAGGAAACTCGGCTGTACTTGCTTTCAGTAGTTATACTAACTCCATGTTGATTATTTATATGCAGTATTATAAATGGAACAACCACTGGCTGTTAAACATCATCCATTTTTTGCAATTTAATATTTGCAATAATCAGTCATATCTTTTCCTTAATTGCCATGTGGCAGGGGGCTTATTCCATAAACATCTCAATGTTGTTTTAAAGTACATGTATGTTCACTAAAGTTCCAATTTGTGTAATGTTATACTTTTAAAACGAAGCATACAGTATACATTTGTAAATCCCTTCACAGTGAAATAAACAATAGTACATTATATAGCAAATAATTTATAAACGCTAGGTACATCGTTACCGGTATTAACACATGCAATACAAAGTTTAAATATTACTTAAAATGTTTTGGGAATATGGGCTGAGACAGGAATGTTACTTGTCTCTGTTATGTATCAATTGACGTCAATTTCAAGATGTGTTGCTGTATGTATCAATTGATGTCAAATTCAAGATGTGTTGCTGTATGTATCAATTGATGTCAAATTCAAGATGTGTTGCTGTATAGCTGGTACATTTTGAGGAATTTTCTTTTCGTGATATTTAGTATTTACTGTCCACAAAATATTGTACACTTATTCATTATCAAGAAATAGCACTTTGCATATGTGCAATGGTCGCTTTTGGTAGTCAGATTAATTAACTTTTCGTGTAAGATGCGATACAAATATGTATAAAGTTGTGCATTTTTTGCTAAGTACTAATCATGATTTACTACATTTTCAGTAATGTATCATTCCTTGTTTTACATATGTGATTTTCCAGTTATGTTTGTAAATAGTATATAGTTTTGTTTTTAAACGTAAGCAAATCTTTTAAATTGATGAAATAATTGCCATAGCTCAGCTTTGTATTTTCAACAAATGTATGCCCCTTCCACTTTCCAAACATTGTTACAACAGAAATACTTCAAAAAGTAAAGCGACAGCTCTCGTTTATTTCTGTATTAGCGTAAGGGATGTTAACATATCAACTAACGTAACTGACATAATGTACTGAAAAAACAACATTCAATGTGCAAAATAACTTCCAACAAAATTGACCTACTGTATAGTTCAGTTTTATAGCATTTTCCTAGCAACTTGTTGTTAATGATATAGCCTTAAATTTTGTTGTTTTGCATGTCTTATTACTGTTATAGAAATATTTTAGATTGTGTTCTTTATATTAATCAGTTTATTGTTTTGAAAGTTAGAAATATCTCAATGGTGTTCTGACTTCTTAGCTTAGTTTTCATTTTTTATCATTTCATTGACATGTATTGATTTCATTGACGTTTTATTTATTTTATTGTTTCTGATTCTCTATAACACAACATTTCAATGGTGAAACATATGGTAGTTCATAGCAAATTGAAAGGGTTCAGTATTTCAGATTTTTAATGGATTTTATTTAGCCCACCTGAGCTCAAGGGTGAGCTATTGTGGTCAGTCACCGTCCGGCGTTCGTCGACCGTCGTTCTCAACAACTTTTTTAGCTCACCTGAGCACAAAGTGCTCATGGTGAGCTTTTGTGATCACCCGTTGTCCGTCGTGCGTGCGTGCATGTGTGCGTGCGTCGTCAACTTTTCATGCAAACAACATCTCCTCCTAAATCGCTTGGCAGATTTTCACCAAACTTCACAGAAATGATCCTTGGGTGGACCTCTGTCAAAGTTGTTCAAATCTTTCCGGTCCGCTGAATATGTAGGTCACCAGAGCTAAAAATAGATTTAAAAAGTGAAAACTTTAAAAATCTTCTATGAAACCGCAAGGCTCAGACCTTTCATATTTGATGTGTGACATCCTCTAGAGGTCCTCTACAAAGATTTTTCAAATTATGCCCCTGGGGTCAAAACGGACCACGCCCCGGGGGTCACATGGTTTATATAGAATATATATCAAAATGACTTTAAAAATCTTCCCCTCTGAAACCACAAGGCCCAGAGTTTTCATATTTGGTATGTAACATCCTATAGTGGTCCGCTACAAAGATTGTTCAAATTATGCCTCTGAGGTCAATATTGGCCACGCCCGGGGGTCTCATGGTTTATATAGAATATATAGCAAAATGACTTTAAAAATCTTCTCCTCTGAAACCGCAAGGCCCAGAGGTTTCATATTTGGTATGTAATATCCTTTAGTGGTCCTTTACAAAGTTTGTTCAGATTATGCCTCTGGAGTCAAACGGGCCATGCCCCGTGGGTCACATGGTTTATATAGAATATATAGCAAAATGACTTTAAAACTCTTCTCCTCTGAAACCACAAGGCCCAGAGGTTTCATATTTGGTATTTAACATCCTATAGTGGTCCTCTACAAAGATTGTTCAAATTATGCCTCTGAGGTCAATATTGGCCACGCCCGGGGGTCTCATGGTTTATATAGAATATATAGCAAAATGACTTTAAAAATCTTCTCCTCTGAAATCGCAAGGCCCAGAGGTTTCATATTTGGTATGTAACATCCTTTAGTGGTCCTTTAGAAAGATTGTTTAAATTATGCCCCATGGGTCAAAACAGACCACACTCCATTGGTCACATGGTTAATATAGACTTAAATAGCAAAATGACTTTAAAATTCTTCTCCTCTGAAACCGCAAGGCCCACAGCTTTCCTATATTTGGTACGTAACATTGCATAGTGGTCCTCTCCAAAGATTGTTGAAATTATGCCCCTGGGGTCAAATCTGGCCACCCCCCCCGAGGGGTCACATGGTTTATATAGATTTAAATAGCAAAATGACTTAAAAAATCTTTACCTGAAACCACAAGGCCCAGAGGTTTGTTCAAGGTTGTTCAACTTATGCCCCTGGGATAAAAATAAGCCACGCCTCGGGGATGCAAATTCCAATTGAGTTACAAGGTCTCGGGTGAGCATACTAGGTCCCTCAGGGCCCTCTTGTTTATTTTTATTTTGTCTGAAACCTACTAACATAAAATAATATTGTGTGTTGTTTGAAAATTAAACAAAAAAAACACATTATTCTGTATTACAATTACCGGTACTATTTTCATTTCGTAACTAACATACTGTCATTTACATGTATATGAAAAATATTTTTATAAAACATGTTGCTTTCTTGTTTTGTCTATCATAACTAACCAATTCACCTTGAAAAAATGATGGAGTTGTTTTTGTTCATAGAAAAGGCAATTCAGTATAGTTGTACACTGTTCATGATTAATGTTATAAGGATAATTATAATGTTGAAATATTGCTGAAAATTGTTAATTACCTATGTTTAATTTTATTCCCAATTGGAAAACCTATGGACAGTAAAATATGTCTTGATGCTTGAACAAATTTTCGAATTTGAAATGACTTGTCAATGAAAAGGTCTTTCAAGTTTGACACTTGGGTGAGTCCCTGAAAATATTCAGGGCTGTTCCAGGACAAAAAGTGATGGGGGTGGGGGCAGAACACCAGTCCAAACAGGGGGTACCACCAAAAAAACTTTTTTTTCAATTCACTGATAATCCGTTTTAACCCCTCTATCACCCCCCACCCAACAAATTTTATTATATTGGCATTCCACCCCCTCATCACCTTTTTTCCTGGAACAGCCTTAAGTAGTAAAAGTAAATCAGGACATTACAGAACAGAACATGAGTCTTAGGACATAACAGAACAGAACATGAATCTTAGAACATAACAGAACAGAACATGAGTCTTAGGACATAACATAACAGAACATGAGAGTTAGGACATAACAGAACAGAACATGAGTCTTAGGACAAAACAGAACAGAACATGAGTCTTAGGACATAACAGAACAGAACATGAGTCTTAGGACATAACAGAACAGAACATGAGTCTTAGGACAGAACAGGACATGAGTCTTAGGACATAACATAAACGAACATGAGTCTTAGGACATAACATAACAGAACATGAGTCTTAGGACATAACAGAACAGAACATGAGCCTTAGGACATAACAGAACAGAACATGAGCCTTAGGACATAACAGAACAGAACTGAGTCTTAGGACATAACAGAACAGAACATGAGTCTTAGGACATAACATAACAGAACATGAGTCTTTTGTAGACAACGACTCCTTTGAGACAGATCGTGTGGGTTTTTGGGGGACTTGTACATATCATATAAACTTTTAACAAGTTTGTTTAGCTACAATATGTATTTGTTGTTATGAAATGTATAAATGAGGCGTGTCATGGGAAAACCGGGCTTAATGCATGTGCGTAAAGTGTCGTCCCGGATCAGCCTCAGCAGTCGGCACAGGCTAATCCAGGACGACTTTCCGCATACAGTGGATTTATGTTTAGAAGAGACTTCCTTGAAACAGATAAATAACATAAAAATGGAAAGTGCCTTCTGGGATTAGCTTGTGCGGACTGCACAGGCTAATCTGGGACAACACTTTACGCACATGCATTATGCCCAGTTTTCCCACAACATGCCTGAAATAGTTATAAACTGAATGTTGCATTTTATGTAGCAAAGCTGCATGTTTCGTTAACATGTGACCGGATGATAACTCAAGGAAGGCTTGAGATATTCAAATAATATTTGGTACACATGTAGAATACAGGTCAAGTTCAACGTTGGGTACAAACCACTAAATTTTACAGAGTTATGGCCCCTTTTGGACTTAAATTCCCTAAAAACATGGTTTCTGGACAATAACTCAAGAATGGCTTGACATATTCAAATAATTTTTGGTACACATGTGTAACATCATAAAATACAGCACAATTTCGATGTTGGTTACAAACCACTAAATTTTGACAGAGTTATGGACCCTTTTCGACTTAAATTCCCTAAAAACATGGTTTCCAGACAGTAACTCAAGAATGGCTTGATATATTCAAATCATTCTTGGTATACATGTGTAGCATCATAAAATACAGGTAAGGTTCGACTTTGGTTACATACCACTAAATTTTGACAGAGTAATGGCCCTTTTATTTACTTAAATTGCCTAAAAACATGGTTTCCTGACAATAACTCAACAGTGGCTTGACATATTTAAATAATTATTGGTAAACATGTGTAGCATCATAAACTACAGGTCAAGTTAGACTTTGGTTACAAATCTATAAAGTTTGACACAGTTATGGCCCCTGTTTGACTTAAATTCCAAAAAACATGGTTTCCAGACAATAACTCACAAAGACTTCACATATTTAAATTATTTTTGGTACATAGGTGTAACATCATAAAATACAGATAAAATTCAACTTTGGTTACTAACCACTGAATGTTGACAGAGTTATGGCTCCTATTGACATTAATTTTTTCCAAATACACTGTTTAACATTCACAAATTAAAATATTCTCTCTGTGTCCATTTCTTTCGAATGGATGCCATAGTTTTGTGGCAAGGCTATATTGTGGGGGTATATCCGTCACTTGCGACAATTCTAGTGTAAGGTCTATTTTTAATGCTATGTTATTTAAATATGTGTTTAAATGCGTATTAAATACTCATATTTGAGAAGGTTTTAGACAGTGTACAGTTTTGTAGTGTTTGGTGTCTGTTGATATAATATGTTAAGAAATATTGTAGGGAGTTTTAACAAATGTGTGTTAATTGTTAGTTGTTTTTGAACAATTTATACTGCTGTTAAATATATTTGTGATATAAAATTGTTAGTATTTATGTCATTGTATTGTATAGTACATATATTGTGTATACTTCACATATAGAATGTATGATTAAATTATGGTGACACATTCTGATTACTTAACATGTGTATCAAATATAATTTAAACATGGTAATCGTTCAGTGCAATAAAAGTAACTTGCAGCTTTTTCTTAAATTTTACAAGCAATAACATATTAGCATTTACGCACATACGTAGTGCATGTTAAAAAGCCAAAAAACAGACATGTAAAGTATTTTATATGAACAACTTTAATTGTCAAATATTCTTTACCAGATTTAAGTTGCTTATATTAAAAAAAAACGTCACCATGCATCGATGAGAGTATCCCACAGAGAAACTGTTATGGTATCGTTTAACTTGTGAAACAGGTGCACAGACTAACCAGAGCATAAATATAGGAAACAATTCAAGCGCGTAATTTATGCATATAGAGTTCACAAGTGTCATTGCTACAAACGTTCTTACGTTTATTCTTAGTCTTAATCTTAACTATTCAACCAATGGAAATCAAAGCCAAGAAGTTACACGTGTTTTTATTCAACCAATGGAATTCAAAGAAGTTACAAGTGTTTTTATTCAACCAATGGAATTCAAAGCCAAGAAGTTACAAGTGTTTTTATTCAACCAATGGAATTCAAAGCCAAGAAGTTACAAGTGTTTTTATTCAACCAATGGAATTCAAAGCCAAGAAGTTACACATTTATTGGTCAGTTTTTTAAGTTGAGACTAAGTTTGATGGTAGAGAACTGTCATAGTGGTGTGGCATGGTTAATGTTTGCGAGATATAACTATTCTGTATTGTTGAATGTTTGCGAGATATAACTATTCTGTATTGTTGAATGTTTGCAAGCTATAACTATTCTTTATTGTTGAATGTTTGCGAGCTATAACTATTCTTTATTGTTGAATGTTTACCCCAGTTGTGCTGTAGGGTTTGTTTGTGGTCTTATACAACTTGAAAGATAAATCAAATGCCTCCCACCAGATCCATTTATAATATTTTCTACAATATTTATTACTATTTGTTTTAGATGAGCCTTGCTGTTTTATGTACTTTGTTTTATTTTAGCCTGTTGTTGTATTATAGTTATTGTTAGTATTTTATATTAATGAACTATTTGTATTTATTAGTTAACCTGGACATGTCATGTTTTGTGAGCTGTTGGTAATTGGCAATCTGACTAAAGTGCACAATATCCTACAGGAATGTCTGGCGACGGCCTGTTGAAAAACTTCTTCTCTAAAACTCGGAATTTTCAAACATCTATTTATATCTCAGCCAATTAGATTGCTCTGTTCCAGAAGCATAAAGTCATTAATTTCATAAGGTCATTTACGATCAGATCAGGAATTGTCCTTGTATAACAACAAGTTTTAAACGATTGTTATTTCTGCCACAAAGTACTGTTTTTGTTAACAATTTGAATACAAGCATTTCACACAATTTGAGTTATTAACCAAATGATCACAAACTAGAATTTTCAAGAAATGTTCTCTTTAAGTTTTTATTACAAGGCTTTATTACAAGCCCAGATCTTGATACAGTTTGGTTTGTACTTACCATATTAAAAAGCTGGGCTTTCTCCAATACTCCAATCATTGCTCCATGGGGGTAAATGTACACTCATTCCAAAATGTATGGGGGTAAATGTACACTCATTCCAAAATGTATGGGGGTACATTTACACTCATTCCAAAATGTATGGGGGTAAATGCTCTTTCAGTCCGAAATTTATGGGGGGTAAATGCTGTATACAACTGCACATGTGCCTGTTCACATTTTGTGGTAATATAATACATGTACGTTGTGCTCCGCGTTTTAAATTGTTGGCTGTCATGGCCAATTTGTAGTACTATAGGTTTCGTTGGCTGTCATGGCCAATGTGTAGTACTATAGGTTTCGTTGGCTGTCATGGCCAATGTGTAGTACTATAGGTTTCGTTGGCTGTCATGGCCAATGTGTAGTACTATAGGTTGGCTGTCATGGCCAGTTTGTAGTATTATAGGTTTCGTTTGTGCAGCAAAAAAAAATACCTGTTTATAATTAAGCAAACCAAAGCAGTATTTTTTTTTTATAAACTACATTTACTTTTCACTATATCGTTCAATTTAATAAAATAACTTGTTATATACCGGTAAACTATGTACATGTATGTAAAAAGCATATATATATGCTACATTTATAAATTGAAGCATCGGACATTTAAAAAATACTTCCTGTGCAATATTCCATTAATTTGTTTGCTACGAGGACCCCAAACATTTTTATCGTGGCTCAGACTGGCTTTCACCATTTGTCAAGTTGTATAGGCCAGGGACGTAGCTAGTTTGAATTTGCGTATATGCACAAGTTCCAACTTTTAAGGTGTATTTTTTAATTGATTATTCTAAACTTCAAAAACAAAGATTGAATAAGCTACATAAAAAGTACATTTCAGATCGAATTGCACTTGTTTCATTCAAATAAAATGATACAGTTTTGTCGAACAGATATTGCTGTTCCCAGATTTCTGTGTACTTATGTATTTAAAATGTACCCCCCATTTGTTTTGATTTTACTTCACTTTTTTGAGTAAAAGAAATTGCATTTTCTATTTTAAGAAATTCAAATGTGCAGCACATGACAAATTTTCTTTGCGTGAAACATGTTATCATAATAATTCCATTTTTGTTGGTGGTCACTGTTGTTATTTAAAGCTTTTTAACTGTTCTATCCTATATGATGTATTTGTGGGGGGTTCTTTGTTGGTTTTTTAATGGTTCATTTTTTTTATGTACAACTTATAGTAAAGGGACTTGTTCACAGAATTTTGTATTTTTTAACCAAATTTTTCGAAGAAAAATTTCGCTTATCAGATTGGGGTATGTTTGGCGGGGTGACGGGGTCAACTTTTCGTTTCCGCTCTCCAACTCGAGATCGAATTGAGCCATTGTAATGAAACTTCATTCATAGATACCTGCTGTTGAGACCTCGCTTGGGATTGCATATGGGGTGGGTGGGGTCAAGGTCAAGGACACTGTTACTAAATAAAGAAAAACGGTATCCGCTTATTAACTTGAAAAATAGAAAAACGGTTTCCTCTAAATAATTTGAGAATGAATTGAGATATTCTAATGAAACTTCATAAATAGATACCTTATATCGAGACCTTGCTTGGGATTGCATATGGGGTAGGTGGGTCAGTGTCTAGGTCACCGTTACTAACGAATAGAAAAATGGTTTCTGCTCAATAAATTGAGAACACATTGAAATATTTTAATGAAACTTCATATGTTGATACCTCATATTGAGACCTCGCATGGGATTGCATATAGGCTGGGTGGGGTCAAGGTCACCATTACTAAAAATAGATAAACAGATTTCGCTCAATACCTAGAGAACGAATTAAGATATTTTAATGATACTTCATATGTAGATACCTTTTATCTAGACCTCGCTTGCGATTGCATATAGGGTGGGTGGGGGTCAAGGTCACCATTACTAAATATAAAAAAATGGTTTTCACTAACTTGAGAACAAATTTAGATATTTTAATGAAACTTCATATGTAGGTACTTGTATTGAGACCCCAGTTTTGGATTGCAAGGTCAAGGGTCAAGGTCACCATTTCCTAGCCATAGGTGTATGACCTTCACCTTGCACCCTAAACTTTCTTTTATTATTGTGCTGACTTTTCTGCATTTCATTCAAAAATTTGGTTTTCGTGGAATTTCTACGTTTCTTGTTTTAAATATGCCATTTAGTGTCTGAACTTGACAAATTAAAGCATGTGAACTAAAAAGCTCAAGTACTATAACAATAAAAGCAGTAAAAAAATATAAAAAGCTCAAGTACTATAACAATAAAAGCAGTAAAAAAATAAAAGACAAAAAAAGTTTCTCCCATCAGGGTTTGAACGTCAGACTTCCAGATCAAAAGTCTAACGCGCTACCTCTCGGCCATTCCGATGTATATACTTGAATTTTTTTTACTTTATTTAAGTGATTCATTGACAGTTCAGTGCTCTACGAACTGAACTAGATGGGCTTGGTTCACAAAAGTTTGAAAATTGTCAATTCATCTACTTGTGAACATGCCCCTTTACTGTAAATTCATCAGTAATACATATATTGAATCCCTTAACATGCGTAAAGGAATACATTTTGGTGAAATATTGTAATAATTGTAATTAGTGATGGGAAAAAATTAATTTGAACCATCAATATCTTATGTTTTTCCTGAAATTAAAATTTGGTCAGAATTCTGAATAAAATTATTGGTATGAATTGTACAATTGTTCCCTTTTTTTATCCAATTTGGTCACATACTCTAGTTAGGCTAAAAAAAAAATTGTGTGTTTCAACTGTCTCAAAAATGTTAGGTAGGGTCGGGATTAAGGGTTTTTTTATGTTGTTGTTGTTAAAGACACGTTATGGTAAAAAAAAAACATTACAAACTATCTAAAATCTGACGAATACAGATTTAACGGAAAACAGTTTTTGCTAAGAAGCACAGATTTTTTTTGGCCTTTCTATGAATTTGTTTATATTAGTGCATATATATTTACTACATAGTAAATTAGTAATGCATTTACATGTAGAAATATCAACCTCTCCTGTTCCCTTGAGTAACTTGCTTAAAATAAAAAAATAATAAATGAGGCGCGCCATGGGTAAACCAGGCTTAATGCATGTGCATGAAGTGTCGTCCCGGACTACCCTGTGCAGTCTGCACAGGGTAATCCAGGCACTTTCCGCCTACAGTGGATTTATATTTAGAAGAGACTTCCTTGAAACAGAAAATACCATAAAAGCGGAAAGACTGCACAGGCTAATCCAGGACGACACTTGATGCACATGCATTAAGTCCGGTTTTCCCACAACGCGCCTCAAATATCTTTTGGTATAAAATGAGAATAAATAAAAACATTTTATCATTGGCCCTACCCCTACATTGTAATTTATAACAAATATTGTTTACACCCAAGTTTGTATAGCTTAGGCAAATAAACCTAACACTAAATTTTATGCATGGATATATTACAAATAGATTACAAAAAACTAGATGTAGAACTACTTGTTACAACAGGGGTGATACTGTGTAAAAAAAAAAAAACCTGAAGTTTTTCGCTGGGAGTCCAGGGGGCGCGATAGCCCCACTTGTAGGCCCTGGTGGGGGTCATAGGGGGCGAAGCCCCCTGAAGCTCCTGGCACTTGCGTATTTTAAGTGACTTAGATTAGCTTAAAATTATGCTCGGGCAGCTGGTATTCTGTTCTGTCTCATTTGAATTGTGAAATTCACTTCTTCAGTGATCATTACCTGCATATTTAACTTTTTAGTTGGTCATTTAATGGGGTTATATATGACAAACCCACCACCAAGCTCCTATTAAACAATTATTTAAGAAGGAACATAGACAATCTATTATATTAATATTTTTATTCTTTAGGAAATCTTACTACAACAAATTTCAAGCAACTATTCTGAAGCAGTTCAAAACTTCCAACATTTCAAAATAAATACACCTGTACATGACTAGTGCCAGTGAATATTAATATTTTTTATTCTTTAGGAAAATTCAACAATCTAACTACAACAAACTTCAAGCAACTATTCTAATGAAGTTCAAAACTTTTAAATTTCAAAATAAATACACCTGTACATGACTAGAGCCAGTTTAAATTATATTTTTTTATTCTTTAGGAAAATTCAACAATCTAACTACATCAAACTTCAAGCATCTATTCAAATGAAGTTCAAAACTTTAACATTTCAAAATGAATACACCTGTACATGACTAGTGTCAGTGAGTTTTAATTATTTTTGTAAACAGCTAGTGGAAGTGTCACAGAACAGTCACAAAAATTATATAAGCACATTTTGCTTTATTGCAACGTAGTTATTATGCACACACCAGACACACTGATTGGTGTAATTTCTCATCACTAGTCAGGCAGTTACACTTTTTGGTGCTGATCATGAAGGATATGCAACATGGGCTCTTTGGACTGAAACAACACAGAATACTGCTTCAGGCATTTCAGCACAGAGATGTAAAGTCCTAACAGCATCCTAGTCTTCTTGCGTTGATCAAACATCTTGTTGATAACTCTCTCCTTCCGAGTTTCCCCGTCCTTGGTCATTTTCTTCTACCGAAGACGCCGTCCGATGGCTTTGACCTCCTCCTGACTCTCATCTGAAACATGATTTCTTTGAAGAAGGCTATCAATGATTGGTGCCAGTCTCTCTCTTTCCTTTTTTGACAGGAATTGATAATGGAACACTGTAAGCTTCAAACAGTCTTGAAGTTTCCACGGCAAGGTTATGAGCTGACAGGAAACGATGAGACGTAAATCGCTCTGGTACTGTAAACTAGCCCGCACATCGTCCTTGTCTGTGGCAAAGTCAAGAGGCATGCTGAATACCTACAAATCAAGACATTCGTATTATATACATTTTCTGCCAAAGCATAGGACATTTTTTACTGCATCCGTTATAATGAACTCAATTGTTTGAGTACTTTTTTTATTCATATAAGACATATATTAACAGTTGTTTTCAATATCATATACTGTTGCTTTTGAGACACACAAAGACTTCTGTTGAACAAAAAATAATTTCTTTTTGTGACTTGTATGCATAATTAGTTGTCCTATCATGAATGGCTTTCAGTATTTTGAATTTACCGATATATTGAGTTTTCTGTCCCTGGAATCGTAATTTGTTTTCATGAAAACAAATTGTAGTCATACCAACTAAATATCAAGATGTTTAAAAAAAATCAGCACGGGTCCTCCCTGCATGTATATAGCCTGTATTAATATTTAAACGCTTTAAAAAAAATGTTATGTACAAATTCACATTTTCAAAAATTTACTATGGGTTCCCCTACCTGCCCATGCTTTTGACAGGTTACCCATGAGAATTTTTTATCAATGTAAAACACGTTGCTGTTCGGCTCATATTTTAGGGGCATATAAAAATAATTAAAACAGACCTGTCCGTACCAGCAACAGTGTTATGGTTAATAAAGGGAGAATACAGAAGAGGATGCGGACCGCAGCCATGCCATTATTGCCACTCACATTCGTTAAAAAAAATTTAAAAGTCAAAAGACAATCTGCTAGAATTTTGATAATTCTAAATTTCAATATTGCCATGTCCTAACTTTATCAAATTATGGCACGTTCGGCATGGATACTATTTTAACTACAGTAACTAAACCTCTTCCGTAGAGGTAGACCTACGCTATTGGAACTTACCAATCGTGATGTCAAACTGTTCAAAAATATCTACGTTCTTGACAGACGCCTATTTATACAAATTTTCCGCTGGTAACAAAGATCACTTCCGGTCGCTTATGTACCTGCAAATAACTAAATGAAATCGTTATTTTCCGGCATTTCCCGAAACATATACGGACGAATATCGACCAATAACATTCAATAACACAAAAGACAGGTTCAATTCGTTGAACTCCGGAAAATTCCGGCAGTTTCGTTTCCGATTTTGATTCGTACCCAAGTGTTTTCATACCACCCCAACCCACCCTACTAAATAAAACCCCGGATTTATATCGATCTGAAAATCGAATTTTTGGAACAAGAAAACCGGAAATCCGGCATAAACCGGAATTTTATCACCCCTGTACAAGCTTTTGTTACGTTGTGTTTTTTAGAACAGTTATACTGCCAAATGGAAATATTAAATGCATCTGTTGTAATCTTAGTCTGTCTATTTCGTAGTAATATTTCCGCAATAGAGTATTTCGCCAGTCACAGTAAAGTACTGGATATGGTGTCTGGAGGTTGCGAGTTTGATCCCTACGTTTGCATGATCTTGATCAAAATACACTAAGTACTGGTTCTACCAGAGAAATGGACTCGTAGATGCAATTGCAGTGCGAACTATATTTTTCAGTTTCAAAACCTTTTTTCGGGTTATGTATTGGAGGTTAAACAATGGTAAATTTTGTTGTCTTTAGAAAACTCTGCGCATGTCATGTTACATGGTTATTTTATCACTGAATTTCGTGCAGGGATAGTAAAATAATGTAACAAGATAAACCCTACACAGACAATAACAAAAATATAATTGAGGGGTGTCGTACGAAAACCGGGTTTAATGCATGTGCATAAAGTATCATCTTGGATTCACCTGTGCAGTCCGCACAGGCTAATCCAGGATGGCACTTCCCACTTTTATGATATTTTCTGTTTCAAGGAAGTCTCTTCTAAACATAAATCCACTGCAGGCGGAAAATGCCATCCTGGATTAGCCTGTGCGGACTGCACAGGCTAATCCGGGACAACACTTTATGCACATGTATTAAGCCTGGTTTTCCCATGACCCGTATTAATTCAATATTTGCCATTCATGAAAAAAAAATTATGGAAAAAAAATACAACAAGAGCAAATCTGACGAAACTGTTTATTCAGTCTCTAAGCACATGCTTAAGTTTCTCAAATAAATATTTCAGCACAGCACAAAATTGAAATATCACCAAAAAACGTCTAGCCAACCGATCGCGATATTTATGACAGCAAAACTTTTTTTTACCCGACATAATTTTTTCAAAACGCTGCAGTGTTGTTAATAAAACATAATTAGTAGCAATTTCAAATTTCTTGAAAAGAATTTTATATGAATGAGATGTAAAAGCTGCTTCATTTGTTAAAAAAAATAATCATCACCAAATTTATCAGATCTTTCCATTAATTGGTGACAAGTTTCAATACTTCAATAATTTCTAAAAGATAAATGCCAATCAATTGTATATCTTATGAGAATAAATTATATTTTGAAATGTATATTTTTAGAGGATTATAACAAATAACACTTCCTCTAAAACAACCACACAATTTTCTGCATACAAATGTACAAGCATTACAATAAATCTACTCTTTCCAATAAGTGGGTATAAAAATATTGTTTTATAAAAAAATCATCATGATTTCAACTGAAGCTATTCTCTAGCCTGCTAAATGCATCTACCTATCGAATCAAGGCACCGCCTTCAAAAAAATTCAACTGATTATTGCCCATAGCTCCCTTAGTTATTTATTTCCACTTAACTTTGTTAACTTTGTCAAATAAGCATTCAAAATTTCAACAACAATATTTCTTAAATGTCTCTAAGATTTTATAAAAAATCGACATGAAAAAAACAAAGTATCCTTACCAAATTTACAAATTAAATAATCTACTAAAAAAGAAAACATTGTTCATAATGACACAAACGGTGATTCCACATCTTTCCTCAAAATGTATCTATGCATTTAATAAAAAAACAAATGAAAAACAAGCATTTACCAAATTTATCAAATTATAGTATCTACATGACACGAATGTTTCATAATAACAAACAATTGTTATTCCTAAGCCAAGACCAGCGTTAGTCGCCGTAGTGTTTCTTCACACTCCCCAGAAGAGCATCGCACGTTTTCTTCGCATCCCCTAGCAACATGTTAGTGTTCTCTTTGAAGAAGATTGGGTTGTCGACGGCGGCGTATCCAACACCCAAGGACCTCTTCATCACGACAACCTACAAGGAACAGTTTAAAATTTATTCATGTGACTGGCTCTCTCCGTGGTTCACAGAAACTCTTACATGCAAACAAATAAACTCAGCTGCGGCCACAATTCGATGATAATTTTGGGGGAAAAAGGCACCACAAATTTTGATTCAAATTTTATACACATAAATTAACTTGATATCATTTGTTCCCAAAAGTCAATTTAAAGCAGTTCAAAACCTGGTAACATGGTCAACATCTTTCAACAGATCAAGTGTGATGTGCAGGTATTTGCAATATTACATGTACATGCATGCAAAGGGCTATGTCAGCAAACTGTTCAAGAGGAATACATTTTGTGAATATCTAAGTTTAAACGAATCAGAGTTTGTAACAAACTGTGGAGTTAATTTTCTTCTCTGTTAAAACTTCAGTAACTCAAGCATTAAGCTTTTTGTTGTGTATTTACAATATTCTATAAATGCTGTTAGCACTGCATTACAACCCACTTTGATGGAAATTTTGGCCAAGTAAATAGGTTTATACTCAAGATTCTTAAGTTTTTTAATATTCTTAAGTTGAAAACGAGTCCAAATTAAAATTTGTGTTTGAAATACTGTGCTCGACACATAGTAAATATCAATACACTCTGAATTACATTGCAACTTTGGAATCAATATTTTGAAACAAAACATTTTTTGGTCAGAAAATCCAGTTATAAAATTTCAGAATTTTAAGATTTGTCTTAACTTTCAACTCTTCATAAACGCAAGCCCAGTTGCATGCTCGCCAATGGCGACAGTTCAGTCCATCCTCAGCAATTGTAAAATGAATGCGGCCACTAGTACCAACATTTACCTAGTAACTGATCCCACAAGCATAATTGTACCCACCTGTTTAGACAGCCAGACCACATTTATCTAGTAATTGATCCCACAAGCACAATTGTACCTAGTAACTGATCCCACAAGCACAATTGTACCTAGTAACTGATCCCACAAGCACAATTGTACCCACCTGTTTAACTGATTCCACAAGCACAATTGTACCCACCTGTTTAACTGATCCCACAAGCACAATTGTACCCACCTGTTTAACTGATCCCACAAGCACAATTGTACCCACCTGTTTAACTGATCCCACAAGCACAATTGTACCCACCTGTTTAACTGATCCCACAAGCACAATTGTACCTAGTAACTGATCCCACAAGCACAATTGTACCCACCTGTTTAACTGATCCCACAAGCACAATTGTACCCACCTGTTTAGAGAGCCAGACACGCAGCACAGGCATTCCAGCGATGATTGAGTTCGGGTCTTCCTCTGCGGCAGAGTTCACAGTGTCGTTGGCGCCAATGACGAGCACTAGGTCGGTGTCCGGGAAGTCGTGGTTGAGCTCGTCCATCTCCAGTACGATGTCATACGGCACGCCTGCCTCCGCCAGCAGCACGTTCAGCTGACCGGGCATACGACCTACATAGAATGTGTGTCACCAGAATGTACGTTATCAATAAAACAAGAGGTGTTTGTAAACAGTTATGCCCCCTCTAGGTTAAATGCTATCTTTAAAATATAAAGTTTGGTGAGGACTGGATGAAAACCGTTGGACATACGAGAGCGTATACTGCTAAAAAGGTCAATTTTAGATGAATCAAGGGCCAAAACTCTGTACTTGTGGGGCGATTTGGCTGATTATCTAACCTGGCCAAGATATAATGACCACATATATTTTCCAGAAGTTTGGTGAAGATTGGATGAAAACTGTTGAACTTAAGAGAGCAGAAACTTCTACAAATGCCAATTTAGATCATTCAAGGGCCATTACTCAACAATTCCTAGGGCGATTTGGCTGATTATCAAACTTATGGCCACAACCATTTTTAGCATTTTGGTGAAGATTGAATAAAATTTGTTGGACTTAAGAGAGTGGAAACTAAAACTGCAAATTTTTTAATATTCAAGGGCCATAACTCAACAATTCCATGGGCGAATTGGCTGATTACAAAACTTGGCCAAGATAATATGGACACAAACATTTTCATGAAGTTTAGTGAGGATCGGATGAAAACTGTTGGACAGAGAGAGCGGAAACGATAGTGGTCTACTGACAGACAGACTGACATTAGCAAACCATTATCCCCTACCATTTTTTATTTTCCACTTTTAGTTCAATTTCTGAAATAACAAGTTCTTAAAATAAACAAAATGGTCATCCATTTCCCAGGCGTTGCATACAACCTGTGCACAACATGAAAATCTTGAGTTAAAACAACTTAGTGATATACATTACATGTATTTCTCTATTCCAGTAGAACAGTGCTTAAGCAAATTGGGGAGTTATTATTTTTAACTGGACTTAAAATAATTATTTTAATTCATTTTACTTTACACTGGAACTCCTCAAGTCGGATGTGTCGCCAGACGGGGCATAACTCATGTATGATAAGAGTAATTATGCCGAAAATCTTAACCTTCCTTTTATGCCTACTAATACTTCCCTAAAGTTTCATAATGATTGCACAAAAACTTCTCAAGTTATTGTCTGCACAAACTGAAGGGAACGCCTCCACTGACTCCAACAATGCTGCCACTGCCGCCAAAAGTAACCCCTATATGTCGCCTTTTCAAGTGACACAATAAACATACATACTGAAGTGCAAAATGGTATAATAAAAAAAGGTGTTCAAAACACTTATTAAGATATTAAGACTAACCTGCCACCGGGTGAATTCCGAAGCGTATGTTCTTTCCCTTCTTCTTTAAGTAATCCACCATCTCTGCAATGGGGTACTGGGCCTTGGCCACACACAGTCCGTAGCCGGGCACGATGATGATGTTCTTGGCGTTGGCGATGTACTCCGTGCAGCCGGTGACATCAACCTCCGTGTGGGTACCTGCAGAGATTGTTTTTCTTTCTTTGTGGTTGTACATTAAAAGGGCACAATTCCTATTACACAACGCTGCACATGCATTTCCCCCTTTTGATTGCAAACTAGAGCTATCTAGCAAACTAGTGATAAATACCCCCGAACACCACCATGACCCAATAGCAGATAATAGAAGCATTTTTATGACATTAAAAACAAATAAATAAATTGTGTTACAGAAAATTAATAAATTATAGTGAATAAAATCAAAAATGGCCGCCAGTCGGCCACTTTGAATTTTGTCGAACAAAATAATTATGACAAACGCTACTACACATTATGTTTATCAACTGTATAAAGTTTCATGGAAATTTGTTGCTCCACAAACTTTATTAAATTAACAAATCCAAGATGGCCACCCACACTATTCCTCATTATGTAGATGATCTGTATAAAGTTTTATGAAATTCTGCCAAACGATGTAGAAGCAGTTCGCTTGACAAAATGCAAACAGACCAACCAACCAACATGGTGACTCCAGTATACCCCCTTTCAAACTTTGTTTGCAGGGGTATAAAAATCCACAACTCTGTGCTGACAGATTCCAAATTCCCAAATATATAGAAACTATGAATTTACATAGAAAATCTTAACAAAATACAATTGTTTAAGGATAAAACAATCCATTCAAATACTAAGTTCAACCAATATGCCACTTATTCAAATCAATAGAATTGACATTTTTATGGATTGCACGATGCAAACATTTCAAATCAAATTGGAACCAGACCCATTCCCAACATCGTAAAACAAAATCCCTGACCTGTGATTTCCATTGGTTTCCCGCCAGCATGGGACTTGGTTCCAATGTTGTACCCGCCCAGAATGACGTTGGCCAGCGATCGGTTCATGGCCTGAAATGGAAGTAACATCACTGCTATCAAATGGGCAAATTATTATAAGTCCGGATTTGTTTACAATTTACAAATCCTATTTTCCATTTGTCCATGCTTCAAAGGTTCATAGTGGTGAAATGGGTATGGTGTCCACCTAGCCATCGGGAGGTCATGAGTTTGGTCCCTACTCGGAGAGCGTTCCAATGATCTTTCTCGCAAGACATTATGTACTGGTTCTACCCTGAGAATGGAATCAAATATGTCTCAAAGAGCCTCTGTTTAAACTACAAGGCAAACGCACTTCTTTGAAACTGAAAATGAATGGTTGATGGATGTGAAAATTATGAAAATATTCAAGTCAGGCTTTGAAAAAACTAAATACATTGTTTTTATTATACTTTATGTTGGACAAACAAAAATGAAAATACTTAAATCAGTAATAATACTGAATATTAGTGGTAATGGGAACACTCGCCATAATAATACTGAATATTAGTGGTAATGCGAACACTCGCCATAATAATACTGAATATTAGTGGTAATGGGAACACTCGCCATAATAATACTGAATATTAGTGGTAATGGGAACACTCGCCATAATAATACTGAATATTAGTGGTAATGGGAACACTCGCCATCATAATACTGAATATTAGTGGTAATGGGAACACTCGCCATCATAATACTGAATATTAGTGGTAATGGGAACACTCGCCATCATAATACTGAATATTAGTGGTAATGGGAACACTCACCATCATAATAGTGAATATTAGTGGTAATGGGAACACTCGCCATCATAATACTGAATATTAGTGGTAATGGGAACACTCGCCATAATAATACTGAATATTAGTGGTAATGGGAACACTCGCCATAATAATACTGAATATTAGTGGTAATGGGAACACTCGCCATAATAATACTGAATATTAGTGGTAATGGGAACACTCGCCATAATAATACTGAATATTAGTGGTAATGGGAACACTCGCCATCATCATGAAGACCAACGAGGCAGCTAACAAACCTACTGACACAGGTAATGGGAACACTCGCCATCATCATGAAGACCAACGAGGCAGCTAACAAACCTACTGACACAGGTAATGGGAACACTCGCCATCATCATGAAGACCAACGAGGCAGCTAACAAACCTACTGACACAGGTAATGCACAACTTAAAGCACAACGTAAGATCATCTGTATAAAAAACAAGATGGCCATGATGAACCAAGGCACTCACCTGAGTACTTTATGCTCAAGTGAGCTAACAAGACTGTGAAACGCACCTTGCACATGATGTAGGAGAGGATGGCTCCGGAGGAACCAATGAGCGCTCCGACAATTGTCATCAGGTTGTTGTTCAACATGAAACCTTCTGCACACAGGGCCCAGCCGGAATAGCTGTTGAGGACTGTGATCACGACGGGCATATCAGCACCTGGGACAGACAAGCCAGGGTTGCTAGGTAGGTGTGTTTTAACTTGAATTTTTGGTAAGGCCAAATAAAAAAAGTGTGTTTCGAGCAACGGTCTCAAAAAAGTTAAGTAGGAATGAGGTTTTGGGGGGGGGGGTTTACACATTTTGGTCAAAAAACATTGACAATTATCTAAAATCTGATTAATAGGGACTTCATAGAAAACAAATTGTCAATAAAAACTTTGGAGTTGAGGGGTTTTCGCTAGGTAGGGTCTGGTGTCGAGGTTTTTTGCTAGGTAGGGTCTGGTGTTTCGAGGGGTTTTGGCTAGGTAGGGTCGAGGGGTTTTCGCTAGGTAGGGTCTGGTGCCCGAAACACATACATTTTTGGGGGCCTATGTCGAAGTAGATTTTTATCCCAACAAGTATTTTCACATTTATTGCTATTATTTTATCTCTAAGTATTGACACCTGTGACAAAACGTATCCTGTCAAGAACCAAGATAAACACATTGCAAACATCTTATTACCTCTTTTCAACAAATTTAAATGTGAATGTGTTAACATTTGGACTAAATACTTTTTGTTTATTTCAAACTTCGGATATCTTGAAGTTACTGGTGAACTGCCAGGTACCTCGACATAACAAAGTTTAGCTTTATTTTGCTAAAGTGCAGGAAATTTATTTATCACTTTTCCCAGTTTTCCAGTCAGTGGCCACCCTGAGATTGCTGTACATACCTCCAATGGCCATAGTCAGTGTAACGCCCATCACACTGGACAGGGTGGTAGTGGACGCGAGCATCGACAGTCCGCTCATGTACGCATTGTCCATCATGAAGTAGCCGTATGCGCCCACGTTCCCCAAAAACATGCCCAGGTTGAGGGGATGTCGACCGGGCAGGAGGAGGGGGTTCGACTTTAACATGCCTGCAACAATACAAAACTTTGATTATTTAGCATGTTTTAATTTAATTTTATTACTGTACCTTACTGGGGGTAATAAGCAGTGACTGTGTATAAAACTTTATCAGGCATTTTTTTAACGGATTGGGACATACTAAACTGTTTACATTTTAACAACTCTTTTTGTGCTGATACTTTAGTTAGCAGTGCTTGTATTCAGGCGTCTTCCCATTTCTTCAAAATTACATTTTAAGCAAGCTTTTAAAGGGATTGCATAAGGGCAGTTTAAAGGGATTGCATAAGGGCAGTTTAAAGGGATTGCATAAGGGCAGTTTAAAGGGATTGCATAAGGGCAGTTTCCTCTATCAGCATAAAATAATGCACTTTTTCCTAATCATTTACTCGAGAATTACATTTTTGTCCCCTTTGCACTGAACATAAATGTTTTAAGCTGTAAAGACGAAACAGTAAAATCTAGTTTACCTCGTATGGATGGAATCAAGGATGGACGGACAGGAAAGTCCATATATGCCTCCCGCACAAAAGCCGGGGGCATAAAAATAATGAACAGCAGTGCAAAATATTTGCCTTCCAAAAATATGACTTTTTTCAAAATGTAGCGATGCTGAATATACACAGTTTGGCAGTTCAGAAAATTTGAGCGATGCACTCTAACATTCAATTAAGTGTCATCTTTAGCACGCAAACATACCTTGCAGCTTTCCGAATGCCACGAGGGACCCAGTGAAGGTGACGCCACCGATGTACGTCCCAAGGAACAGCGCGGTCTTCATGACTCCCGCTGCCGGGTCCGTAGCGAAGTGAGGCTGCTCCGCCATGAAGTTGGCGATGCACGTCACCACGGCAGCTGCGCCAACGAGACTGTGGAACAGTGCCACCATCTGGGGAAGGTCTGTGACATCCACTTTCTTGCCTCCAATTATACCGATCAGTCCACCTAGAGTGTTGGAAACATCAACAGTGAATACATGCAAACCTTTAACTTTACATAGGTGAAATACTAGGATGGCAAAAAACTGTTCGGATATTCGACTGAATGATTGCCGTTCAAATAGCTAAAACCTCATTCGGTTATTCGCAAATTTATATGGATTGTAAACAAATAATTTTCAAAACATGGAATCTTTTTCAAACAAAAAAACGTAGAAATTCCATGAAAACCAAATTTTTCTAACGAAATGCATTAAAGTCAGCACAAAAATAAAATTTTTACTAATTGTGACTTTGACCCCACCAACCCCGTATGCTATCCCAAGCGAGGTCTAAATATAAGGTGGATCTATTATGAAGTTTCATTAAAATACCTCAAACTGTGTCAAGCATAGCTTTTAATTTTGACTTAGAATAGCCTAAGAATCTTTATAAATATGGGGCCTGATCTGTCCACCAGAGTGTTTAAAACATCAAGGCCATTTATATTTTATAAATTGGTCAACAGATCTACCATCCAATCACACACATCAGTCCACCTGTACAGTTGAAAACAGACAACTAGATAAGGCTGTAAATGTGTTATTTATGCACAGAAAATCAAAAGATCTGCACACAAAAATAAAATTAGAGTGAACATTTAAGCACAAAATTTCAACTTCTGCATACACATGGAAATAAAAATCATTCCCATAAATATGATTCAACTGTTAAAGGTGCGGATGTGTAAAAATCCCTTATTTAAAATATTGTCATTATCTTCTTGAAATGTCTACAACATAATTTAACATAACTACTTTGCATTCTTTTTGACTTTCAAGGCAAACAAATCCAAAAGCTTACCAGCTCCAACGCAGGCAGCCATCTGTGCGAAGGACTCGGCTGTAGGGGCGATGATGCCAATGGTGGCGGCAAGACCCGACGATACGCCGATCATTCCTAGGGCATTGCCTGAAATATACAACTACAGCATAATGATCAACATACATTTATTCATTAATAAAAAAATATCTTTCTTAAATTTTTCCCAGCAATGGCAAATTTTCATGACCCATTCGCCATGATGTGAAAAACACGTGCTGAAAATCGACACTCACCGAGTCTGCCTGTGGTCAAAGCGGAGACCATTGAGCATGCCAACAAAGCACAGGGACATATAATGTTGTCAACTTATACAGACAACTAGCAAGTGATTTTTGAGTTTATGTTTGAGTAGATTTTTTTTGGAGGGGAGGGTCCATAAAACCACCATTTTCCTCCTAAAAATCATCATTTTTTCCCCTGTTAATCAGTGAGATTTCCCCTCCTAAACTTGATATTTCTATGTTATTCAATGCCCAAAGGCATATTTAATATTTTCCAACAAATCACCTACCAGTGACCACAAACATCTGTCTGAATGCAATACACACTCACCGAGTCTGCAGGTGGTTTGAGAGGAGAGACCGGTAAGCGCCCCGACACAGCACAGGGACGCGGCCAGGTAGGTCATCTGGTGGATGTCTGGGTACGCGCCAGACACCGCCAGGGCTCCATAGCCGCCCACAAACCCCAGTGCAGTCACGCCATAGAACCAGTTGTACTCCGGAGGGTCTCCTGTAGATGGAACAGCAGTGGGTTCAACAATCATTGTTTATAGCTTACCAGAAAAAAATCATATACCAAAGAGTAAAAATTCTGATGACTGTGATTTCATTTATTTTTGTACATGGATCATGTGATTATACACATCATAGTGCTTTTATGTTTCTGACTACAATAAAAAGAGGAGGTCCCCAATGCAAAAATCCCATTATTCTCCCCAATTCTAAAACTTTCATTATAACACAATTTTCATTGTACATTTTATGTTGTAAGAACGTAATATTGTTGATTTCCTCTAAATATTTAATGGAATTGTGTGGAACTCATAGTATTTTTTTCAAATTCTGATAAAGTCAATGCTTATGAAAAACATGCAGTTTTGTGTGTTTGTTTTTGTTAGGGTTTTCGCCGTTTTTAACAGTATTTCAGTCATATCACGGCGGTCAGTTAACCTACTCACACTTTTTCTGGGCAAGCTTAGCCGATCTAAGCGGTCTACCAGTACTAAGTGCACATACCTATGCCAGTAACTGACAACTGCCCTACTTGAATCAGAGGTAGGGGGAGAATGGCCATAGAAATAATTTCATGACCAATCCCCACACAAGTTATGTGGCCAGGCTGCGGTTCGAACACACCTGTTCAGCTTATTCTTTGGCTTGAATTATATTATCCCTATGTCTACTTTAATATTTCATGTTACTATATTGCTATCTGAAACCCTAACAGCCTATTTACCAAAGTTATCCACTTACAAAAGCAATAAAAAACTAGACTCTGCAAGTCGGATGTGTCGCTTGACGGGGCAAAACTCAAGAACGATAAGAGCTATTATGCCGAAAATCAAACTTCACCTTCCTTCAATGGCTACTCACTTTTCCATAAAGTTTCCTAATGATAGCACAAAAACTTTTCAAGTTATTGTCTGCACAAATTGAAGGGGAAGCTGCCGTCGCCAAAAGTAACCCCTATGTGTCACCTTTCGAGGCCACACAAGATCTAATTGAAAAACAATAAGTTAAAGAAAAACAAACAACAAATGTCTGTCCAAGTACATGTCCAACATTTCCCTGAGTGACTTTCCAAATATACAAAACAAACAAGAATCAAATGTTGTTTCTTTGGATTTTTCGCCATATTTACAGTATTTCAGTCATATAACAGTGGTCAGTTAACCTACTCACACTTTTCCTGGGCAAGCTAAGCCGATCTATGCGGTTAACCGGTACTAAGTGCACATACTTATACCAGTAACTGACAACTGCCCTACGTGAATCAGAGGTAGGAAGAGAATGGCCGAAGGATTTATTTCATGACCAATCCCCACACAACTTATGTGGCAGGGCCAGGAAGTGAACTCACGAACCTCGGATCGACAGTCCTGCGCTCTATCAACTGAGCTAGCCGGTCTTTAAATGTCTACAAAATGTACCTGTACCAACTGAGCTAGCCGGTCTTCAAATGTCTACAGAATGTACCTGTACCAACTGAGCTAGCCGGTCTTTAAATGTCTACAAAATGTACCTGTACCAACTGAGCTAGCCGGTCTTTAAATGTCTACAAAATGTACCTGTACCAACTGAGCAAGCCGGTCTATAAATGTCTACAAAATGTACCTGTACCAACTGAGCTAGCCGGTCTATAAATGTCTACAAAATGTACCTGTACCAACTGAGCTAGCCGGTCTATAAATGTCTACAAAATGTACCTGTACCAACTGAGCTAGCCGGTCTATAAATGTCTACAAAATGTACCTGTACCAACTGAGATAGCCGGTCTATAAATGTCTATAAAATGTACCTGTACCAACTGAGCTAGCCAGTCTATAAATGTCTACAAAATGTACCTGTACCAACTGAGCTAGCCGGCCTATAAATGTATACAAAATGTACCTGTACCAACTGAGCTAGCCGGCCTATAAATGTCTACAAAATGTACCTGTACCAACTGAGCTAGCCGGTCTTTAAATGTCTACAGAATGTACCTGTACCAACTGAGCTAGCCAGTCTTTAAATGTCTACAAAATGTACCTGTACCAACTGAGCTAGCCGGTCTTTAAATGTCTACAAAATGTACCTGTACCAACTGAGCTAGCCGGTCTATAAATGTCTACAGAATGTACCTGTACCAACTGAGCTAGCCGGTCTTTAAATGTCTACAAATGTACCTGTACCAACTGAGCTAGCCGGTCTTTAAATATCTACAAAATGTACCTGTACCAACTGAGCTAGCCGGTCTATAAATGTATATAAAATGTACCTGTACCAACTGAGCTAGCCGGTCTATAAATGTCTACAGAATGTACCTGTACCAACTGAGCTAGCCGATCTATAAATGTCTACAAAATGTACCTGTACCAACTGAGCTAGCCGGCCTATAAATGTCTACAGAATGTACCTGTACCAACTGAGCTAGCCGGTCTTTAAATGTCTACAGAATGTACCTGTACCAACTGAGCTAGCCAGTCTTTAAATGTCTACAAAATGTACCTGTACCAACTGAGCTAGCCGGTCTTTAAATGTCTACAAAATGTACCTGTACCAACTGAGCTAGCCGGTCTATAAATGTCTACAGAATGTACCTGTACCAACTGAGCTAGCCGGTCTTTAAATGTCTACAAATGTACCTGTACCAACTGAGCTAGCCGGTCTATAAATGTCTACAAAATGTACCTGTACCAACTGAGCTAGCCGGTCTATAAATGTCTATAAAATGTACCTGTACCAACTGAGCTAGCCGGTCTATAAATGTCGACAGAATGTACCTGTACCAACTGAGCTAGCCGATCTATAAATGTCTACAAAATGTACCTGTACCAACTGAGCTAGCCGGTCTTTAAATGTCTACAAAATGTACCTGTACCAACTGAGCTAGCCGGTCTTTAAATGTCTACAGAATGTACCTGTACCAACTGAGCTAGCCGGTCTATAAATGTCTACAAAATGTACCTGTACCAACTGAGCTAGCTGGTCTTTAAATGTCTACAAAATGTACCTGGCCGTCTGAACATGCCCAACATTCTCTGTGTGACAGTGAAGCCTCCTCCGATGTTAATACTGGAGATGAAGCACGCCACTGCCGCCAGGGTCTCCACCGTGTTCGTCGGCATGTACCTGTAATATGGCGATTATCTTTTGGGGGGCTCGTATTCACAAAGCTCCTTAGGGAAAACTGAAGTAAATTTCTTAAATTCATTAATTTCATCAAGTCTGTGGCTTTCTCACGTAGAGGGATTTTTGCATTAAAATGTTCTAAACTACATCTAGGAAATACTGTCAGTATATTTCATATGCAACCATTTTATAACCAGAAATTTGTTGAATTTACGCAGAAAATTTGTTCTGAAATTTACAACTTAAGATTTTCCTTACGGGCTTTGTAAATACCAGCTAGCAACTTTCAATATTAACTTAGCCCAGATGTAAACAAGTTGCCCAAGTCTTAAAATAAGTGATTTCTGACAAAAGTAATGACTTGTTCCTAAATATTAAATCAAAATTGATAAATATACACTAAACATAAAAGGCCCATTATTCAATCAAATGTTTTCAAGAAAAGTAAACAAAAAACCAACAGCTTTTTTTTTCAGAAGAGCTAAAGATATAAATTTATCATGTTCTATTATTACTTTATTACAACCTTCTTTAATGTGAACAGTGAAATGAACACGATTGCATACATACCCCTTGCTCATCAGCAGCATACCGCCCACCGCCGTGATTCCGGAGATGGCATTGGTCACCGACATCAGGGGGGAGTGCAGGGCGGGGGTTACATTCCACACTGTGTAGTAACCTGTGGACAGATATGAAATGTCTTGTATCATTGTTTCACCAACCAATCCATAACAAATAATCAAATGATTTCTTTTAAATTGCGGTTCTAAGTGTAAAAGATAGTTTGGTCCCCTATTTATAGAACTAAAAGATGCAGTCAGAAGATCTAATTGATAAAGTAGGAAACCAGACAAGTCAACCATTTTAATGCAGTGCCACAGTAATTATTATCACAGGCAAATTAACCATGTCAACAAAAACGATAACAAGATTGGTTACACTTAGTTTTTAGAATATTAATACGTTTTAAAATGATAAAAAAAATAAAATAAAAGTTCTTCTAGAAAAAAATTTGTTTTTACGAAAAAATGATGCTAATCTGTAGCACTGGAAGAATCTGGAATGCTAAACTGAATACCACCAATTACATCTTACCTACGATACCAGCCAGCCCGAAGGTTGTAACCATGGTGGTGAAGGCGGGGTTCGGTGAGACAGCTCCAAGCGCGAGCATTGTGCCAAGGCCGCCGGTGTAGCGCACCGCGGTGTTGAAGGTCCTCGTCTTGGGGTCCACAGGCGCTGGGGGCGCGATCCCTGGTGCCTTGGGTTTGTCCCCCACGGCCGCGTCCAACTGCGGGGGTGGGGCGGGGGGCAGAATCTGACCCTGGGGTCAAAAAGGACAAAATGAATTATGCAGAAGTGATCATTTTTCAAATGAAACCTATGGGTTTTTGGAATGCACATATAAAATCAATGCTTCCATGGTATGTTTAAGTGATCATTATAACTACAAATATATTTATATTTATTTGTCATTTTCAGTTTCTTAATAACATAAACTATCATCAACAAGTAAAACAAGATGTGATATTGGGGCAAAGTAGATTCCATTCGTAGTGGGTGGGTGAACCCAGACGACGCAAAACCTGTCTGACAGTCAGACATGTCAGACAAAACAATGTGGGTGTCTGAAAAAATGTATAGCACACCTGATATATATGTTATGCTATATATTTTATGCTATGTTAACTTACGACCGCAACAATGAGCTGTATACATCATGTTATATCAAATAATTGAATAATAATTATTTAACAGTGTATAATTATATCATGTCTATACGAGACAAATTATGGTATCTGATAGCTTAAAGAGGTTTTGCATAGACTTTGAACCATAAAGTTACTTTCTCAGTTGAGATAAACAACAACATGTATTTAAATGTGTAATACAATGTCAATTATTTTTCTGCAAAAGAATGAGTCCTGAGGATGCACATAAATAAAAAGTTTTTTTGACAATTTTAATGCATGAAAAATGCTTGATGTGCTTTTTTTTATTTTTTTATTTTTTTTACTGATTATTCTGTTTGCATTAATAGGAACAAAAATGCTGACAGCCCAATGCAAAATTATGCTTGGTGCTTATACTATATTAATCATGATAATTTTATAACAATGTATTAGAACATTTGAGAGCAAGATGATGTAACACTAATCGTAATGTTTCGACTGAATGACAAACAGTTTCAATAATCGTAATGTATCGACTGAATGACTAACAGTTTCAATAATCGTAATGTTTCGACTGAATGACTAACAGTTTCAATAATCGTAATGTTTCGACTGAATGACTAACAGTTTCAATAATCGTAATGTTTCGACTGAATGACTAACAGTTTCAATAATCGTAATGTTTCGAATGAATGACTAACAGTTTCAATAATCGTAATGTTTCGACTGAATGACTAACAGTTTCAATAATCGTAATGTTTCGACTGAATGACTAACAGTTTCAATAATCGTAATGTTTCGACTGAATGACTAACAGTTTCAATAAAATCTTCTCAAGCATGAGCAGGTGTAGATTGGAAACTAATCCAACAAACAATGCTGCTGAGCATTATGATTTCAGACTGAAATTGCTGTGACGAAACATAAATTTGCTATTTGCTATGCATTATACAGAGTGAGAAAATACCTTTCTAGTAGTTTAATCTCATACCCAGCTATAGTTCCATAGCAAGCATAGCCATGCCATCTTTTGTGTAAACAATTAAACAGTTAATCAGATTATATCAACTATGACATAAAACGATAAAACACTTATTTAATTTTAACGTAATCAATATTTTTGGAAACATCAAAAAACGTGCTAAAATCCAGCAGACTTACGTTCTGTGTGACAATAGCGCCTCTTACAACCTCGTCCTCCAAATTGATGTTGAAATGGTCCTTCTCACCTTACGAAATAAACAACAAATGTTTGCTAAATATCATATTAAGAATCACAGCGGTGTAGTGGATATGACGTGCACCTTGCGAGCGAGAGATCAGGACTTCCATTCACGCACAACCGAATATATATTAAACAGAAACAAAGAATATATTTTCCTACTCGGGCAGGGTTTCAATGATTTTTCTCAAAAGACCAGTATAATAAGACCAGTAGTACTGGTTCTACCCAGGAAATTGACTCTATGCATCTCAATAAGCATCAGGTTTTCAGCACAATCTTAAATAAATACCGTAATATTCCCTAATAAACGCCAACCCCCACCCCCAAATGTTTAATAACAACCATTACGCCCAATTAATGTCCTCACCTTGCTTTAAACACTCAATGCAAATGCATACAGGACACCTGTATTTTTGTAGATCTTTAAAAGAAATGTTAACTCTAGATGCCTGTTGGCAACATTTCGAGCCCGTCACAAGTCTAGAAAGCAACTTGTATAGTAGTTATTTTAAAATCTCCTTTTCTGACAAGCAGATCTTCTCTTTGACCTCTAAATGTGACCTTAACCTTTGAGCTAGGGACACAGGTCTTGTGTGCGACAAGCCATCTCCACATGGTAAACATTTGTGGTAAGATATTTTAAAATTGCCTGATGAATTTGTGGCAAGATATTTTAAAATTGCCTGATGAATGATGAAGTAACAGTCCCGAGAAGCTGTATTATGCCCATATTTGACCTTTGACATCTAAGTGTGACCTTAACCTTAAAGCTAGGGAAACAGGTCCTGCGCGCGACACGCTGTCTCCACATGGTAAACATTTGTGGCAAGTTATTTCACGCTTGCCTGATGAATGATGACGTAACAGTCCGGACAAGATCGGATGGTCGCACGCACATCCACCAAACCGCCATTGTGACCGGTGGGCTCGACAAAAATGAGCTACACAGTCATAGAATAATGTTTTCCACATAATGATCTGTATGACAGAACACAAAGAACTGGAGCCATATTAAACGCCCCCTTGGGCTACATGGATATTTACATAAGCCTCAAGACGTCTTACCCATGGAGAGCAGAAGTTTGGTGATATTGTTCCCGTACAGGGTACTGGACTGGGTGGGGAGGCGGCTGGGTAGGTTGGTGTACCCTATATGGGTCACGTCTTTATACTTATACAGCTCTCCGGGCCGTGTTGTCTCGATATTGCCGCCCGCTTCAGCTGCCAGATCGACCACCACTGAGCCCGGTTTCATTGTCTCAATCATTTCCTGGAAAATACAGCATTAAATGTGCCAGTTGATGGTTTTTGTATTTCCAGATAATAGATTGTGTGATTTAAAATTCGCGAAATAAATACAGCAATAGTTTTCCTCCAAGGGAAAGTAGGAAATAATTGTAAATTTAAAAATAATACTGGGAAAACTGTGTGATTTCATAGAAAATGTCCAAAACGACATTTGGACTTCAAACTATTGTTTCCAATCCCATTTGGAAAAACAAGTAATAATGTCAACTTGTTTGCAACATTGGGGCATGAACAATGAAAGTCGATAGTCCAATAATTTTTGAAGTCTTAGAATAGACCAGACAAGAGACTGGAGATTGTGAAAAGCAGCTAAAACAGCCTACCCACCTTTTAAATCTTGTTAAATCTTTGTATTTTTATAAAAATCTGACAAAATTCAACAACTTTTTAGACGCAAAATTTCACAAAACAAAAGCTGTAGTATCAGGTGACATATGCCCCTGAATGCACTGTCAGTGTTACCTTTTGACACAAAAATGAATCTTTATAAATAAAGTGAATGAAATATGTCAACTACTTCAGTCAAAAACTGCGCTGGAAAAACTAGTGAAAAACTGTCCAGGTTGAAAAAGGGGCATAAATCTGTCAAAATACAAAACAGAGTTATGGAGATTGCTTTCCCTGGTGGAGGCATTGATAGTAAAAAAGTATTATAATTTTCAAGTTAATATCTTTGATATTATTCAAAATATTGGACTTTATGAAAAACTTTAACCAAAATGTCTAAGATAAACAAGAGCTGTCGGAGGACAGCGAGCTCGACTTTTCTTGTACTTGTCAGAGTTTCTGGCATTTTTTCTATAACACACTGTTTGTATAGGAGGGGCCAATTAAACAAAATTAATTTTGTTCTCGCGTAACTGAGTGGAAAGCATTTTTTTATTTTCAAAATGGTGACCTTGACCCCACCAACCCAATATGCAATCTCATGCAATGTCTCATTATACAGTATCTATAAATTGAATTTCATTTCAATATTTGTCGAGTTACAAAGCAAAAACTGTTTATTCTATTTTTAGAAACCGTAACCTTGACTTTGACCCCACACTAACCCACCACATGTTCAATCCCAAGTAAAATGATGCTTTAGGATATTTATGCATGAAAATTGATTCTTAAGTTAGAGAGTGGAAATCAAAAATTGACACAGCCATCCCACCCACTTAACCGACTTAAAATTTCTAATTGTAAAAAGACCCAGAATTTAAAAAAAAATCGTAGTAGAGTTATCAAAATTAGCCTATGAGATCATTTTAATATAGGGAATTAGCATTCTAAGTTTGAATGAAATCCCTCAAACCGTTCCGGAGCAACCAGCTTACCCAAAAACTTAATATAGGGAATTAGCATTCTAAGTTTGAATGAAATCCCTCAAGCCGTTCCAGAGCAACTAGCTTACCCAAAAACTTAAACCTGTCCATATAGCTTATATGTTAAATTTCTAAGTGCAAAGAGGCCCATAATTTTGTCAAATTTCAAACTAGAGTTATCAAAATTGGCCTATGAGTTCATTTTAATATTGAGAATATGTATTCTAAATTTGAATGAAATCCCTCAAGCCATTCCTGAGAAACCTGCTTACTGAAAAACTTTAACCTGTCCATATATCTTATCTGTAAAATTTCATAAGTGTAAAAAGGCCCATAATTTTGACAAATTTCAAAGTAGAGTTACAAAACTTGGCCTATAGGTTCATTTTAATATTGGCAATAAAAGTTTTACGTTTAAATGAAATCCCTCAAGCCATCACTGAGAAACTAGCTTAACGAAAAAACTTAAACCTAGCTCGGAAGCAGACACCATCGCCGGGGCGAGTAGAAAAGCTTGCCTTTTCTTCGAAAAGTCGAGCTAAAATGGACATAAACCTCTCAAAATACAAAACAGTTATGGGGGTTGCTTTACCTGGTGGAAACATTGATAGTAAAGAATTATTTCAATTTTCAAGGAAATACCTTTGATAGGGAAAGATCTAGGATCTACAAAGTTAAAGGGTGCTGATAAAACAGAGCAGGGGGGGAAGGACCGGACCAAACTGTTGACATTTTCTAATAATTTACTAAATCAAATGTTATAATGAGTCTGATGCTTCTGCTTAAGGTTTAAAAGCATAGTCTATTTATCTGAAGTTGAATATTTGCAAAAAAGTGTTGAATTTCAACATTTCTAAGTTGACCAGCCCAGAGGGGCAGAAGGGGGAACCAGCACCCTGCTATTTCGTATTAGATCTTTCCCTACTTTGATAGTATTCAAGCTGTTTGACATAATAAAAACTTTAACCTTGGCCGGATGGACGGACGTTTCGTTTTTAATATGCCCTCGTTCAGGGGCATAAAAATAAGATCAGCTGAAAAGAGCTGTTTTGTTTGTTTTGTTGGTTTTTTTACCGTTTTTAACAGTATTTCAGTCATATCATGGCGGTCAGTTAACCTACTCACACTTTTCCTGGGCAAGCTTAGCTGATCTAAGCGGTTAACCAGTACTAAGTGCACATACCTATGTCAGTAACTGACAACTGCCCTACTTGAATCAGAGCAGGGCTTTTTTTTGGTCGATTTTATAGCCGTTATTCGGTCATATTCCCAATGCCAAAAAGTATCTTTTTTTCCCAATTCGAATCCCGAAATTCCCAATCGTATCAATTTTTTTCTAAATTTTTACGTATTTTGTCCGAATCGCGACCTTCGTACAATAATGGGACGAATCATATTGAGTACGAACTCCAGTCACCCGGATATTACGTATGCGGAATACCCTCGGATTTTATTGTCACGTTTATGTCCAAATGCAAGCGTCTTTTACCCGAGACACGTTTTTGGACTTGATCTCAATCAAAAATGTCGCACAATAGCGAATACTACAGAAAGAAAATAAAGGAAACAAATAGTAAACAAATCGACATTCTATTTAAGCAGGCAATTCTTGCCTCGACATCGAATGAACAGAAGAACAGGAAGAAACGAATGTACCAAATGACGTCGAACAACAATCAACTTCGACAGAAATTCAGACAACAACTGTAAGTTCACCCCCAAGTCCAAAGGCTCCATCTGAAACTAGTAAAAGTGATTCTGATCATTCAGACAGTCAATCAGTCACACTGGAGCCTGTACCTGATCAACGTCTTTTCAGTTCCTCTAAGTATGAAGCCAAATATACGTGGCTGTATTTTAGCTGTGCCCGATCTGGGTATTGCTGTAAAATATGTGAGTTATTCTCAGCAACTGACAAAGAAAATGTATTTATAACTGGAACCACACTCGGGGATCACCCAACAAGAAAGTTACAAAGTCATGAGAAAGGGAAATGTCATACTGACAGTTTCAATAAGTACAACTTAACAAAAACTGTACCACCAGCTAAAAAGACTGTTGCTGAAATGCTGATGACCAGTGTGCAGGCCAAGAAAGTAAAGGATATAGAAAGAAATAGAAATTATGTGCAGTGCCTTATTAAAATCCTGTATTTTGTTCTGACCAACCGCTGGGCCATTACCAGTTTTGAAAGTGTTGTCGAGTTTGTGTCCGATTTAGAACCTCCTGCTATAGCTGAATATCGGAGCTCACAAAATGAAACTTCTAGTGTTAAATACACTTCTTCAACAATAGCCACTGATCTTATAAGATCTGTTAATATGGTTCTTGAGACTGAACTTCTTGAAAAACTTCGTGGTGCGCCATACTATTCTCTGTTGGCAGACGAATCATCAGATGAGGCACAAAAGGAACAGTTTGCTATTCTGGTTCGTTTCCCGTCGGATCGAAATGTAACTGACCATTTTCTTGGAATTGTTAAACAAACAGATGCACAGTCATTGATGAAAACTATTGAGGACTTCCTACATGAAAAGGAAATAGACATCAGCAAAGCTTATTTGGTAGCATTTGATGGTTGTAACACCATGAGTGGTGAGAACACAGGTAAGGATTTTCATATGATTAAGTTGGATAACTGAGTAAAATTGCTGGACATTTGTTGTGCTATTAATTTATTGTCAACATTTTGGTTTATTGCCAAAGTCGAAACTGGCAATTATAGTTTAGTGAGCTGTTTTACACGTACATGTACATCATCATGTACTTATCATTATTAAAATAAATTAATGATTTTCAAATATTATGACCTTTGTTCTGCCTCCAGGCCTGCAAAGACGGTTCAGACATCACATTCCATACCAAATCTACATCAACTCTCGCAATCATAAACTGGCTCTGGTTGTCAAGCACATGATGGAGAGTTTCCCCATACTGCAGGATGTTGACAGCCTTCTTCTGGCCTTGTGGAAGCTGTTTCATTACAGCCCTCAAAAGTATGCTATCTTCAAGGACGTGCAGTCATCATATGGCATCAAAAATCTGAAGCTGATCAGAGCTGCACCTACAAGGTGGTTGTCGCATGGACTTGCATGTCAGCATCTTATAGAACGCTATGTTCAGGTACCTGAACTACATCAACTGTCGCAATCATAAACTGTGAAATTTACTGCAAAAGTTAAGTCAATGTACTTCCTAAACAAGATGATGTTCGTTTGGATTATAATAAATCAAATTCACTATCATTTTTTGTCTAATATGTATTTGTCTAAGCTAAATAGTTGAACTTAACAATAATAATAAAATGCCTTTTATGTTTTGCTTTGTTTATGTGTTTAAGTTGATACTAAATGCACTATTTAATGAATAACATTAATCTAATTCTGTGTTCTCTCAGGTGCTGGATGCCCTTGACGCTATCATCGACAAGAAGCATGAGCCGGAGGTTGAGGGGGTACGGAACATGTTGTGTTCTAAAAGGACGGTTGCTGGAATACTGGTCCTTTGTGATATCCTAAGACCTGTCATCACGTTCAGTGAATATCTACAAGGAGCCGAAATTAAATTTTCTGATGTATACAAGAAATTGCAGGTAAACAAGAATAAAAGTTAATACAAACATTACGTACATTTCTCCTAATCTTTAAATTTTTGATTATGTATTGTACACATCATAATTGTCATTTAAGTATACCAATTTCAGTTTAAGTATCAATTGTAATAAGTATACTGCATAAAAATTTGAATAAGGCTTAAAGCTTTTATTATAATAAATTGCAACAGGTTCTGACATAATTATTAATACTTATTTGTGTTTAATAATTATTTGTTCATACTGTAATCCTTTCACATTTGCAGGATCTCATCACAGAGTTGACTTTGCTGATTGACAGATTCAAGAGATCTCTACATTCAACCTCACCTGATGATGATCTGAACTTCTCCAAGCTCAACTGTCTGTATGAAGAGATTGATGATCGTACCGACCTCAGACGGCGACTCAGGTACATTTATTTTTGGATGAAATAATAACAAACTATTTTCAGGGCATATACTGGTAGTTACTTGCTATTTAGATTTTAAAAAATGCACAATTTACTACTTCACAATTATTATTTCATACAAGTGGGCGACTCTGATCCTGCTCACATCGTGGAGGAAGTGGCACTTCCAATCACCGGCTGGATGATTCAAGAAACAGAGGCATCATTCCGGAGGTCCCCAGTCCTTGCTGCATTTGACATGTTCTCCGACCCACTAGATGCTGTCCCAGGTCTTGTCGAGCTAGACAGCTACAAAGCAGTAAGCCTCGTCATATTCATAAATTACTATATCCATACACAAACTGCTTCATGTGAAATTTAAAAACAAAAGAAGAAAAAAAAACTTTCAGCATTTAAAAGGACATTGTTCATGCTCAAGTACGATTGCACGCATGTTTAAAGTGTAATTTATTTGTTTTAGACAATACCCCAGTTGAAAAATATATAAATGTTCTTGTTACTTCCCAGATGTTCAGAGACATTTTATTTATTTGTTTATCTATTTATATTAGCTATATTATTTGCATTTGCACAATCAGGTATTTTTAATATTACACTAAATAAAATTATTTTGTATTCCAAGGACCATGTAACTTAATTACTGTTAAATAAACTAGAATTTGTTCTGTAGTTTTCTCACTTAATTTAACAAATTTCTAGCCAAATAATAAAAGTGACCTTGACATTGTTTTGTTCAAAGAATGAAATAATTGATCATGTAGTCTGTGAAAAAGTATTCATGTCTGATTGTGCACCTTCATTTAACATTTTAGCATTTAAAGTTTTTGCTCATTGTAACAGTTGAGTATGATTGTTTATGAAAAAATTGCATGGTGTTTTTAGAATAGACTAGATCATCAGTCATCGAAATTAGAAATCCAACCTAGCTAATCAAAATTCTTATATTATTACTTAAGACCAAGAAAATGTTGCAAGCCCTGTTTGCAGAACTGGGCTAATTTCGATCATTGGATCTAGTCTCGATGTTCACTGTTTACCCTGATTATTTCCTTTGTTTTTACCACTTGTTTATGCTGTTTTATTGTTCTTTAGTAGTTATTTGAAACTTCAAAGCAGAACTATCTAGTCTAGCTGAGCAGTATATGATCCATCTAGGCATCTCCCCATGGTCATTTAGACTTTACAGAAATCGAAGGATGTAAGTTTTGTCAAAGTAGATATCATAGAAATAACATTTGAACTGAGTAAATCCTTTTTAAACTAAAATATAATAATGAACTACCTAATTTCATTATTAGTTTTTAGTCATTTGAACATGGTTCTATCAAATGTACAGTTGAGTACTACTGTAAATATTTTGTTCATGCCATGTAGTTATTTTCACCATCATGATATCTTATTTTCTTGATACAGCTTTTGTTTAAATAATAAAAATAATACAATCATGGTTGCAGGCAGAGCAGCCCACAGCCAGTGGACCTTTACAATGAGATGACATCAGATTCTACTCTGCGAAATTCTTATCCAGCCATGTATTTCCTGATTGGGCTCTCAAGGATTGTACCTAGCAGTACAGCCAGTGTTCAGTGCATCTTCAGTTTGATGAATTCACTCTGCACCGCACAACGGAGCTCCCTGGGGCAGGTCACATTGGATTCGCTAATGCGAATTAATGTTCACCACCAGAGGCAGAGGGCCTTGACTGAGCATCAAATTGATTCAGTGATTGAGAGTTTCAAGAACATGAAGGCCAGGGACCTTCTGTTGTAGTTTAATGAACTGACAAAAGTTAATGGCATATATGTAACATAGTGTCATTTAAACTGAATAAAAAATGTGTTAATGTTGCTGTGTGTCAATAGTTAATCAAATTTTCAACAAAATAAAACACTTATAATGTTTCCCAATTTTAGGCAAAACGACGCTAAAATTACCAATTTCACGGGTATAGGTCATATTCCCAAAATGGTGAAAAAAAGCCCTGCAGAGGTAGGGGGAGAATGGCCGTAGAAATAATTTCATGACCAATCCCCACAAGTAATGTGACTGGGCTGGCGTTCGAACTCACGATTCCTGGATTGACAGTCTAGCGCTCGACCAACTGAGCTAGCCGAACCCGGCTGAAAAGAGCTATATTATCATGCCTGAATAGACATAATCTTGTAGAGATCAAACCTTCGTGATGAGTATGGGAGCCTTTTTCCCGGGGATGAGAGCGGTGGTGATGATGATGTCGACCTCCTTGCACTGCTTAGCGTACAGCGCCTTCACCGCGTCCTGGAACTCCGTCGACATTTCCTTAATGTCCTTCGCGTAACCACCCGCCGCCGCGCCGGATTCCTGAACAACATGTTTAATTGCAATCAGTACTAAATTTGACTTTCAAGACCCACGACCTCAGTGATCATAGCTATGATATCAAACTGAATCATGTTAAGATTTGTCATCAGTAGCGAAATCCAGGTTCAAAAGTTACTTCAGCATTACCAGATGCATTTAAATTCTATGTGACATTTAGTGGCAGCAAGCAGATTTTTTTAATTAACTTTACTGTGAAAAAGTGACTATGTTTAATATTTTCAGATGCTGGCACTGCACTTTGCATGCACAATGCTAGCAAAACCCACCTTGACAGAGACTTCAAGGAACTCGGCCCCGAGAGATTCAGCCTGTTCCTTCACAGCAGGCCTCACATCGTACAGGCGGGTGATGGCCCCAAGGTTCCTGGCTGCCCCGGCTGCTGCTAGTCCGGCCACGCCTCCACCGATGATAAACACCTTCGCTGGGGGAACCTTGCCAGCCGCAGTGATCTGACCTGTGTTAACAAAGGGATGAAGGATGCGTTAACGTTGCCTTACTAAAAGTAATTCACAACAACAAGTAACCATTAGACGAACATAGATCGCTCCGCCTTTCTGTTTGTCCGAGGTTGTTTGTCCAAGAATTTGAACAAAGTATCTACTGGTCAATTGTTTAAACATCAGAAGAATTAAAATACTACAGAGGGCTTACTCTTATTACATTTGCCAAATTAGTCAATGGCAATAAATCTGAATATCTAGCTAAGAAAAGTCTGATTGGCTCACAGGCTATAAATCTTGTTATTCATAATTTGATAAAGCACTAGGATTTTAACATAATGTTAATTGGCCACAGACAAACAGGAAGTGTAGTGACCTGATTGCCCATGCTACTTTAATATTACAATGCTCAGTGATATATCTAGTGTTGCATGTAGGATCAGAAATTGCACGCGGAGCTGCCAAAAAAGGAAGGAATAATTCCTGTGGGAAGCAAGAATTATTATTTTGCATTATGTTAACTTGATAATTCCAGTACTGTCTTCACTTTTACACTTTAAATATGGGTTTTCACACAATGACCTTGACCTTATGTTCATTTGTAATCAATTATAAATAAATATATACATTTCAAGTTATTTAACATTACAATGCTGTGTTGATCAGGCCAGAGGGGCAGCAGTGTGGAAGAAAAGGACCAGTTTGAAGCACACTCACTGCTATTTCGCTGCGGTATTTCCCAGAGTTTACTTACCGCTAAAGAACCTGCCATAGTTGTTAGCAGCTTCAATGACTGCTTTGTAACCAGAGATGTTGGCCATCGAAGACAATGCATCGAAAACTTGCGCTCTGGATATACGTGGAACCTTGTCCATAGCAAATGTGGTGAGTTTGTGATCTGCAAGTTTCTTTACAAGCTCAGCATTTTGCTGTGGGTAGAGGAAACTGATCAGAGTACCATTCTCTTTAAAGAGCGGAACTTCAGAATCGCTTGGAGGTCGCACTTTCAACACAATGTCTGACTTGAAAGTTTCGCTGGTTGGTGTTATCTTTGCGCCAGCCTCTTGAAAGCTGGCGTTTGTGAATTTGGCTTCTACTCCAGCATTGTCTTCAATGTTTACATTCCAGCCTTTCTTCACTAACACTTGGACAGCAGTAGGAGATATTGCTACTCGCCTTTCATTGGGAAAACTTTCTTTTGGGACTCCAACACTGAGTTTTTTGTATGGTGTTCCAGCTATGACTTTCGCCTCTGCTTTTTGGCAGTAGTTTCGGGCAGCATTCTTAAAACCTCGGCTACACCGCACTGAAAGCTTCTGGACATGGAAACTCATGTCCACCAACATGGAAGCTGACTGGATACGGGGAAACATGGCTGATTAAGTGCCAATGCTTTCCACCTGAAAACATTATTACATTGACATTTTTCAACAATAAAAACATGTAATTTCCTATTAATTTTTCTTTCAATATTTTTATGAAATATTTTAAAATGTCTTTACTTCTATTACTTAAGCATCTGGACTAACATACCCATTATACCTTCCGTCAAATAAAGAGAAAAACAAGAGCTGTCCCAGGACAGCGCGCTCGATTATTCGAAGTATTTCACATATTTTGGAAAGTGGAAGGGGCAATACATTTAATGAAATACAAAACGGAGTTATGGCAATTATTTCATCAAATTATTCCAAGTTTCAACCTTATGTAGTTAATAACGTATGTAGTTTTGAAATTATTAAGAGTTTTAAATATAAACTTTAACCAGAAAATCTAAGTGCAAAAGGGGAATACCTCTGTCAAAATACAAAACAGAGTTACATGGAATGTTGCCCCTGATATTGAAGTTGATGACAAAAGTATATTCCAATTTTCAAGTGATTAACTTATGTAGTTCTGAAGTTACAAAACTGTTGAATATAAACTTGAACCAGAAAATCTATGTGAAAAAGGGGCATAACTCCATCACAATACAACACAGAGTTATGGGGAATGTTGCCTTGCCCCTGATACTAGAGTTGATGACAAAGGTTAGTTCCAAGTTTCAAGTGAATAACTTGTGTGGTTTTGAAGTTACAAGACTTTTGAATAAAAACCTTTTAAAAATGTAGACGCGGATGCCGACACCGTGGTAATAGGAAAGCTAAATAGACGAATAGACGAGCTAAAAATGCCTCTGTCAGGGCTCAAACTCACGACCTCAGGATCAGCTCTCTGATGCTAACAACTAAAGGGGCTTGTTTACTTGGGTGTGTATATTTAACGCTATGTAAATTATTAACATTTTTAGAAATATTTTCTAAAATCGTTGCAAACACGTCATAATTTAGCCATGTCAATGGATGTTTATTCATCAACGACACATTATTTCGTGTATATTTCTATATCAAGGATGTAATTTTGCTCTTTTATAATAGTGTCGTTTTCTTTTTGAATTTGTTGACAAAAATTTTGAAATTGTCAATTTGCCAATCTGTGAATAAGTCCATTTAATGAAACTTTCAAAATAAATATTTAGTAGTGTGTAACCGTATCCGAACTATGTATCCGAAATTTTACCATTTAAAACGTTACATCAATTTTCAAATTACCAATAGTTCAATCTCCAAGAGTGTTTGCCAACATATGTACTTTCAAAAGCAACAGATTACGACCTTAAACTTTATTTCTTTAGAGATCAATAAACAGAAAGCTTGTCGCCTACACGCAAGGTCACTGGTCAGGAGTCGTCGCCGATAATAGATGACATTTCGATTTTTTCTTTGAAAAGTATTCATCAATTTGCAATGTCATAGCTATCGCTCTTGAGTAGCTGATTTCTGCATTAACCGCCAAAACGAATGACATTACCTTATTAAAGCCGCATGCGTTACTTTCAGTACCGTCTCCTTCTAGTTGAAGGTCTTGCCACGGAAACGGTAGTATCCGCGTGAGGACAGACCTTAGTTGGCCAATCAGATTTCGTTGCGTTGTGACGTCATGACATCCCCGGGCTAGTTCATTATCCACGGGGAGATAGGTCTTTTGACCTATTAACCGCGATATTGAAAAATACCGAAATACCGTTTGTCTAAAAACTACATTGAATAAATTGAACGCGTACTTTTAATTACATTGTTATAATTAAAATAACATATTGTGTACGCGATTTCAGTGGGTAACTAATTATTATCAAAACCGGAAACAATAAACTAACCTCATGTCGGTTCAGTTGGATTCGTTCACTAGTGTTTATGGTGCCGGTAAATCTTCAACACAAGGGCGAAATAATGGCAAGTTCTGTCGCAAAAATTGTGAAAGCTGTCAGCAGAAATGGCTGTCAGTTGCAGACTTTGGCTGCTCCAGCGACGTTGAATGTGCAGCAGAAGAGACACTGTAAGCTTTTTTTGTTTCATTCATATTTTCTGTTCAAGTCACCTTGACCGAGCACTTGTTCCTATGCCTTTTTTCAATTCCGAACGTCAAATTCGTAAATTGATACTCGTAGGTTACACACTATTCTTGTGTGACGTTTCAAAAATTATTTAATGTGGTTTCCATTTTTGCATTTAAATTTATAATTGTTATAACACTTCTGTACCTCTTATGTTCTAAAATAAGTTAACTTGTTTAATTCCGTGAATCCCCACCCACTAGTGACATGAAAGAAAGCATGTCAGTAAAGCCATTGCCATTTTCGTCTAATTAACCTACATTTTCAGTCACTTAATTTAAACATATTATTTAATTGTTGTCACATCCAATGCACTATCAGTGTTGCGTAACATTTCCAGTCCAAAGTGAAAAAGTACTGTGTGCCTGTGGGGAATTGAATAGTGTTGCGAGAGGCGGACACTCAAACCACATCACAAAGAGCTAGCCCGACAGCAAGTCTGTATTAAGTGCCTTACAGGTCAATCACTACACTCTCCCTCCCCCTCTTAATTTTTCAGCAACCAGGCCTGTTCCTTCATTCACCTGGCCCTGAAAATGTAAGTCTGCAATGACAAAGCCCAGTACCATTTACTTCTGGCACCATTAAAGTGAAAAAGTCCGGAGCACCTGTGGGGGATTGAACTCAGGTCTTATGTGCTGGAAGTGGACATTACCCGCATCGCTAAATAGCTATCCCAACAGCAAGGCTGTTGGAAGTTCTTTATAGGTGAATCACTACAGAACTTAAGTCACACATAATGTTACTCTTCTTGACTGTTGTTTGTTTTTAATGAGAGTTAACAGCCATAACTAATCTTTCAGATTAAGCTTCCATATTTTTAACACGAGTTTCTGCCATTTAGTGTTGAATTCAACTTCTGTGAATTTAGCTAGCTTTATTCAGGTTCTATTTGAGGTGCCCACCTTGCAAATGGGAGATTGTGAGTTTGAACCCTACGTTGGGAGTTTACAAGTGATTTCCACAAAAGACTGCAAGTACTGGTTATACCAAGGAAAATTACTAGATCCTAAAATAATCCATGCATCTGAGTGCATGGCAGTGACATTGGTAGATATGCGACATGTGGCACTGGTGGTTTACAGAATTAGTTTGTATTGACAGATGCAGACAGACGCCGTATCAAGGTGGCCAACCCAGTGGTGGAACTGGATGGAGATGAGATGACCAGAATCATCTGGGAAAAAATCAAGGAGAAGGTAAGTACCGTAAATGTCCTTTTTGACGCGCAGGGTGCATGTCATTTTAGGACCCCTGCGCGTTTAAATGGAGCCATTTTTTGTTAATTCTGCCATTATCCAAAAATCAAGTTTTCATCTATGCGCACTTTCCAATGATGTAATACACATTGGTACAGTCTAAATATGGCTGATGGGCTTTGTCCGCATGAGAAAATTTACGATGGTACTGTCTAAATTAATATCGTTGATCGACACGACCAGCTCACTCGCACGACATAATGCACAATGGTACATTCTGGTTGACTGCTTTTGACAGCGCTTGTTGTTGAAACCTCCAAGTGGGAAACGTGAAACTTGCTTTCCGTGCGCAAACTGTTATTACATGTTCTTATAATAAATATTCATATTGTAATGAATTTTTGTGGTCCCATTCACTTGGGTCATATATGGTTGAGTGTAACCCGTATAGTGGGGCATAGGTTTATATATATACAGGCAATTCCGGATACATAAATATGGCGGTCTATTTAATCGTTTCTATCGAAATTAACTTTAGTTTTTCGTTTATGTTCGAAAAAATAGATCAACAAAAAATATTTTGGGACCAAAAAGTACCCCATGCGCGTCTATTAGGGCATGGGTGTCAATAAGGACATTTACGGTACATGTAGCTGTAATCTTTGTATAATAGTAATTACTATGTAAATTGGTGGATGGAGCTCTTTGTTTTATTATGCCAACAATTTTGAACTGTTTACTGGTTATCAATTGGTCATGATTGTAAATTGTGATATTTTTATTCCAGTTATTGAAATTAGCAGTTTTTTCTCAGCAAGCCCGAATCGTGAAAGTATTACTTGAGAACTTGAACATGTTACTTTAAAACTGTCAATCTGAGCAAGCCCAGTTCAAAATTTATTGGGGCTTACAAGCTGGTGCAAATTTCAACTACAGTTATTCCGCAGGGCTCGACATTAACAGTAGTCCGACTGTCCGGGATGACCAAATTGTTGGTCTAGACAAGTTTAAATAAAAAATATGCTTGTCAGACGGGACAAGTGTTCTTTATCTTTAATTACGTAGTAACAAAATTGGTTAAACAATCCAGTAGTTTTGCTGAATTGCCTTCCTTGAGTGACCTCTATCAAATTCCTTGAAATCATTTTGATTTGTTAAAAAACATGGCCGCCAGAGGGCGGGGCAGTTTTCCTTATATCGCTCTTTTGAAAACCTTTAAAAATCTTCTTGTCTGAAACCACGGGCTAAATTTCAAAATAATTTCACATACATGTTCCTTGGGTGACCGTCTACCAAAGTCCTGGAAATCATTTTGACTCGTTAAAAATAATGGCCGCCGGGGGGGGACAGTTTTCTTTGTATGGCTATATTGAAATCTCATGGTGAGCTTTTAGGGTCGCCTTTTGTGCGTCGTGTGTTGTTTGTCAACATTTTCATTCAAAGAACATCTCCTCCGAAACCGCTGGGCAGATTTTTACCAAACTTCACAGGAATGATCCTTGGGTGACCCTATTTCAAAATTATTCAAATCGTTCCGGTCCGCTGCATATGTAGGTCACCAGAGCTAAAAATAGATTTAAAAACTGAAATCTTTAAAAATCTTCTTCTCTGAAACCACAAGGTTTGCAGCTTTCATATTTGGTATGTGACATCCTCTAGTGGTCCTCTACAAAGATTGTTGAAATGATGCCCCTGGGGTCAAAACTGGCTACACCCCCAGGGTCACATGGTTTATATAAACTTAAATATCAAAATTATTTAACAAATCTTCTCCTTTGAAACTTCAAGGCCTAGAGGTTTTATATTTGGTATGTAACATTGTGTAGTGGTCCTCTACAAAGATTGTTCAAATGATGCCCCTGGGGTCAAAGCTGGGCACACCCCGGGGGTCACATGGTTTATGTAGTCTTAAATAGCAAAATTACCTTTAAAATCTTCTCTGAAACCTCAAGGCCCAGAGGTTGTATATTTGGTATGTAACATTGTATAGTAGTCCTTTACACAGATTGTTGAAATTATGCCCCTGTGGTCAGAACTGGCCACACCCCGGGGGTCACAATGTTTATAGAGACCTTAATAGCAAAATCTTCTTTCCTTAAACCGCAAGTCCCGGAGGTTTCATATTTGGTATGTAATGTTGTATAGTGGTCCTCTACAAAGATTGTTCAAATGATGCCCATGGGGTCAAAACTGGCCACACCCCGGGGCCAGTGTTCTGCCGTGAATTTGGACTATTGGGGACAAGGGCCCTCTAGGCTTTAAAAAGTGGGGACAAATTACAAAAATGTAGGGACACAGACAAAAAAAGTTGTTCACCTCATGAATATTCCCAAAGCAGATTTTTGTTTTGAAAAGTACATACTAGCTGTTTTCATTCATGTTTGTTTTTATTTTCTGTTCGAAAAAGGATTAATACATAATACTGTGTTAATTAATTCATAACGTTATGTTGATCAATGTTACACTGCATTCTTAAATACCTTATAACCTTGCATTATTAATTTTAATTTGAACAAGCAATAAAATCCGTTATAAACACAAGGCGTTAATAATGAAACCTGTTAAATCTACAAAGTGTAACAATGTTACATCATCAATTAGCCGGGCTTTCAAAACTGCAAGCCGTTAGCATCACTCATAGAAACGGTGTCGGTAATTTGACTTCAAAAGTCTTTCTGCCGAAATGCGGCTGTCGTCTAGCAGTTTGTCGCTGAAAAGCGTGTTTAATTCGACTTCAAAAGTCTTTCTGCCGGAATGCGGCTGTCGTCTAGCAGTTTGTCGCTGAAAAGCGTGTTTAATTCGACTTCAAAAGTCTTTCTGCCGAAATGCGGCTGTCGTCTAGCAGTTTGTCACTGAAAAGCATGTATCACGCTTAGCATGTGGACCGTGTGTACAATTATCGATTGATACTACTGTATCAGCACTGTTCAAGCGCTGCTGATAAAGCCTTAATGAATTAGTGTTCTAGTGAAACAATTGGTTATAAATTGACGTCACGATCAATGATATAAATTTTGCTAAATACGCCGAATGATTTACTTCTTAATGTGTGCGCCCAAGGACCCGCTTACGAAAATTTGGTGGGGACAAATCATTAATTTTTGCGCCAATGGGCGCAAGGCCGCATCCACGGCAGAACACTGCGGGGCTCACATGGTTTATGTAGACATTAATGGCAAAATGATTTTAAAATTCTTCTCTGAAACCACAAGGACCAGAGGTTTCATATTTGGTTAAAGCATTATATCAAGACCTCGATTGGGATTGCATATGGGATGGTCGGGGTCAAGGTCACTGTTACTAAAAATAGAAAAACGGTTTCCGCTCAATAACTTTAGAACGCATTTTAGATATTTTAACGAAATTTAATACATAAATACCTTATATCGACATTTCGCATGGGATTGCATATGGGATGGGAGGGGTCAAGGTCACTGTTTTTTTTATACTAGAAATAGAAAAACGGTTTCCGCTCAATATCTTGAGAACGCATTGAGATATATTAATGAAACTTAATACATAAATACATTATATTGAGACCTCGATTGGGATTGCATATGGGGTGGGTGGGGTCAAGGTCACCGTTATTAAAAATAGAAGAATGGTTTCAGCTAAATATCTTGAGAACGCATTGAGCTATTTTAATTAAACTTAATACATATACGTACCTTATATCGAGACATTGCTTGGGATTGCATATGGGGTGGATGGGGTCAAGGTAACCATTACTGAAAATAGAAAAACGGTTTCCGCTCAATAACTTGAGAACGCATTGCGATATTTTAATGAAACCTAATACACATATCTTATATCAAGACCTCACTTGGGTTTGCTTATGGGGTGGGTGGGGTCAAGGTCACATTTATTAAAAGTAGAAAAACGGTTTATGCTTAATAACTTAAGAGCGCATTGAGATATTTTAATGAAACTTCATACGTAGATACCTTATATTGAGACCTTGCTTTATGTATGTGGTGGGTGCGGTCATGGTCATGGTCACTGTTACTAAAAATAGAAAAACAGCTTTTGCTCAATAACTTGAGAACGTTTGAGATATTTTAATGAAACTTCACACATAGATATCAGGTGAGCGACCTACGGCCATCGTTGCCCTCTTGTTGTTAAAAGCCATTATGATGCTTTACACTCAGGAGAGTGACCTAGGGCCATCTTGGCCCTCTTGTTCATTGTCGTTAACATCCTCAATGTGTTATGTCCATAGGAATAATTTTCTATTTGTATATAAAAATATAGAGATCTAATATTATTCATTGTATTTAATGGCCTATAATCGATTCGAAATCCGAAACGCCTTTCCAAATATTACTGTTAACGTGATGTTAACACTAATTTATTTTACAATTAATTTCTGCACGTATATTTCATGTTAATCCTTTGTATTGCTGAAAAGCGCGTGAAAATTATGCCGACATGGAAAGCGTGGTTGCATTGATTGCCATAAAAACACCTTGTAGCGCAAAGTACATTGAAATCTTTACTTTTGCATAAAAGCTTAACAACAAAATTGTTTTTCTATAACACAGTTGCGTAAAGGCGTGATTTTGAACACTCGTAATACAACGAGTCAAATGAACATGAAGATGTTACTTTTCACAAGTTGGTCTTTTGAGTAAAGAATTAGAGCCCGCGATGTGGCGCCAAAAAGAGTATTTTATTAATCACTTAATTAACAACAAAGTGTCAGTTTGACATAACGTGATATATGGTATCTATTGTCTCGCCTAAATCTGCAACCACTACTGTCAGTTAAGAGTCTAATCCGGTACTAATATACGTGTTGATTGCAACAAACAAGCTGTCCCAAAAAGATCTTCCATTGTCTGGTTGGTCGTTTTATTGCATAATTTACATATATTTTGAGTAAAAACCAATGCTTGTTTGTTTTTGTTAGTTTTTTGGCGCGCGAATATGTCCGCGAGCGGAAGTGCGGAAATTTGTACCTCTTGAGTTCAAGTGATTCCACAGTACTAATCATTAGTACTTTTATAATGTGGTTACTGCTGCTCTTTTGTCCATAACAATGATATATAGGACTTGCATCTTACTATTAACTATGAATTCTAACAGGACAGGCACAGAGTTTTCTACAGACAAAGAACAAAATTTACCGTTGTTCAACTACCAATAAACAACCCGAAAAAAATATTTCCAAAACTGTTAAATGTAGTTTACATTGTAATTGCAGAAAATGTTGTCAGGTCATGTTAGAACTTATTTATAAATAATTTTCATATTATCGTTGTTTATTATACAAAAATGGACTTTTTAGCTGTGCACCATCACATGATATTGCACAACTAAAAAGTCCATACTTGTTTTATTATATGACTTATAAAATAAATGACAGCTCATGGCGTTTTAAGAATAAAGAACAACACACATTTATTTGTTTCAATAATAATATCAGAACAAAAATATATAATTCGGTTACTTCCCTTATTTTTATTTTAACGGGAGATCACTGTTTCGCTGCACGAGTATTACCGACTCATACTCCGGGATAGTACATAATTGAACGAACCACGCCTCGGCAAAATTCACACTTTTATTGGGATTCCAAATAAGCTATTTTTAGTTACTGCGCAATATCATCTGATGTTTGCACAGGTGAGGTAAAATCTGTGCAACATCATGTATGATTTTCTTTCAAAGGTGTGTCGCTGAGCCAATCAAATGACGTTTATTTATAAGTCATATTATAACAGGTAATAAACACAGATTTGTCGTTCTGATGCAGTATATTAAACCACTCAGGCTAATGCCCTCGTGTTTTATTTCACATCATATGCATCAGAAATCCAAATCACTCTCTATATTAGCCGATAAACAACTCTAAATCAAAACTTATTTCTTAATTGACTTTCAGTATTTGCTTGTTTGGCCAATATTACTTTTATATGGATTATCTGTTACTACTCTAATGTTTTATCCAGGCCCTGTTTGCGCGGCGCGGTCCCATTTCCCTTTTTTGCAGCGCCACTTTGCCCTTTTCAAAGGCAAAAGCCACCACACGCCCTAATCGATAACGATCTTAATTGCCTCTTGACCACCTGTATCGGTCCTATTTCTGCGAAAAGGGCACCCGCTGTTTACTGGTATTGTCGCACTGATTGTGCTGGATTTATTGCATACATGCATTTCTAATCAATTTGATTAAATCGATGACTGTGCTCGATTTATTGCCAACACACGTTTCTAAGCAATTTGATTTAAGCGATTACTGTACTAATGATTGTCAGCTTGATTCTTGAATCGGATTTTTAATCCGACTAAAGTGGTGACATTTAGGCCTAATTGATGATGCGTATACGATTAACATAAGGATACTTAACGTCAACTCGTAGATTGGACATTCCCCCTCTCTCTATCCGTGTTCGTTATGGATTGATTTTTTGAATTAATACGATTTATTATTTCAATTGACAAATACTTTTAGCACTGCAAAAATGTAAAATTACAAGTACTGACAACTGAAAAATGGACTTATAGTACGCATGTTTAGAAACTAATATATATTTAGGCGATATATACCCATAGTCAATACATTGAAACACATGTGCCCTTTTAAAAGGACACAGCGCGCTAAAATGCCCTTTTTTTATATATTGCGCCATGCCTCTCTGCCTTTCTGGATAAAACACTATACTCGGACCGCTACTTCATGTGTATTGGTTCTCTTATTGATTATTCGCAATAATCTACATAAGATTTAAAGTACACAGTAACAAATCTACTGACCCAAAGGTTTACATACCCGGCCATTTCAGATACAAGATAAGTAGATATAGCAAAGTCAAATGTTCTTTATGAGCATTTGAATATACCCTAAAGCTTTGTTCGTTGTTTAACCGTACTTGTGCCAACTCAGCAGTTTCAATGAAATCATAATGTTTTACGTATGAGGTGATGAATATTTTGAAAACACTTAACAAATATATAATTAATAAATTAATAAATTTTTGACATGAATAAGAGTTTGTCTGCACAGCGTTTTTCTTCTTGACATGAATAAGAGTTTGTCTGCACAGCGTTTTTCTTCTATGTAAATTTGGTACCAGAAAATGGTGCCATTCACAATCCGCTTTTACCCACCAATTATCCAGATTGAGTTATAACATTCCCAAATCTCTGGGAAAAATAAAATTCAAAAAGATCCTGATAACATTGAAAATGTACCACTATTTACTTTTAATTTAACTTCTTGAAGCAATAAAAACATTTTAGAAAAGCTTTGGAACAAATCGTTTTAGAGTTTATTTATTGCATCTTATTGGTTTTACATCCTTATTGGCAGCTTTTGATAAAAGAGATAAAATTCCCAATTTGGGTGATAACAAAGCTAATATTTCCAACACCATTCCCAAAGTAGTGAGGAAAAAGCTGCTGCAATTTTTGTTTTTCCTCATTCATTAAACACTGTGATTGATGAAAGCATAAAAAAAACACAATTTCACCAGATGACTACTCTAGCTGTCATTGAATTAGGAACTGTCCTTTGGTCTTGGTCAGTGTTTTCGAGTTACAGGAACTTAAATTCCAATCCTTTGACTGCACTAAGTAGTAAAAAAAATATAAACAAAGTGAAACTCCAGTTGCGACAGCATGAGAGAACTCTTATTAGCAGCCCGAGGTCCTTTATTTATGGCAAGTGACCAATTGCCAACAATTTACTCAGCACATCACAAAAACACATAACACACATGAATAAAACTGGGGTCACCGCCTTGGAATAGTCAGTGCACAGGATCTTCACACTTGGCCCAGAATTATTCAAAAAACATTTAAGTGTAAATAAAAATTAACCACATAGCAGTAATGTATGTAATATTCCCCCTGCTGTTGCGTTATATTCCAAGGGCTATTGTTGGACTAGTTCGGAGTGTTAAAAAAAATCTATAGTCTGTGTTACCCTTCTTGTCCAACACGTACATGTATGTTCACAGCTGATATTCCCCTATCTGGACCTGGACTGCAAGTACTATGATCTGGGTCTGCCGTACCGAGACGCCACCGACGACCAGATCACCATCGATGCTGCGGAGGCCATCAAGAAATACAACGTGGGCATCAAGTGTGCCACCATCACGCCCGATGAAGCCCGTGTTGAAGGTAAGACTTGGTAATGATTTTTATAGGCCAATTTGGAGCCAAAATAGGGCACCATTCCCCCAGCTCTGGAGTACATATTCCCCCCCCCCCCCTGACATCATAAAAGTAAGTGGAAAAGCTGTTTTGATTGTCTAACAGCAGTTACAAGTTTTAAAACAAAAACATTGTTACTTTTTCATTAATAGTTCATTTTGCAGTATTATGTGTATTCAAAAGTGATTAATTTCACACTTGATTACTATTGTAAATATGTGTGTATGTTCTTCACCAGAATTCAAACTGAAGAAGATGTGGCTGTCTCCTAACGGTACAATCAGAAACATTCTTGGCGGGACGGTGTTCCGGGAACCAATCATCTGTCAGAAGATTCCCCGTCTGGTGCCCGGCTGGACTCAGGCCATTGTGATTGGCAGACACGCCCACGGAGACCAGGTATAAACAGAATACTTGGCTAGTGATGAATAAAGTTTATGCAGAGGGGTTCTGGTAATATCATAGAAAATATTAAGCTTCTGTTGAATAAAGATTATTCTAAAGATTAATCGCTAATTGTACTTTAGACAAAGAACAGAATTATCCTTGTTAAACTACCCAATAAACAACACAAACAGTAGTCCCGATTCTGAGTGGAGCATAGTAAAAAGTAGTTCCAATTACAATTGCAAAAATATATGTCATATCATGTTAGTATCAAAATAATTTTCGCATTATCCTTGTTTATAGGCCAGTAAACAACTCTTTGTCATTCTGATGCGTGGCTCTTAAACAACTCGGACTAACGCCCTCGTGGTACAATTCCTTCGCATCAGAACTCCAAATGGTTGCTTATTGGCCAATAAAAAACGATAAATGGAAAATTATTTCTTAAGTATATTTAGAGAGACAGGGATATTAATAGATGCTGAATCCTGCTTTTTAATGGGAGCAAATTGCAATTTACTCATTGTTGACACTAGCAACTCTGTCTCGCACCATTTTGATGCACTTGTTTTCTGTTTGCCAACTTCAAACTACTAGAAAATAGTATTGTTATCATGCTAATTGTGTTTTTGCAAATTTAACCTTTATTTCACTAATAACCATTTGCACAGCATTTAACAAATATGCAGAAACATAATTCCTGTGACTTAAATATTGTATGCCACATGAAATTTTCAATTGACCCCTCAAAATTTCAAGCCACGGGTCATATGACGCCTAGGATTCAAAATGTTCTGAAACCCTAAGAGACATTGTCAACCTTCACATTGTAAGGCCAAACAGATAGTAACAGATAGTAACAGAAACAGAAAGTAATCACATGACATAATATGAAAACATAATGTTACATTAACACACATACACGAGGACTTCTTAGGAATATCAAGGTTTAGGATTAGACTCAAAATGAAGCAAAGTGTCTTCAACAGATCTGTGTTTGATCACAACACAAACAGATAAGTCTTAAAGATAAATGTTGTGCCTAATATTGAGCACAACACAAACAGATAAGTCTTGAAGATAAATGTTGTGCCTAATATTGAGCACAACACAAACAGGTAAGTCTTGAAGATAAATGTTGTGCCTAATATTGAACACAACACAAACAGATAAGTCTTAAAGATAAATGTTGTGCCTAATATTGAGCTCAACACAAACAGATAAGTCTTGAAGATAAATGTTGTGCCTAATATTGAGCACAACACAAACAGATAAGTCTTAAAGATAAATGTTGTGCCTAATATTGAGCACAACACAAACAGATAAGTCTTGAAGATAAATGTTGTGCCTAATATTGAGCACAACACAAACAGGTAAGTCTTGAAGATAAATGTTGTGCCTAATATTGAGCACAACACAAACAGATAAGTCTTAAAGATAAATGTTGTGCCTAATATTGAGCTCAACACAAACAGATATGTCTTAAAGATAAATGTTGTGCCTAATATTGAGCACAACACAAACAGATATGTCTTAAAGATAAATGTTGTGCCTAATATTGAGCACAATGTTTCAGTATAAAGCCACAGACATGGTGTTTAGCGGCCCAGGAAAGTTCGAGATCGCATGGACACCCCTGGGAGGCTCAGAGACCAAGACAACGGTGTTCCAGTTCAAGAACGGAGGAGGGTGCGGCTTGGCCATGTATAACACTGACGAGGTAGGGGGGAGTAATGGTGGAATTCTTTTAACTAGCTTCATTCATGCACCGATTGGAAACTGGTACAAATGGGAAAAGTGTACAACACGTTCCTTGCAGATGAAAATCTGAGAATTTGAAATATATGGAACAAGATCAGGGAAAAATTTGGGACAGTCGGGGAATTTGACCAAAATTGAAAGTTTATATTAGAAGTGAAGAATTGAAATATGCAGTTTTAAAAACAGTTTTTATTTATATGGTAATAAAACAGTAATACATGTTTATCATATTTGTGTGGAATAAAATGTTAACTGCAGTAAAAATGGCTAGAAGGGGAGAATAGAGTCCATGTAATTGTAGACAGTAACCAGTATGCACTAATTGTACCTGTAATCTGACATTAAATGTCAGAGAAACCACTTTATGGTAGAGGCAGTCTTCGACGTTAAGCGGTGGACCGTGGACCGAGTACACCAAATTTTCGCTCAGTCCAGCAAAAGTTGCATGTTAACTGGACCGGCGGTCCAGCAAAGAAATTTCCCTGGATGATTTTGATACCAGAAATCCCTAAAAATATTCAGCCAATAATTCTCGGTAAAGTGAAAATCGGCTTATTTGGGTGCATACTTTTACGAAATGACGCCATAAAATTCAGTGTGAGATTCGCAACCATTTCCGCTTGCGTACGCATGTTTTTCTAAAACAAAGAACGCCTACTCGGCAATAAACGCATTATCCTGCATCAGTGTGTCAAATTCTCGATAAAATCTGAAAGCAGGAGGAGCTAGATTTACTACAGTCACCCAGTCAGCCAATGAGAACGCATTAAATTTCCAATATGTAGATGAGCATAGTCGATAGAATGTTTATCACGCCCTCATTGTTGGTAAAGGTGAAGTAATTTGTAACACATTTTGGTGGGGTATTCATGTTGTTAGCTGCATGTATGTAACACCCACATACATGTAATAAATTAAATACTACATACTAAAGGCAGTATATTATTGTTTGCAAAATGTTTACTTAAAATACGAAATGGGATGTTGACAAATTGTGTTTGCAAATCGCATAGAATTTTAGTGTGTAATGTCAAACATACGTCTTCATTTGTTTTGAAAGAAAATATTGCTATGACTAGGTGTGTTTTCGAATAAACGAGCTATAACTACAGTGATTACACCCAAAAACTCGTGCTGCCACATTTTCACGAAAGTTAGTGAAACATAAGTCAGTGAAAGTACAAATGTTTTATTACTCAACAATGGAATTTTTAAAATAATTTTTGGACACAAAGCATTTATTGTTAAAGGAGTGGGTGGGGAGAGGTGCAACCCCAACTCTTTAGGAGTAGGGAGTCCATGTTTTGCAATCATAGCGAGCGGAGCAGTTTCCATTTGATCTGCGCATTCGATACCTTCTCGGCCATTTGGGCCAGTATTGAACTCAAATAGGCTACAACGAAATAAACACCTGGTATTTGATTTAACTTCCGATCTTGTATTAATATTTCGCCATATTTTTATTGAGAGTAATGTAATAAATGCATGATTCATGTTAGAATAAAAGTCAGAAAACCATAATTGCTTTCAATTTTTTTTTTAAATAAAATCATTGATATATATACCTTAGAGTGAATGAAAATCTACAAACAAATTCTGGTCCACTAAATTGTTGTACGGTCCAGTTGATTTAGCTGGTTTGGTGGACCGACGGTCCACTGCTTTTAGAACTTATTCGTGAAGACTGTAGAGGTAATGGGAATGTATTATTTATGTTATTGTGAATTACTTAGATCAACACAGACTATATATGGTCACAACCTAGTCATTATGCAAATTGTTAATTTGGACTGTTACTTCGTATTTGAAGATTTGTTGCAAATGCTCATTAATCTGTTAAGCTCTTTATTGTCATATTCTGTATAACAGTGACATCACACTAAGTTATCAAATGAGTGACTACTGTCAGTGTCATATTTCAGTCGATCAAGGGGTTCGCCCACGCCTGCTTCCAGTACGCCATCATGAAGAAATGGCCGCTGTATATGAGCACTAAGAACACAATCTTAAAACGCTACGACGGCAGATTTAAGGACATCTTCGAGGATATCTACCAGTAAATGGCTTTCCATCTGTTATAAATGTTTCCCGTCAAAGATTTTAATTGTACAGTTGTGAATTATCAAAATTGATTTCTCAATGTTAATTTTAAAAAACGCAACACTTTTGGGAAGATAAATATTTAAAGTTTGAATATTTCGATCTCAGCTCAGTAATGGAGTTGTCGATTAGCAGACATCATAACTTTCCGGTACATACAATAAACATAGTGGGTGAATAAATCCTGTTCACTGTTTGGCATTGAACCAGTGATAGATTGCAGTTGCTCTGTCAGTCTTCTGTGTGACTTTGTTGTGTGTAATATGACCAATGTTATCACACACTGTAAAAAGTCTTTACTAGGTGTTATGCACCTATCAATATTTTCCCCCAGGGGGGGGGGGGCGGCGGGCATATATGGGACTTTAGACTGAAAGTAATTCCCAACAGGCGGGAATTTGATACGCCGAATGATTCTGGGTCACGGGAAATAGGCTGTTCGGATGTTAGATCCCGGTAATATTGGCCCCCGGGCCATTCGATACACCAGTTAAGCATCCCCAACTGAGGGGATTTAGACAAAAAGTCTTGCCTCTTGGGTGGGGATTTAGATCCCCCAAAATACAATTTTTCCCTGGGGGAAACTATTGATAGGTGCATTATTTAGCCGTCCATGTAGTTGGAAAGTAGTCTCCCCAGAGATGTAACGCTGTCAAGAGTCTAATAATTTCGCAAAATGATGTACCTGTGTGCTAATTAAGTTGTAAGAAAATAACAGATGAGAAAGTTGTTGTTATTTGTTCACAAGGCACAGATTTCTTAAAAATTAGTATATCATAACAGGATCAGCTTAAGATTGCTACTTGTATATTGCAATAAAGTGTGCATAAATTGTATTCTAAAGACATAATACATTTTGATTGAATATTGTATGTCAGATATTCACAATAAATGACATTTTGTATTAAATTGTTTTAAAATAATAACATCGATTGATGAAATAAGGGACTTGATTGATCCATTCTCCATAACAGGCTGTTATGCTTAAGAAAACTGGAGAAATGTGCAAGTGTGAATAAATAGGTAAGACGATTCATGTTTATGAATTCAGAGCCGAGTATGTGAAGCAGTTTGAGAAGCTAGGTATCTGGTACGAGCACCGCCTCATTGACGACATGGTTGCCCAGGCTCTCAAGTCCAGCGGAGGGTTTGTGTGGGCCTGCAAGAACTACGACGGTGATGTGCAGTCCGACGTTGTGGCGCAGGGTATGTGCTTGGAAATATTTGCATGTAATTGTGGTTTGTAAAGTCAGTTAATCATTTTGCTCACATTGTTCCACAGCAAAATAAGGACAAGTAATATTTGCCAGAATTTGATCTATTATACGTATATTCGATACCTTCTCTGGGAGCATCTGAATGATATTTTTTTTAACACACTTAGTACTGGTTTAACACAGGAAACAGACTCGAAAGTGTCTGGGTAAGCATTCGGCTTTTCGCATTAAATATCAAGCTAAAATCAATGTTTTAACTAAAAAAATAAAAAAGCTCTAACAGATGTTACCCATAGTTACGATGGTATCCAGACAAAATTCCCCTGGACATAATCCCTCCTGCTTTATTTTACGTACCCGGACAAAATCCCTCCCATTGTTTTTACAACCCAGACATAATCCCCCCATCAACATTTAAAAACCATGTTTGTATTCTATTAAAAAATAATTGTTGAAAAATAAATATGCCATATACAATGGTATAAAAATTTAGCACAATATTTTAAATATTAGTCTGTTTATTATTTTATTTATTTACCCAACGATGGTCTTGCATTAGGTAATAATTCAATATAATTGCTACCTTAATTTATAATTTGTCGTTAGAATATAGGTGTTAAAACAGACACAAACCATCAAACGTTCACGTTATTTTCACGTTATAATTCGCAATTAAATTTCCATGAAAATAGGTATTGTTCAAATGTTTAATTCCATTTTATAATTGAAATAAATGCATATAAAGACAAAAAATATCTGTGTTTTTAATAGGGGGGATTTTTTCCGTGATGTTAAATTATCGGGAGGGATTCTGTTGGGGTATGCAAAAATGAGCAGGAGGGATTATGTCCGGGAATCAGTTAGGATATCTGACGGTGTTCCTTGTGTCCTCCACAGGATACGGGTCTCTGGGTCTGATGACCAGTGTGTTGGTGTGCCCAGACGGAAAGACAATCGAGGCAGAGGCAGCTCATGGCACCGTCACCAGGCACTACCGAGAACACCAGAAGGTATGGCGGGGGGCATTTGTTTTCAAATATACAGCAGGGGAGGGGGTTGTGTTTCAAATATGAACACCAGAAGGTACAGCGGGGGGGGGGGGGGTCAAATATATGAACTAGGTGGAACTCCAGCTGCATCAACAGGAGAGAACTGTCATTAACGGCATACGGTCCGTTCTTTTACGGCAAGTGACCAATTGACCAATACAACAAAGCACAATACAAAAGCGCGTAACAAACACACACAAACAAATATAAATACAATTTGGGTGAGTCACTGGCTGGGAATGGTCGGTGCAAAGGGGGTTTACAACTTTAAACCGGTTTCATAGGTGCCTAACCTCACACTTAGCTCTGAATTATTCACTTAAAACGCATATGTACACAAAAGATGTCATGGAAAACATGAAACAGACAAAAACACATAACAAATGAATGACACTAAGGTCACCTTGGTCGCCTTGGAACGGTCAATGCAAAATACATACCATCATCATTCAAAGTTTGGAGCCCATTACCTTAGATAATGGTTGAGAATATTACATCAATTTTGTAGCAAGGGAGTACAAGTTGCAGGTTTGATTTCCAATTTAGGGGGGAAATGCATAATATTATAGTTTTGCCTTGTGAAAAAGTGTAGATAATGCTCTAGTTATATTATTTAAATGGTAGTATTGACAATTGTGCGCCTCATGGCATAACTGCCAGTCTCTCGCTATCATTTGTTGGACATTCTAACATGCCACGCGGACATTCTAACATGCCACGCGGACATTCTAACATGCCATGCGGACATTCTAACATGCCACGCGGACATTCTGACATGCCACGCGGACATTCTGACATGCCACGCGGACATTCTGACATGCCACGCGGACATTCTGACATGCCACGCGGACATTCTAACATGCCACGCCCAGAGTTTTGTTAAGAAAAAGAACACAATTTTGCATTGTTAAACTACCAATAAGCAATGCAGTAAAATAGTTTTGAAACTGTAAAAAGTAGTTCACATTGTAATGGCAGAATGTAATGTCAGATCATGTTACAATCAAAATAATGTTCACATTATCGTTGTATGTCTGTAAATAAACGACTGTTTGTCGTATTGTTTCTAATGCGCTGTTATTAAACCACTGAGGCTAATGCCCACGTCATTTAATTCCTACATATTGGAACCCCAAACCATTGTTCATTAATTGATAAACTACGATAAATTGAATTATTAATTAGTCTATGTTTAATTACACCTGTTGTTAATAAGAATGATGGAGCCCTTGATTAAAATAGTCTGTGGTCTATATCTTGCCAACTACACGAATGTATCAATTGCACTTCAGATTTTCTGATGTCAGTGGCAAACTGCAAATCCATACAGTGCCATGCATCTTGCTTTTGCAGTATTTTAGTTACAGAACAAAATGAGTAGCAGAATGGCCACTTTCTGAGCTGAAAGCTATATAGTCTGTGTGTTTTTTTTATATAGGCTATTTGCATATAATGAACAGTTTTTTGTTTTTTTTTTATCAAATGCAACTGTTCTCCACTTACACATTTGAGAACTTGTTTCACACCAGGGCAAACCAACCAGTACCAACCCCATTGCCAGTATTTTCGCCTGGACCCGAGGACTCGAGCACCGAGGCAAACTGGACGGTAACGCCGAGCTCCAGCGCTGGTCTGAGCTCCTCGAGAAGGCGTGCGTTGACACGGTCGACAGCGGGAAGATGACTAAGGATCTGGCAGCATGCATCTACGGCCTTAAGAAGTAAGTTCTTTGGTCATATTCCAGAAACGTCTTAAGTGAACTCTTATCCTTAGCCTTAAAATCGTCATTTTTCTAAAGCATTTTATTCCATGTATGCATGAAATTCTGCTAAATGTTCACTAATTATCAACATATTGTTAACTACTGTTTACTTAACCGTAATTGGATTCACTAATTTATATGTAGTTTTAAAAATATTACCTTGCAAAAATTGGAACTTAAGTGAAAATATTTTAAGATAAACTTAAGATATTTCTAGAATATGGCCCCTGGGCTGGTATTTATAAATAATCTTAAGTCGAAAAATAAGAAAAATCTCTAAAATTCCAAATCTGTAAAAAACTTTTTGTAAAAATCTGTCTGCATACTTTTCCGCCTTTTTGTAGCTACTATCATGCCACTGACTTTTATTATACCCCCACAAACGAAGTTTAAGGGGGGTATATAGGAGTGAGCTTGTCGGTCTGTTGGTTTTTGGTTTCCGGATGATAACTAAAAAAAGGCTTGACATAATTTTTGGTACACATGTATAACATCATAGAATACAGGTAAAGTTCGATATTGGTTACAAACCACTAAATTTTGGCCCCTTTTCGACTTAAAATTCCATAGTTTAGTGACAAGGCCATAATGTGGGGGTATATCCGTCACTTGTGTGACAGTTCTAGTGTGATATATTACAAATATGTTATGATGGATATATTGGTTTCCATTCTGAAATAAGAGTGCAATCAATGGTAGAGTAGCCCACTGGAAATACAGTTAAGGTATCATTAAACTTGTCAAACATGTGCACGAACAAAACCAAGTATAAATACAGGAAACAATTCGAGCGCATACATTTTATGCTAATTGAGTTCAAGTGTCAGGTTAATGTGACCGAGCTATAAATGTGCCTTGTACATTTCAGTGTGAAGACTGGCCAGTATCTCTACACTATGGATTTCCTGGATGCCATCGATGAAACCTTTCAGAAAATGCTGAAGAAGTAAACCCCTTAAACCCTGTGATAACTTTATCAGATGCATCGTCTGCCAACGTAGTGCCTGACACTATATCTTGTGTACATCTTTCTCAAACATGAATCTACCATTTTGGAAATTCTTTTCTGTGTTGGTTTTGTTCCGACATTTGTGTGCTGGTAACGAATCACGGGTATGGACAGTTGTTTGTCCGTACTTAGTGCATTTTCACTGTGCTCTCTATAAAGATTGTTTTGTTCATATGAGAACTTGCATAAGCCATTTTGCAGCATAGAAATATTTATTAGGAGTATTTTGAATAAAAATGACAAACAATTACTAAGAGTGTTGTACTGGATGTGACTTTTTTAGCTTCCCTTAGTGCGTATGCCATCAACAATTTTTAGCTCGACTGTTTTGTATCTTGACAGAGTTATGCACACTTTTTACATAGATTTTGTGGTTAAAGATTTTGTTCCAAAAATGTATAAACTATACAAGGCTCCACTTAAAAGTTTTGTATTTTTAACAAAATTTATGACCCTTCCACTATCCAAAATATGTACCAACTTAAATACTTCGAATAGTGGAGCGCTGTACTCTGACATCTCTTGTTTATTCAATCTTGACCTAACTTTAACAGTTTGTGTATGACCATAAAAACTGGTATCAATAATAGGCCAAATGAATTCGGACCAGGAATCCGAGAGTTATTGCCCCTTTTTCATGGAAAAAAAATGCAGTTTCCCTTTTATTATACATCTGCCCTTTTCCAACATAGAGACTTCATTTGTCATCCAATCTTAACCAAACTTCCACAGTTTGTCTGTGACCATCATGTTTCATTAGAAGCCAAAAATACCACTAGTTTTAATAATTATTGATTTAAAGTTAGGATAATCTTTCCCCAAATACTAGTATCAATAATTCAGACACCAAAAATCTGAATTTGATCAGTTCTATAAAGCCTGTGCAAACAGATTGCTGATGGAATAAAATGAATTAGATCAATACAAGTATTGGATTATTATGTCAAACAATATTGTATTATACATTTCATTGAAGTCTTGTTTAATGTCTTCTTTTGCACAGAACTTGAAATGTTAAAGTTCCCTTCATGTAGACGCATACTAACAATGAAACAGCAGTGAATGGTTGATGATTTTTGTCAACATATATATGCTTGCATATCTACAACGGCAGTGAATGGTTGATGATTTATGTCAATATATATGCTTGCATATCTACAACAGCAGTGAATGGTTGATGATTTATGTCAATATATATACTTACATATCTACAACAGCAGTGAATGGTTGATGATTTATGTCAATATATATACTTGCATATCTACAACAGCAGTGAATGGTTGATGATTTATGTCAATATATATACTTGCATATCTACAACGGCAGTGAATGGTTGATGATTTATGTCAATATATATGCTTGCATATCTACAACGGCAGTGAATGGTTGATGATTTATGTCAATATATATACTTACATATCTACAACAGCAGTGAATGGTTGATGATTTATGTCAATATATATACTTGCATATCTACAACAGCAGTGAATGGTTGATGATTTATGTCAATATATATACTTACATATCTACAACAGCAGTGAATGGTTGATGATTTATGTCAATATATATGCTTGCATATCTACAACAGCAGTGAATGGTTGATGAGATATGTCAATATATATACTTGCATATCTACAACAGCACTGCAATTAGTGTTATGTTTATAGTGATTAATGTCCAAATACCAGCGAATCATAAAACACAGTTTTCTTTCAAGCACACAAGTCTGCATCAAGCATAAACAATTACAAATAGTTAAAATTTCTTTGCACAATGATCATAAAAAAATACCAAACAAGTCAAATATTTTTTCTTCTAACAAATTAACAAAACAGTTTGCACACTATTAAAGGGACTATGTCCATGGAAAATTGGCTTCCTATTGCACTATAAATAATATTATCTGATGGAAATGCTTGACCAAGACATGTGCATTAAATAAATAACAAGAGGGCGATGATGGCCCAAAGGGCTCACCCGAGTACTGGCAAAGATGAAAGCCTTACTGTTGTGAAAGGCTTGTGGGAATGTACGCCATAATGTCCTTAAATAATTTGTTTGGATTTTTTGTTGTTTTTAACAGTATTTCAGTCATATCACGGCGGTCAGTTAACACTTCCTGGGCACGCTTAGCCGATATAACTGCTGTGTTCGTGGCCTGTTTCATTTGCTGCTTGTGTTGAGATCTAATGGCCATACAAAACATGTGTTTTTTAAAACAACTTTTATCAAGGTTGAATAAAAAAAGAAATCTCGATGCACAAATAAGGCAATTTTTGCATTTTTTCACTAACAAAGGGGCCATAACTCTGGAGTTGGTTGTTCAATCTGACCTATTATTGGCATCTGCTGCAGCCGTATGATCACATACAAACTGTGGAAGTTTGGTCAAGATTGGAAGAAAAATATAGTCTCTGAAGAAATTTTTTATTTCCCCACATACATGGGGACATAACTCCGGTGTCTGTGGCCTAACCTTACCCATTTTTGGCTCCTGCTGAAATCTTTTGGTCACACACAAATCGTGGAAGTTTGGTCAAGATTGGAAGAAAAATTATGTCTTAATCACAGTAAAATGGCAATGTTTGCCTATTTTTCAACAAAAAGGGGGCATAACTCTGGTGTTTGTGGCCCAATCAGGCACAATGTTGATTTCTATTGTGAACTTTTAATAATACACAAACTTTGGAAGTTTGGTCAAGATTGGTAGAAAAATGAAGACTCTATGAATGAAAAAGGCAATGTTTGCATTTTTTCCCACAAACAAGGGGCCATAATTGTAAGGTTTCTGGTCCATTTTGGCCCATTATCAATACCAAAAGAGATTTTACTAGTATGGTCATACACAAACTGTGCAAGTTAGGTCAAGATTGAATACACAATGTAGTCTTTATCGCGATAACGGTCCAAATTGTTGACGGCATACGGACGACGCTGGAGAGGTCCCCTATACCAATAGCTCACCAAGCACTTCATGTTCAGGTGAGCTAAAAAAAATATACAATACACATTCAGATATTTGATAAAAACTAATAAGCGAAAAGGCTAAAAAAAATTAAAACCCCAAGCGGGTATCGAACTCCTAACTTAGGAGTCATATGAAGGAATGACAGTAGACAGCACTGTATTGAACTGCGGTATCATGCTTGGTAAGGAGTCGTGTGTAAACTATGGTTATACAAAATGCTCAAAATTCTGACGTCAAAATGTAAACAGGAAAAGGGCCAAACAAACACAACCCATATTAAAATTGATTTCTTATCTCAGAAATCGTAAACTCTTTTCCTATTATATACTAGGAAATATCCTGTTTTAATCGCTATTATATGCCAGTATTAATATCTTAATTTCATATTTGTATAAGAGCTTTCCCCCTTGGGGCCCTTTTCGATTACATAGTCGATTTAATGATCAAATAAAATAACATGACATAATAATAAATTGTAATTTAAAGCCATCAACAAAGAATACATGTACATGAAATGTATTATTAAGTGCAAAATACATAATATAAGTGTTGTTAGCCCAATACAACTGTCGGCAATCGATTATTAGAGATTCTGACTGTAAACTTGTTTTGGGATTAAATAACTTGCCTAATACAATGTAAGCATTTTTCAGCAAGGGTTCTGCTATACATTTCTTCTATTTTAAATCACATTGTAGAACGATTAACTCGTTAAATAATAGCATTATTAATGTTGTAAGATAATATTAAAATCTATCTTTAATATTTTTATTCAGAGAAATACTGTCAACAATTATAATGTTCATTAACACTGTGCCCATTTATTACATGTTTGTATATTTAAAAAGGATCAACCATGCCACACCTGCCTATTATATGCTGATAATATTACATTTCAACACTGAATACAATAGTTTTTCCAAATTTGCAAAAGTTTGTAATTCACACTGGGTTGGATGGCTTTACACAAGTGCTTTATACTAGTAAATACAGTGGAAGGAATACAGGAATGATTGTTTATTTATACTAAGAGCTGATTTACCTAACTTTCAGCTCGAGTATATTCACAGTGCGCATTTGTCCAATAATGACAGTGTGTGCACTTTGGTTGTAGTAGACTGACAAGGGGCGAGTCACTCCATCCTCCTCTGTAGCCAGAGTAGCGATCTTTCTGCCCAGACTATCCACCGGTATGATAAAGTTGGATGTGTTTCCACACACCAGCACATGCCCTGCAGGTGTCACATGTACACCAAATGGATATTGTAGTTCTGGATCAGTGAAGATGTTTAGCACTGGCCAAGGTGAGGAGCTCATGGTTGATCACATAGATCAAGTCCCCGCTTGGGCTCAAAGCACACCTACATACTTGTTCTGAATATTGAAATTAACTTAAAATAATTCATTAGCTTACTTATTGTTTAGCAATTGCATTATTATATTAAATAACAAAAACAAGCTTGCATGGCTATGACATGTTGAATATTCTGGGTATGTGTTTAATATTTAATCTCAAAATGCCTACTCTAATCATTTTCTAACAAAAAGTTTATGTTAAAGCAAATATATTGTTTTATTTTGCTACACAGACACATGTTATAACAATTTTAAGCAGTTTTTGTTTGTAATAGTTAAATGGATAGCTATATAAGTATATTTAATACATATGATACAATAGTGTGTTTCTTTTTTTTAAATGTGTTATTATACACATACCTTTAAAATTCCGAGATTTACCCTCATGCAGCTTCTTGACCAGTGTCCCATTCAGATCATACTTGTACAGGGCATTACGTGAGTAGACATACAGGTCTCCCTTACTGTGTGCAATACCAAAACATGGATGGGAGAATTGAAGCGAATTGAAGCTCTCTGCCCTTTATTAGTTGCCCATTGTTGACAGAGATAAACTGTATTCTACGAGTCGCCAAAAGCAACGTTTACCTCACCCGGATTAATTTGCCAAATATCATTTGGATCACCACACAAATCACAGTGATTCACCGCTTGGTGATTCTTGTCTAACAACTTCAAACGTTTATTAGTGTTGTCTACAACAAGGATCTGACCATTCTGGAGACCGCATATGCCTATAATACTGAATATCTGACGTTAATCAGTTGGCATCCGCACGCTGTACTGCGCCTTCCCTGTTACAGTCTTTGGGGTTCCTGGTAAAATCCTTTCTAGATTTGATTGCTTCTTGATGTTCTTCTTTATGTCAGTGTTTGCTTGGAATTTTATTTCGTCTACAGTTTCCACAGAATTATTTTGAAGCAATGTTTCAGAGTGTTGCAGTTTCTGCAAAGATTTCTTGCTACCAATGAATAAGAGGTCTTTGTTCTTGTCACCAATGTCTTTTAATGCATCACCGAGACATTTGATCTCAGCACTCATCCTGTCACAGTTGTCAACATCAGTTTTAAGTGCAGTATTCAGACTGTTCTCCGAATCTTTCAGATCCTTAAGTGTTTCCTTCTCAAGCTTATCTACGGCATCCTTTATTTCCTTACGCTCTTCTTGTATTTCTTTCAACTGGTCTTTGTATGAAGCCTGCAAAGATTTCATGCTGCATTCTCTGCTTTTCTGTAGCTTCTTTAGTTCTTCCAGCTTCATTTTCACGTCTGTAAGAAGCTGCTGAATGTTCACAATTGACTGGATTTTAGCGACATCACTTATTAGAGATACCTTGGGACATTGACTAGAAAATAGAGATATTGTGTTTTTCATTCCATATATGTCATAAGGGAAAGATCCAGGGTGAAATAGCAGGACACTGCACCCTGCTCCTTTTTGGTCCCTCCTGCTGCCCCTCAGGGTTGGTCAACAATAGAATGTTGAATATCTTCTAAAATTTAATTTATTTTTGCAGATGTTCAATTATAGTTGAAGAGGAGATTCAAAAGACCTTAGAATTATATTCATAAAATCCCAATATTAACCTTTTTTTAAGTTTGAAAGAACTGGTCACATTCCCCCCCCCCCCTGCTCTTTTTGGGGCATTACCGGGTAACCTTTCTATTCCTAGATCTTTCCCTATGGAATACGATTGAACAAATACTATGCCTGGTGTTAAATATATCTCATTTAATATCTGAACAGTATAATATAGGACTCATAGTGCTGATTATGTTTTGTTCCAGAGAAACTGGGATTCTTTTTCTATATTAAAAGTTATATTATTATGGTTTACACTTTCAAGTCTACAAAATGTGTTTTAACACGAAGGTAGCAGTTGTGTATCACGAGACATTACAGTAGTATTAGCCATTAAACTCCACCTACCGATGACTGAGTGAAACGCACGTATTGCAACACAGCTGGTTGTGAAGCTCGCAGAAAAGTTTCAATTTCTCATTGGCATGTATTTCACATTTCTCCAGTAGTTCTGTTATGGCCTTAGGAATGGGCCACCATTTTATGTCTCATTTCCCATAAGCAATATTTGTTTTAAAAAGCTCTCTGTGTGGTTTAATACATTTTCCACAATAGAATTTCTCACATTTTTCACAGTAATACTCTGCCTCAATACAAGTTCGACCTTCTTCGCATGATGAACAACAATATTCCATCACCGACTCGGATCCTTTTTGTACTGTAGATGAAGAAAATGCTGCCATGCTGAACAAGTAAGCCTTTGTAACCAAACTAAATTCCTCGGTTTGATTCTCGTATTCCCGAGTTAAATAGTTGCAACGATACCAATGATATCTCTATCATCAAAGTAACTACATAAATGTTTATCGACCTCCTGCTAGCTAGTCATACGACCATTGGTAATTGATTCATGCTTAAGCTTATCTTCCATAAAATCATCAATACCATTAAACATATAGCAATGAAAGCACTGATTGCTACGTTGATAATACGATCAGTTTTGAGATTATTCGTCTATTCAGGTGTCTATTATATCTGAACACATTCTTTTCACAGTTATGTCATATATGTGGTGTGCATTTCAGGGCTTTTCACAAAGACACATGTAAAACAAATGTCAACTCAGTTTATTGTTTCATGGATATATACAAATCTTCTGTCAGAAACGGTTGCTGGATTTTTAGACCATTGGGGAAACCCAACAGGATCTGTACCATGCGAACTACTGTTTTGCTTACCTGTGTACGAATGGGTGCTCATGGGTGAGCTTTTGTGGTCACTCGCTGATTTTAAACAAACTTGACAGAAATCTTCGCCGGGTGGTCCTTTATGAACTCCTTCCATTCAATGGAATATAAAGAAAAATCTCGTTGCCATGGCAACCAAAATCTTAAAAACCACACACATAAGTCTTCTTTTCTAGAACCAACTGCAGGACTTTAAAAAAGTTTACAGAAATGTTCCTTGGGTGACCCTTGTACCAAATTTCTTAAAATATTTTTTCTTTAAAAAAACATGGCCATCAAGAGGCCGGGCCGGGCAGCTTTCGTTACACGGATTTATTGAAAACTTTGAAAATTTCTGAAACAACTTGCAGGATTTCGAAATACTATTAATAATGCCACTTATTGGATTTCGAAATACCCGGTAAATCCAAAGAAATTTTCCTTGGTCGACTACCAGATTCCTTCACATTATTTTTATTTGTCCAGACACTATCGACTGTAGCTGTATCAATATTGTACTTAAAACATCTCTGAACAGGCTGTTAAATTTTTACAAGACACTATGATTCACTAAACTCAGGTGATCGACTCAGGGCCATCGTGGCTGTTGTAATATTTAATTCTAGCTTGGTTAAAGTATTGTGACCAAGGTATTGTTGCATAGTAATAATAGCCTTTTTTTTTGTCCCGAATTCGGAATATTAATAACATAATTTAGACATTATTTGTTCTTCAAATCATTGGATATAAACTTGGTGACAAAATGAGTTTATATGCCCCCGAAGGTAGGCATATAGTAGTCGTACCGTCCGTCCGTGGGTTTTGGTTGGGTGGGCCCGTCCGTCCAGATATTGTTTCCGCTCAGTAACTTTTTAATGCCTAAATGGATTTTAATATTACTTTAGATTATTATTCCCCATGACCAGACGATGTGTAGCGTAAAACTCCCATGCTCGTCGGTCAAAGGTCAAGGTCACAATTCAAGGTCAAAGGTCATGAATGTTTGTTTCCACTCCATAACTTCTAAATGCCTTGAAATATTTTAATATAACTTCAGATTATTATTCCCCATGACCAGACAATGTGTCGCGTACAACTCTCATGCTAGTCAGGCAAAGGTCAATGTCACAATTCCAGGTCAAAGGTCATGATTTTTTGTTTCCGCTCCATAACTTCTGATCGCCTGGAAGGATTTTAATGTTTAACTTTAAATAATTATTCCCCATGACCAGACGATGTGTCGCGAATAACTCCCATGCTCGTCAGTTTAAGGTCAAGGTCACAGTTCAAGGTCAAAGTCAAAGGTCAAGGATTTATCGTTTCTGCTTCTTATCTTCTTAATGCCTGGAAGGATTTTAAAATAACTTTAAATTTGTATCCCCCATGACCAGACGATGTGTCACATACATTTCTCATGCTCGTCGTTCAAAGGTCAAGGTCACATTTCAAGGTCGAAGGTCATGCATTTTCGTTTCCTTTCCATAGCTTCTAAACGTCTGGAGGATTTAAATATTACTTCAGGTTATTATACACCATGACCAGACATTGTGTTGAATACAACTCCCAAGCTCGTCTGTCAAAGGTCAAGGTCACAATTCAAGGTCAAAGGTCAAGGATTTCTGTTTCTCCGCCATAACTTCTAAATATCTAGATGGATTTTACTATTAGTTCAAATTATTATTTCCCATCACCAGGCGATGTGTCGTGTACAACTCCCATAGTTCTCAGTCAAAGGTCAAGGTCTTATTTCAAGGTCAAAGGTCAAGTAATTTTCTTTTTGCTCTATAACTTATTTTTTTCCCGTGACCAGCTGATGTGTCGCATGCCACTTACATGCTCCTTGGTCAAGGTCTGTGGGTCCAAGCTTACACTTAAAGGTCAAATATTATAAATAACTTTTTGTAGGAAGCATCATTTTTGTCAACATGTAAGGAATGTAATAACTTGGTGTGAATGAAGATCATTATGAGGCAGTATGTCACACAAAACAAACAGCTCTGTTGCTGACAGCTCACAATAATTGTCCAGGGCATAATATTGTGTTGACATTGTGTTGCCTTCCTCTGACAAGCATATGCTTCGGGGGCATATGTCACATCCTTGATGATGTCAATGTAGTGGAAAATGGGCATTTATAACCATCGATATATCATTAATACATGTATAGGTATTTACATGTATTAAACATTAAAGCGGTTATTTGCATTGCCGTGAGGAATAGGAAGAAGTGTGAACGCATTATACATTGTTTTATTCGAAACATAAACACTTAAAAAAAAAAAAAAAAAAAAATTTGGATGCTGTGTGTATGATATAGATTGTAAATGCTAAATTTATTGTCAGCACCATTCCTCCACACAAAAAGTACAATACTTCAAAATACAAATAATAAGGTTCCATAATCACTCTTACAACTATGGAGAGGTACAAATATGTACAATGCATCTGGCACCATAACTATGAAAGTTTTTAGGCTTAAACTTAGTTTCTTAAAACAGTCAGCAATTGGTAGGGTCATTACATACAAGCTTTAATTTTTATAAGTTAAAGATTAAGATAAAAGTATACAATTTCCTTTGGTTTCATCATTTTACAGTGTTCTGGCTGAAACCCATCATGCGACAGACGTTTATTTTTCAATGAAGCCGGTTGCCTTATTAATATTCATAAGGGACTACTTTCTATATAGCCTCTAATGAATGTAGATCTACATACAGTGCAAGGGGCGGAGCCTACGGATGATACTTCAATGTATTGCTGCACGAATTGCAAAAAAATAAATCCCAAATTATTTTTTATTTTTAAGGTTAAATTTTGAAGCATACACACAATTGTAATTAGAATTGTATACAATTAGATGCAAAACAAACTGACCTTCATACATCGATGAAGCGCCGAAAAGAGCGTTTCAATTCTTAAATATAAGAATTTTGTTGGCTGTGGTACCAAGGTCGGTATTCACAAGGCTACTAAGGGCAATCTGAAGTCGAAATTTCAAATACAAATCTTCTCTGTGAAGTTCAATGACTTCTGTTCACAAAAGGGTAAAATATGAAACGTAGAAGCAATATAAAGTAGTTTGAAGCCTTTAAAAGAAAAAAGAACTCTACATGAAACAGCCACGGACTTAAGGAATTTTATGAATTTAAGGTTTTCCCTAAGTGAATATGAGTCTTATTCAAGAATTTTCTTAGTTTTGTTTAGAACATTCAATTTCCGATTTTCTTGTTAAGACTGCAATATTGATTCACCAAGTTCATCATAGAGGGTCTGGCATTACCGGTAACTCCGTGAAAGGTAATAGCAAAAATATAACAAGAGGGCCATGATGGCCCAAAGCGCTCACTTGAGAACTTGTACAGATGAAGACCATACTGTTGTGACAGGTTTGAAAATTAAGGTATCAGAACAATACAGAGGGGGTAGGATCAATTTTAATTTAAAACATTGGTTAGTGCAATGGGCTAACTAAAGTATGAGTTGGGTAGTTGAAGTGCGTTTTTTTGCTTATGGTTCTCAAATAATTTTTCTCGATATTCTTAGCTGACCCTTTTTCATTAAGTCATTGACAATTCTGGAAAATGCACAAACAGTAGATTTTTATGTCTTTTTCGCAAACAGTTTTGTAAATTTAGTTGCAATGCGATAATTGCAGGCTCTGAAGACATCAAAGTTGCATGTACAAATAACTTCATGCAAGTCTTGCAACTGTTGGAAATCAAATTGTATCAATGAATTTTTATGGTCATGGGCAAACTGTGTAAGTTTGGTCAACATTGAATAAAAAATCGTGTGTGCAAGCCAATCATTGATAACTTGTTGATGTTTTTTTCCAAACACAAGGGGCAATAACTCTGGTGTTTCTGGCCAGATCATGCTGATATTAGACTTCACCTGTAGTCTTACGTTCATAGACAAACAGTACACGATTGGTGAAGATAGGATGAAAAATGAAGTCTGTATCCTGTATAATGTCCATTTTTGCATATTTTTTTCACAAACAAAGGGCAATAACTCTGGTGTTTCTGTTCCGATCATGCTTATATTCGACTTCAACTGTAATCTCATGGCAATAGACAAACTGTGCAAGATTGGTGAAGATTGGATGAAAAATGTCTCTCTCTATCCTGAATAATGTCCATTTTTGTATATTTGTTGTATAAACAACGAGCAATAACTCTGGTGTTTGAAATACGATCTGGCCCATTTTTGGAGCCATCTGAGATCTGATGGCAATACACAAAATGTGAAAGTGTGGTTAAGATTGGATGGAAAATAAAGTCTACTCGTTGCAAAAGGGCACTTTTGCACTTTTTTTGCATGAAAAAGGGGCAATAACTTTGGTGTTACTGGTCCGATTGGGCCCATTATCGAACTCTTCCAAGATTTTATGGTCATACACAAACTGTGCAATTTTGGTCAAGATTTAATAAAAAATGTAGTCTTTATCGCGATAACGGTCCAAATTGTTGACGGCACCTTGACGACGGACGATGGAAGGACGGACGACGCCGGAGAGGTCCCATATACCAATAGCTCACCAAGCACTTCGTGCTCAGGTGAGCTAAACAGTATCTATTTAAAAGAAACATGTTCCTTACTTAGAAAACCTGATTTCAGTACTGTCGGACTTCTGTACTGTCACACCTTGAATACATTTCATTTTATAGTTTCACATTTAAGTACAAACACGCACAAATATCGTAAATATGGACATGTTAGTGTATAATATTGGTATTAACAGCAATAAAGTCAATGTATATAAAACATTAAACAGCAAGTGTGTAAATAAATATCAAACTTTCTGCTACCTGATAAAAAAAATGAGGGCCATGATGGCCCAAAGGGCTCACCTGAGTACTGGCAAAGAAAAAAGCCTTACTGTTGTGAAAGGCTTGTGGGAATGTGCGCCATAATGTCCTTAAATAATGTGTCTAGCTGAATTACTCTCATACATAGAACAAGTAAGGACCTGGATATATTTTCTCTACCCTGATATCCAACTTTTCGCAGGCAATTTCGGAGGCATAGTGTTAATGCTTCAGTTCTAAAAAATAATGGCGACCACTGCGCAAAGGTCATGTTATGCTTGCCGGCTTGTTTCAAAGAGTGGAGTGTATTGCCATTTACCCGTCCTATATTGAAATTCGCTTTAGATTTTATGTTCATACACAAATTGTGCAAGTTTGGTCCAGACTGGTTGAAAATGAAGTCCCCATCTTGCAACAAATTCACTTTTGCATTAATTTTCACAATTAAGTGGATATAACTACTGTGGCCTGTCTCATGAGATCTTTTGGCCATAAAAAAACGTGGAAGTTTTATCAAGATTGAATGAAATATGAAATCTCGATGCACGACAAAGGCAATTTTTTGCTCTTTGTTTTCACTTACAAAGGGGCCATAACTCTGATGTTTGTTGCCTAATCTGACCCATTGTTGGCTTCTGCTGCAGTTGTATGATCACATACAAACTGTGGAAGTTTGGTCAAGATTGGAAGAAAAATTAAGTCTCTATGAACAAAATAGCAATTTATGCATTTTTTTCCACATACAAGGGGCCATAACTCCGGTGTCTGTGGTCTAACCTTACCCATTTTCGGCTCTGGTGTTTCTTTAGCTACTGCTGGTGTGTTTTTTACAAAGAAAATGAGAACAAATGCCATAATTTGTTGTTTTAGGTCTTAATGGCTTTCTCCTGTTGCCAATTCTTAAAAAGATTATTAATGTAATAAATGTCCTTTTAAACAATTACCATATCTATAAATTACACAATTAAGCTAGATTTGTTCAACAGGATACACATAAATAACCATTATTTTTGTGAAAGTGGGTGGGGTAAATTGACCCCTGAATTTCAAAAATGACCATGTTATTTATTCTTAGTTGAATTTTTACCAACAGTGTTAAGACCATTTAAAGATAAAATAAATAATAATAAATGTGTTTTTTACTAAAATAAATGAATATCAAACTTATTGAAGGGTGTGTTGCATGTTTGCACTGACATATCAATTTGAAATTACATTTGATATACTAACAATTATATGTCATCGGTATGTAAATATTGATCGTTAGTAGTGTGCTGTGACAATAAATGTGCTGTGACAATAAAATCACATTTGAAACACAATTCGGAAACAAATAAAACATGTCTTTTTCAACAATTGCTGCCTTTACAATATCATGTGATAAAACGCTCTATGCTACTAAACATAAATTGAGTAAACTAGCAATCAATTATACTCCCATGAAATGGAATAGCGCACGAAGCAGACTTGTCTGTAGACTTTATTCTCCCCGAAGAACTCCGTACGGATCAGAAACTGGAATGTTAGAACACTCCTTGAGACTGGAAGAGCCGCAGAGGTAGCTCGATGGATTGGTATCTATGTGAGATTGAGGTGAGATTGACATCTGCAGGAAAGCTTACATTGTATACTGGGCATACTGTATTATATTCTGGTCTTCCATAGGAAGAGGGGACACCATCATGGAGTGGCGTTCATGCTTAGCAGAGAGGCAAACAAGTGTCTGATGGAATGGGAACCAATCGGTGAAAGGATTGTAACAGCATACTACAGGTCTAAATTCCAGAAGGTTTTCCTGATTATATGTTATGCCACTACAAACCAAGCGGAACAGGAGATGAAATATGATTTTTATGGGCAACTCCAATGAGTACTAGACCGAGACCCGCAAAAAGATATTGCAATTGTCAGAGGAGACAAGAATGCCAATGTGGAAGAAAACTTGTAATGGGAATGGAATGCTTGGGCGCAATGAATGAGAACAGTGAACTTTATGTGAACTTCTGTGCCAACAATGATCATAGGAGGCACCACCGTCTCAGATCCATAATATGACAGGGAGATCACCTGATATGGTTGTTACAAACCAGATAAACCACATAGCAACATCAAAACGCTAATGAAGAACACTAGCTGATGTCAGAGCCTATACAGTGGTAGATGTGGATTGCAACCATGAACTGGTGAAAGCAAAACTCAAGGTGAAGATCGCCAGAGTGAGGAAAACCATTCTTAAAAGGCAGCCACGTTTTGACACCTCCAAGTTAATGGAAAGGGCGATATGTAAAGACTGCAATTACAGTACCTAATAATTCCCAAATCCTTGCCAATTTAGGAAAAGACATGATAGAAGAGAATTGGGAAAGTACCAAGAAAACAACTGGGAAAGAACCAAAAAAACATTTAGGAGCACCTGCGAGGAAGTTCTTCGGTCCTGGAAAAGGACACACAAGAGTTGGCTGTCAAAAGAAACCAAATACATGGTAGAAAAGAAGAGAGTCATTCGACACTTGCTGCTTCAAGCCAAAACCAGAGCAATAAAGCAGACCATGTAAGCAAAGTAAAAACAAAAAACTAAAAAATAGAGAAAAGTGCCAGGATTGATAAAAGCGAACAAGAGGACCAGATTGCTATGCAAGCACAAGAAGCGGCAAACGAAGGCGACATGAGGACACTGTACGTTATCTCCAGAAAGCTGTCAGGAACAGCTAAAAGCTAAGAAAAACAAGTCAAATCCCTAAAAGGTGAGACATTCAGAATCTGAAAGGCACACAAGTTGGACATCCTCCAGACACAGAAGCAAGAGCAGACACAACACAGGACACATCACTCGGGAAGAGCTATTTAAAGCAGTGCAAAAAAATGAAAAGAACAGCAAAGCTTCTGGCCAGGATAGCATTCCACCAGAAGCCTTGAAAGCAGGTGCAGGAACTTTTGCAGATATCCTAATTGAGTTTATCAGTGACATATGAGCGCACGAAGAGGTACCATCTGAGTGGGGTAGGGGACTTTTCGTCAAGCTGCTCCAGAAGGGGGATCTTGGGGATTGCCAGAATTGGAGAGGCATCAAGCTGCTGTCACTGAAAAGCAAAGTGCTTACAAGGGTTATGCTAGAAAGGATAAAACAGCAGTAAACATGCAGATGAGAGATGAACAGGCTGGTTTAAGCCGGACGGTCATGTATTGGCTGGATCACCACACCGCGGTTATTGTTGAGCAGTTCCTGGAATGGTGTCACCTCTATACATAAAATTCATAGAACAATTTTGATATGGTTGATCGAGCAAGAATGTGGAAGATATTGAAGTTTTATGGCATTCAAGACAAAATTATCAACATACTTCTTAGCCTCTACGAGAATACCACTTGTACCGTAGTACACAACTCTGAACTTTCGCCGTCCTTTGAAGTAACAACTGGCGTGAGACAAGGCTGTTTGATTTCAACTCTGACCTTCTCGCTTGTAATAAATTGGATAACGAGCACTGCAACGAGTCAGCCAAGATGCATAAAGTGGACACCACAACAGCTAGAAGACCTGGACTTTCCGGTCCCACATGCACACAGACATGCAAGAGAAGACCAAGAGTATCGCTACAATAGCCAGAGATTCAGAGCTCCATATCAACACCAGGAAAACAAAGGGAGCACGTATCAACACGACGCACATTTACACCCATACATCTGGAGGACCAATCATTGGAGATTATTGATAGGGTTGTTAACCTTGGCAGCATTGTGAACAAGACAGGAGGTGCTAATAAAGATGTAAAGGTATTAAAGTATTGGCAAAGCACACTACGCCTTCAACTCTCTCAAGACCATTTGAAACCATTCGAATGTAAAGGCCGTACTGTTGTATGGATTTAATACGTTAAAGCACACAAAGACACTAGACCACAAGCTGCAGGTGTTCGTTAACCGATATCTTTGAAAAATACTCCGATGGCCAGAAATAATATCAAACCAGGAGCTCAAGAGAAGGACAGGGCAAAAGCCAATCACTACTACCATTTACGAGAGGAAATGGAGGTGCATTGGCCACACAATTGGGGGGGGGGATCAACCAAACATCACCAGATAATTGGAATCCACAAAGACGTAGGAGGAGAGGTCGCCCAATGAACACTTGGAGAAGAACTCTAGATGCCGAGCTGAAGTCGATCAACTTATCATGGAGTGAATCAAAACACAGGGCACAAGACAGAACCAAATGTATGTAATTTATAGAAGAGTTGTTTAATAAACATTACAAAAATGAATACTCTCAATAAAAGACACTTTGAATTGTGGTAAAGTAATAAGTTGAATAGAGCTATATACTACTGAATAAAACAGGTATAAGTAGATTGTTAAAAAAAACATGTTATTTGTAATGTCATGGGTCAATTAATTTATCTTGAGTATGGTAATTTAGCAGCCTGGCAAACCTGTCGAACAAATGTAATTTAATTGGTATGTATAAAACGTATATGCATTTACGGTCTAAAAAATTACATTATAATTTAATATTAAAACAGATGTTAAAGGGACTATGTCACTGAAAAATGTCGTCCTATTTCACAATTATTGATAGTATATGACAGAAATGCGCTATACCAAGAAATATGTTATAAATACATAAATAATAACATAATACACAATGAGCTATGTAATAAAAAGAAAATAGCAAAACAAGACTGACAAATTAAAATCCCAAGCGGGATTCGAACACACAACTTAGAAGCCGTACGAAGTAATGTCAGTAGACAGCGGTTTTACCAACTGCGCTATCATGCTTGGTAGGGAGTCGTGTGTACACTATGGTTATACAAAATACTCACAATTTTGATGTCAAAATGTAAACAGAAAAAGGTCCAAACGAACACGACCCAAGTCGAGTTTTATCTCAGAATGCGCACATTCTTTCCCCATTATATATACCATGTTTAAACAGCTATTATATACTGGAATTAATATATATTTAAAAATCAGATTTTTTTAAGAAATTGCCCCTTGAGGCACTTTTCGATGACATAGTCGCTTTAAAACACATTAAACGTTACACATACAAAATATAACATTACGTTTATTAGTTTTATTAAAAACTAATTATGTTTGAATTGTTTTTAAAAAGTTGATAACAACTCAACTAAGAATGCAAATAAGGTCGTTTTTTTTAATTCTGAGGTCAATTTACTTCACCCACTTTAAGCAAAAGTATGGTAATTTATGAGTATCCTGTTGAACAAATCTAGCTTAATTGTATAAATTATAGACTTGGCTATTGTTTAAAATGATATGTATTACATCAATCATCTTTTTATGAATTGCAACAATTGAAAGCCACTTTTAGACCTAAAACAACAAATTATGGCATTTGTTCTCATTTTCTGTGTAAAAAACACACACCAGCAGTAGCTAAAGAAACACATCGAATGTTACAAATATCAAATAAAACATTATTCTTGTTAGCTTGATTTAGAACTAATTATAATAAAATTATAATAAACATATTTTTATAACAAATCATCAAAGAATTAAAACAATGTCGTTTTTAAATGAAAAGGACAATTTACCCCACCCACTTTTAGCAACAGTATGATATTAATGTAAGAGCATCCTGTTGAGAAAATTTACTTTTATAAAACATAGATTCGGTGATTGTTTAAAATGGTTTTTGTTACATTTAGCTTATTTTTTAAGAGTGTGCAATAACTGAAAGGCAGATCTTTGAAAACAACACCCAAATTGAGGTGCTTTTTTCCCATTTTTTCCTATTTAATGTTTTCAACAGTGTTGACGAAACATACTGAATGTTACAAACATCAAATATAATATCACTTCAGTTAGTTTGGTTAAAAAGATATTCAAACATGATGTAACAACAGCTAAATAATTTTAGCGAACATGGGGTGGAATGAAATATTTTGGCGGCCATCTTGGATTGCCAGCCATTGTAAAAGAGGATTTTTTTAAGAAATTGGTTTATGAAATCAGTATATGTAAACCTTTCATTTTAAACCAATTTTAGCTTGGGGCGCGAATTTCAAATAAATGGCCCTTGGCTCTTGGACTAAAAGTTTCTGATCCAATTTGGCCCATTATCAATACCAACCCAGATTTTATGGTCATACACAAACTGTGCCAGTTAGGTCAAGATTGAATAAAAAAATGTAGTCTTTATCGCGATAACGGGCCAAAATTGTTGACGGACGACGGACAACGCCGGAGAGGTCCCCTATACCAATAGCTAACCCAGCACTTCGTACTGAGGTGAGCTAAAAATGTGGAATAAATTCAATATGTAATTTTATACATAAATATTTCATATAAACGTAATACATAGATCATTCTACCATCACAAGGCTCCATCTTTTAAACAAATCACTGAATAATTAATTAAGTTTATCCATCATTCAACCAAATAAATTCATATAATTATAACCAAACACGTTACTCCGCCATTATATAAACGGAATACCACACAATCATTGCAAATGAACCAAAAACATTCACCTTTAAGCAAACATGTTTCTTAATTTATTCAACCAAGTATGTCGCTCAAAATTTAAACAAGCAAGACCATCCAATCAAAACAACTACTTTATGTATTCAACACTATCCTAATCACCCACTAACTACTGGTATGTCTTATCCTGGAATAACTGTCAGTTTCAAACTACTGGTATGTCTTATCCTGGAATAACTGTCAGTTTCAAACTACTGGTATGTCTTATCCTGGAATAACTGTCAGTTTCAAACTACTGGTATGTCTTATCCTGGAATAACTGTCAGTTTCAAACTACTGGTATGTCTTATCCTGGAATAACTGTCAGTTTCAAACTACTGGTATGTCTTATCCTGGAATAACTGTCAGTTTCAAACTACTGGTATGTCTTATCCTGGAATAACTGTCAGTTTCAAACTACTGGTATGTCTTATCCTGGAATAACTGTCAGCTGTAAGTTTCAAACTACTGGTATGTCTTATCCTGGAATAACTGTCAGCTGTAAGTTTCAAACTACTGGTATGTCTTATCCTGGAATAACTGTCAGCTGTAAGTTTCAAACTACTGGTATGTCTTATCCTGGAATAACTCTAAGTTTCAAACTACTGGTATGTCTTATCCTGGAATAACTGTCAGTTTCAAACTACTGGTATGTCTTATCCTGGAATAACTGTCAGTTTCAAACTACTGGTATGTCTTATCCTGGAATAACTGTCAGTTTCAAACTACTGGTATGTCTTATCCTGGAATAACTGTCAGTTTCAAACTACTGGTATGTCTTATCCTGGAATAACTCTAAGTTTCAAACTACTGGTATGTCTTATCCTGGAATAACTCTAAGTTTCAAACTATTTTCTTTACATAAGAACATGTGATATTACCAAAGTGACTTTAAGCGCCAGTTGACGATGCTACATAACTCAAATACAGTGTGCAAGGCTACGTCAAGGTTGAAAACCTTGCGTCCCTAGAAACACTTACCTTCACCTGACACAAACCAAGTCATATCTATATATTTTTGTTAGGCACCTGCTTACGATGTTCCATGACTCCAATACAGCGTTCAAGGCTACATTGCTGAAAACAGCATCCCTAGAATAACTTATCTGCATTTAACACAAACCTAGGCATGTCTCAATATGTTTTGTTTAATGTCTGTTACCATGTTCCATTACCCGAATCTCTGTACTCCAATCCCTGCACCTAGTCAAAATCTCTAGACTGTTGAATCGTTTCATTTTGCGGTGTCTATAATTCAGGCATTCCTGAAAAACAACTAATTTGTGCGGTCTTAAATCTGCACATTTGTCACTTTTATGTATACATTTAAAGTAATCATGCACAAAGAAAATTTATGTGGGGCTTTATATTCACGCTCTGAACATTCGGACCGCAAAATACTCGAAAGTTAGACCACCACGAAATGAAAACATTTTACAGTATGTGTTTTGTTTAGTTGTGTTACTCCAATGCTGCATGCAGGGCCTCGTCAAGGTAATTCATGAAGCGGTGAACGTCCTCAAAGGAGCAGTACAGCGGGGCCGGGGCAATGCGAATCACCTTGGGCTTGCGTTCATCACACTAGAAGACATTGAAAGATGCACAGTATGTTTTGGTATAAGGCAAAAAATAGTCCCGACACTGTAAAATCTAGTCTAAATTGTTATTGCAGAAAATGTTGTCAGATCAAGTTAGAATAACAATCATTCTTGCAATATCGTTGTTTATTGGCTCCTAAACAACGATTTGTCATTCTGATGCATGTATATTAAAAAGTGATATTATAAAAACAGCTACACTGAAACGGAGTTAGCTACCATGAAACTGTTAGTTACAGAGCCCTATGTTATATCCTATGAAACAGAACTCCAAATCAATGTTTATCAGCCAATAAACAACTCTAAATTGTAAATTATTTCTTAAATTATTTCTTGAATGAAATGCAAACTCACGACGACCCCTCTCTTCATGAGCTCCTTGAACACCTGAGTGATGTTGACGGAGAACGACAAAGACAGTTGGGCCCCTCGCTGATTAACATCAGCCGGCGTGAGGATTTCAACGTAAACCTTATTTGGTCCATTTTCACCACTGTCATTCGCTTGGGTTCCATTTGGCAGCTCACTGGTATTGTTTTTGGTGTTCTCGCAGTGTACGTGACTCACGTTGCAGCGTCGCTGCGAGTCGGGGTAGCTGTACTTTGCAATGATTCTTGCCTCTAGGTACCCCGTCAGTAATCGACTCTTCTTTGTGAGTTCGGACATGGATGTCTTTTGAAAAACCTGCAAGAAATAGTATAATCACTTAAGCTGCATAGTACTTGTACTAAATTACAAACCTCAAAAAACTAACAATACATAAAGATTGATGCACCTATCAATATTTTCCCGCAGGGGAGCGGCGGGCATATAGGGGACTTTCTGAGAGCGATTCTCGACAGGTGGGAATTTGACATGCCAAATAATTCTGGGTCCCAGGAAATAGACTGACATACCTGTAATATTGGGCCACTTGGGCATCTCCCACTGTGGAGATTTAGACAAAAATGCTTGGCTCTGGTGGGGAATTAGACCTGGCTCTAGGGTGGGGAATTCGACCAGGCTCTAGGGTAAATAATTAGACCTGGCTCTAGGGTGGGGAATTAGAACCCCAAAAATGTCATTAGTCTAATTCCCCTGGGTCTCTCTCACCCTCCTGGAGGAAAATATTAATAGGTGCATGATTCGGTGAAAATGCAGAAAGAAGGAATGTGAAGACTTTCTCAAAGCTGAACATTAAAAATAATTTGTTTGTGTTTGTTCAAGCTTGCTTAC